>VYXF01006338.1:416747-434124 GCA_013397295.1 Polioptila caerulea | reverse complement strand
GGGGGAGTGACAGCAGGGAGCTGGGGAGGGGGTGCTGGTCCCTCGGCTTTAAAAGCCAAATCCATCAGCTTCCCGTGTCAACCTCCTCCCCTTCCCCCCCAAAAATACCCACTGAGCCCATGAATTGCAAATTCCGATTCATTGTGCTTTCTCCTTTTTTACAATGTTATAGATTAATTTCTCTCTCTGATGGTATGACAAATTTTAAGACTAAAGATTGATGTAACGGATTGGTTTAAAGGGAATTGTTTTGTGTAGTGACAGGATGATACACTGTGTTCTCAGGTTCCTTGCACGTAGAATTATTCTTTGACATGTATGTAAAATATATGTATTTCAAATGTAGGGAGAGTGTGTGTGTGTATGGATGTATAAAAATGTTCCTACATCCAGTTATGCATGAACATAATGTAAAATGATCCTGGTAATGGCTGTCTCCTTAGTGTATATACATAAAAAGCAGCAGCAACCACTGGCTAAAAATAACCCCAAATTCTTCTCTCAGATTACATCAATTAAACTTAGAACATTTGATGCAAAAAGTCGGGCTGTTAAATTCTGGTTAAGAATCCCTGGTTGTGGGATACTGGGATGCAGGCTGTGGAAATCCCCGGGGCAGGGACAGAAGAGCCACCCGTGGCTGTGGCTGTGCCCAGGCGTGTGACGGCTCCTCCACCTCCTGTCAGCAGCACTAACTCAAATGATGAGCTTTTCTGGGAGGGACGAGTGTGACCCGAGTCAGCAGAGGTGTCAGAAGGGATATTCCTGCTGGAGCTGCGTGGTGCAGGCTCTTGGATCTGGGGATGTTCAGCACTTTGCAGGATCCTGCTGTTCACACGTTGCCACCTTGTTCTCAGTCCCCAAATCGCCTTGTGTAACGTGTCACTGGTATCACACTCTTCAGGCGTATGTTCAAACTTCATGGTACAAAAGGGAAAATTGATAATCTAGAAGTGGCTTTAATTAAAACTTGTTTTTCTTGTTCCTTCTCCCGTGTTTGTCTGGGGCAGCCCCACTCCCTGTAGTCAGCAAGCTGCGTTTCCCTGCTCTCAGAAGTTCAACTGTTGCAATCAAAGGTAATTTTGTTTGTGCAAGATACTCATCTCCAAAGGAAGGGCCAAGAATAGGGGTGAAAGAGAGGACAGCAGGCTGATGACTTAAGTGTTCCTGTCAGGCCTTTCTGACAACCCCAATAATTCTTTAATGGCTTCCTAATAAAGGGTAACATCATTATGTCTGAGAGGTTTTTTGGATCGCTTTTCTACTCATTTGCTAAAGGGGGTGAATAAGAAGTGGTCAAAACCAGCAGACCTCTGCTTCTCCACGCTGTGTTGAGAAGATGCTTCAGCAGTGTCCAAGTCCTTTTTAGCTTTTATACAAAAAGAGAGTAACAGACTAAATTTCATTGCACATAAATTCAGCTGCAGGATTCACCAGTACACATTCTGCTCCTGGCACTTTTTGTGTAAGCACCCCAGAGTCTCCCCAGAGGATTCTGATACCTGAGGGATCCAAAAGAAAAAAAAAAAAAAGGGAAGGATTCTTCTGTTGCAAGAGAGAATTTGCTTAGTGTGACTTTCTCTGAGACATATGGTGCAGCAGCACCTGTTTTGTAAGAATGATCTCAGTGCAGAGAGAGCAGATCCTCGAGAATAGAGGAAATTTCTGCTCTCCTTCCCATAATTCCACCTGGCTGCCACCTGCTCCCACATTTAATTGGCCTTAGTCCCTTGGCTTCCCACTCCGACCGCAGGGTAGGCAGGAGGAAGCAGAGACAGACAGTGAGTGTGCAAAGTGTTGTGGGGAAACAAAAGGGACTTGGAAAGAGCAGCTCAGGGAGAAGCTGGGCTGCTTTGTGTGAGCCTCATCATCCCTGGGGACACTGGCCAGCTTCTCGTCCACCTGGGCCAAATAACCTCAGCAGTTCTACACCATCCACTGCTCCTGGGTGCTGGACTGGTGGTTCTGGAGTTGCCACCTTTCAGTCTTGTAGCACAAGATAGCAGCAATAACAGCTGGGAGTATCCAAGTGTAGCTGGCAGTGATGGAGCCACACACCAGGGATAAACATCCTGACAGAATTGAAGTGTTTATTTGCATGTGGATGTCACTTCTTGGTAAATCCCAACACATCTGGTTACCACCACTGAGATTTGCCAGTAAAAAGGAGGGTGTTCTGCCTCGTTTTTCCCAGAACAAAGTGAGCATGGCTGCTCATGGAGAGGAGCTTTGAGAAGCTGATACTTAATAGATTTCATTCCTCCTTGGCCGTGTTCACCCCACCCCTACGGAGTTCAACCACCTTTTTTCACTTACTTAGTATGACCACAGATATTTAACCACGGATTCTTAACTCAGTGTAACCACACTGGTGGCCGTGGTGAAGACGAGCAGCTTCGGAAGGAAAAGGTGGTGGTGACACCCCAACCTGTGGGGATCTGCCTGCAGAGCTGAGCACTTGCTTGAAACACTTCTGGTCTCTCTGTGTCTCTGTTACCTGTGTACCCTGGACAGCAGGCTGGAGTTAGAGGCTCGGAACACTTGAAACAAAGACTTTTAATGAGGTGGGCCCTGAGTTACAGGCAGAGCTGGGATGGATCAAAGTAATTCTTGGTAAAGCCACGATTCCTGTCAGTGTTGTGCTGTAAAGTCAGCGAGCTTTCCCATTCTGAGTGAGGCTTGCAGTTGCTTTCTGTCTTACAGCACATTCTGAAGTGTTCTCCATCCATTTTCTGCTGCTGAAAATACTCAGGTCTGAACTATTCTGAGTTCCTGAAGCCCAGAATTTCACTGACACGTGTTAGGAGATGCTTCTCAAATAGCTCCGGGAAGCCTTTTTCCATCCTAAGGTTTTGCTTTTGCTGTGCAGTGGAGCTTGGGATTCCATTTCAGCACCGGGCTGGGGGTCAGTGGATGGGCACCTTCTCCCTCTCAGCGGGCAGGAAGAGGGAGGGGAAGGACATCCGGAGGAACAAACGACGTGGTTTAGGTGTCCCGACTGTCTGCAGAGTGTGCTGGAGAATCTGGGGCCACGAGACACTCCCAGGCAGTGTGAGGTGGCTCTTGCTGATCTGCAGCATTAATTTAAGGTTATTTCTATGTTCGAGCACTTTCACTTCCTTTTCTAGAAAAACAGCAAACTGTAGCTGAGCGCTCCTGTTACTGCCCTGTAGGCCCCTTATGCAGCAGTGGGGAGAGTCTGTGGAGGGAGGAGATAAGAAAAACACCTCACTTGAATGAGAATTAATTGCTTTTGCCTTGGTTCTGGAACATTCCTAAGTATAAGATTGTAATGGTTACTTTAATATATAGAGCAATATGTGGAATTGTCTTTTTTCTCTGGGAGCCTTTGAATTTTTTTTAACTTCTGCCTACACTAGAGGTCAGAAAGTGCAGGAAGCAGGGCTGACTGAGCTTTCCACTGCTTACATGAAGGAATATGTGCACTGTTCTTCAGGTCCAGTGCCCAGTTTTCAGTGTTTGGGACACTGTTGGATTTAGTAGAGGAAGGAAGAGACCAAGATGACCCTTGTTTAGCTCTCCCTCAGTGATCTGGCTTATAGCTTTTGCCTCTCACCCCTCAGCTCTTAATGGATTTTAAAACAGTTTGAATAGCTGGATGATGATGGATGTGGGGGCTCACATGTGTGCATGTGTGGAGAAGTGGACATCCATGGTCAGTGTCCACAGCAGACATTCCAAGGTGAGCTGTCTCTTTTTGCTCAGTTAGAACTTTAGAACAGCCTCGGTCCTGCTCTGTCTCACAGTTCCTGGGTATAGACATGACCTGGGAGGGTGCACACACACACACACAGTGCCTTGTTACACCTGTGCTGGGGCTGAAACAGAACTTGCACCATTACAGAAACCATTTATATAAAATCCATTCTTCCAGGGCCTTTTTGTTTACTTTGAGGCTGCTTTATGCTGCTGTAGAGAGGGTTTAGTGCAGTTCAGAATGCGCTGCACAGTCCGTCACCGGCCTCCAGGCACACAAATGGGAACATTCCCAGCTGTTTCCCAGTGAAGCTGATTTCCCCAGGCCCACCTCTGCCCCCGTCACGGAGCCCAGAGGTGAGAGTGAAATGCAGTAGCAGAGCAGCAGGAGCTGCCCCTCTAAATCATGTCCCAGTGAGGCAGCGCCGGTGCCAAGTGCGGTTATCGGCGCGGCTGATAAGGGGAGGTCAGTGCCCTCGGAGCTGTGTTTGCAGAGGTGTCTGCACAGTCAACACACATCTGCTTCTCTGCCTTTTCCTCGGATTTAAGCCCCAGGTAGAACATCTCTGACTGCTCAGAGGCAGCCAGGCGGTGCTCTGAGGATCCAAAGTTCCATGTGCTCCGTGGAATAGCGTAGTGAGGAGTCTCGCTGCCGCTCCAGTGGAAGCTGGGACTAAGGATATGTAAATTTAATTCCTTTGCCACATAAATCCTCTGTAAGTATGATCTAAATCGTGTTAATCCAGATCTGCAAAAAGGGGCCTTTCTTTTCCTTTTCTTTGGATTTAAACTCCTTGGAATAGGAATTGCTTGTAAATGCGTGTGCTCACAGCGCTGTGCTCTTGTTAGAGGTCTGTAAAAACTTCTGCAGGGTCCCTGCTGAAAGAATGGGTTCCATTGGAAGTTTTTAGAGAGAGAGCAAGGTCTTAGTGAACTGAGAATTCTTCAGTCTGCCAAGGAGGAAGCGAGGGCAGAGATAGCCTGGTGCTGTTTGATTGCAGAACAAAGAAGGAAGTCATTAGGCCACACCCTTTATGTGTTCCCTTCCCCTGCACGGATGTGAATTTTGGACTGAGACTTAAAGAATCCTAAAGGTAGGGGTGTGTTTGTGCCCTAGAAAAGCCAGACTGGATGGTACAGAGTCCTCACGAGCTGCTGTGCACCCACTGAATCTGGGTTTGCTGCCAGCTGAAACAAGAAGTTACGTATGATTCTGTTTTTCTCTTTTCCATATTTCTTTTTTCCATTAGCTTTAGAGTCAGTTAATGTTTATACAGACTGAGTCACTCATCCCTACCCAGCCACCAAAGAATGCATTTAATTCACAGCTCAAGAAGCAAACTGAATGTTTAAATTGACTCAACCTTTGTGGAGGCTTTGATCCATTCTGGAGCAGAGTGACTAAGTGAAACCAGGGGAAGTCAGATTGCAGTACCCAGCTCACGACTGTTGCTGTGGGATCGTTTTCACAAAGAACCCTGAATGTTACGGCACTTTGGGAGTGGCATCGGGGGTTCTGGGCTGGGACAATGGCTGCTTTCTGCAGGGCACCACAGTGCCAATGACTGGGCAGCAGCCAGTGGCACAGACCTCTGGGGCTCTGCAGACTGCCTTTAGAAATGCCAGCCCCTTCCAGGGCTTGCATTTGGATACCTTGGAGGGATTTAATTTTCACAAAGTGCTGAATACACACGCTCTGAAAAACAGAGGCGCTGGAAACTTGTCCTGTGCAAAGCCCTGCTTGGTGCCTTTTTCAGAGTGTGGTGTTAAATGAAGTCAATCAAATGTGACCAAAGACCCAAGCATCAAAAGAAACCTTTTCTCTGTCATCCCCATCTCATCTGTCTGTCCTCAATCCCTCTCCCCCACTACTCCTTACACTTCTGGGGCGCTGGGAGATTTTACTGCAGCTGGATTTAAGGTGTAAATAACTGAGCTGTGTGTGGCTGGTTGTGGGAAGTATCCTGGATGTCCCCTCCAGGAACTCTGCAGTATCTGGAACGTGTCCTGTCCAGGCTGTAGTGCCATGCTCCTGTCTCTGACCACCATTCCATACTGAACCAAGGGCTCCAGAGCCTTGCAGAAAGGGGGTAAATTGTCTCTTTTGAGCTGTGCAATTCCTGTTGTACGTTTTCTGGGGAGCAGCCAGAAATCCCTGCACACTGCCTCTCTCTTCTCCCTCTTATGCACACTTTGTCTCTCTAGCTTTTCCCTTGCCTTTTGTGCCAAGAATGTGATGGGGGAAGGGGGAACCGCACAGGAAATGCCTCTTCTTTTCTCTAACGACATTTCCAGCTGCATTTGGATGGGAGAATTCGAGGAGGGGGAAAGCATCAAATCAGTGGAAAGTTGTTCAGCTGCCAAGTCAAACTGGTACATTTTAGCTCTGGAGACAGTAGAGCCTTTTCTCCTGAATTTTGGCCCATTTTTAAAGTTCCGTTTTTGGAAAAGCAGGGGGAAAAGAAGTTAGTGACATCAGTGCTCCTGGTTTTTATTTATGTACGTATTTTTTTCAGCAAAAATGAAGCTAAATTGTAGCTTTTCTTTAAAAGGTTGAAAGTGCAATGGGGTTTAGGAAAGCTTGAGCAGGATGATGCCTTTTTCTTTCATAGCAAGGAGTGCCCACCTGCCTCTCCATCTTTTATCATCTTTTATTATCTTTTCCCCATCCAGCCACCCACGTGCAGAGCCAGAACCTCCTGCTCTCATCTTCTCCCCGGGGTTGTTGTTCAGTAACTCTCCTGTCACACCTGGGGCATGGGCTGAAGCAGCAGCCTGCAATGCAGGATCAGCCCTTTTGCAGCAGCTGGGGATTGAGCCCTGCAAGGGTGGCCTGGCAATTTAAGAGCTGCCAAGGACGCAGAGGGGGGAGCTGCAAAGTGGAGATATAGATAGGACAGGAGATGAAAGGTGTTCCAGCCAGACAACAGGATTTCTTCTCTTCATCTCAGTCCAACGAGGAGGAGGAGTTCTCCCCGAGTTGTCTGAAGTGTTGCAGGAGATGGGCTTTGCCTGTGGCAGGCTAAATTTGGAGTTTATCTCTCTCCTTGGTTCGGTGCCCAGCATCCTGAGATCTTTTGTTCAACTCATGTTCAAACAATATTCTTTTTGTGGCCTGTGAGAGTAAAACTTGTGGTGGACCTAACAGAAGTGGCAGGCAATCACCAGGATCATTCCAGTGGTGCCTGTTAGAGTTTTAACAGCTCGAGTGCTGTGGATTTTGCAATTGTTTGCCATATAAACTGTGTTTCTTTGAGTAAGGTGCAGTGAGACATCAAAGCTCTGCAGTAGTTTTACCTTATGAAAAAAAAAAATAAAAGGAGGAGGAAAGAAAAGGGGGAAAAAAAGCAGCTTGTTATTAGCAGCCTGGTTGTCTGCATTTAGAAAACCTATTAAAAATGCATCATGCTGAGGAGACAGTCTGCACAGTGTGTAAAAAAGATGGGTTGCAATAATTCTGTCTCGGTGTTTTGAACCACAGCCTCAGACAACATACACAGGATGGGGAAGGGGGGTTGGGATAGAATTCTAAGAAAAGTTGTTTATTGCAGTGCAGTTGTATCCTGGACTGGAACCAAATGCGTGACTGTGCCAGGGTCATGGAGGAGCTGCAGCAGGAGAGAGGAGAAGGGGAGCAGGATGGTGGGGAGCAGGAGGAGAGCTCTCCCCTGAGCTGGGATGATGCTCTGGGGAAGGTACGGGAGAGCTGGGGTTGAGCTCAGCTGGATTGATCCCAATCTCTCTTGAGCTGGGGTAAATCAAAGCTGGATTTCTGGAAGTCACATGGCACTGCACTGATGGGAATCTCCAATATGACTTAACTGAAACACAGGAGTTGTTTGATTCTTCTTCTCTGTGCATTTGTTAAGGTTAGCGGGAGAGCACAGAGGGAGCAGAATGTCTGGAGGAAGTGGGGGAGAGCAGAAAGTCCAGTCTGTGAGTTCTCTGTGCTCTGGGTGCTGGTGAATGCCCTGGCACAGAGTTTCAGGTCAGGGAGGCAGGGAGGGTGGATCAGTCACCTGCGTGAGCATCATCTTGGTGCCCATGAGGGCTCTGGTGCTGCCAGGGACACACGCTGTGTGTTCAGGGTGTGCCACGGGCCTGGACTCCATGACCTTAAAGGTCTCTTCCAGCCCTGTGATTCTGGTGGGGTCACAGGCACGGTGTGCAGCATCCCACACAGCCCAGCTGCTGTCCCAGGGCTTTTCCCCCCAAACCTGCAGTTGCTGATAAGTTTATTCTCTCCCTGGCAGCACAGAGGAGCAGATGGGTGTAGTGCAATGCCAGCTTCTCTGGAGATGCTCTGCAGCCTCCTGTCTCTGTGCTTTGAGGGAGGGGAGGGGAGGGAGTGTTGGAGCTGCAGCCTTTCCAGGGGTGAACCCCATTTGCCCACAGAAGCCAGAGGCATATGCCTGGCACAGGCTGTTTTCACAGCCTTGAGGGTGATGTCCTCTCTGTGAGCAGTCTCTGCCCTTTTCCTTCTCCCCTCTGAAAATGCTGGGTTCCTTTATCTCTGCTCCCAAGCCTCTGTGGCCCTGTTGTCCCTTTCTGCTTTCCAAGCACACAGGGGAGGCCACTGAGTGCCCAGGGTGGGCTGGGCTGGTGTTTCCTGCAGATTGGGAGGGAAGGAGCAGCAAGGGAGCTTGGAGCCTGGCCCTGCTGATAGCAGGAATTGTTTTCACTTGGCATTTCCATACTGTAGCTGTGCTGTTCTCCTTACCTAACATTGCAGAAGAATAATTGTAATATAGCAGGGCTGAAAGTTCACTTTTGCTGGTTTTTCTGAAATCTCTTTATTCAAAGGTCTGAAGCTTCTTATATTCTTCATTATTGTATTGAAAGGCAACAGAAATACTGCAGAAAGCCCTAAATTGTGATAAATAATTTCTTTCATTTATTACTTTGTTGCTCTGTCTTTGCTTCAGTTGTTTTTACTCAGATCTTTATGAAAATGCACTAAAGGACCACATCAGTGTCCAGCAAGATATTTTTTTCACAGCCTCTCCACTCAAAACTTCATTTTAACATTGGGAACAGTCTCCTGCTCTTGCAAGCCTAAATTCCTTTAGCCTAGATATGAGGGAGAACTGTCTGATGGCTACACGTGGCCTTGGACACACAGCTGAGCAGTTCTGCTCCTGCACGGCAGGTTAGGGCACAGATCTGAACTGGAGAAGAACTGGGGTTTGTTCTTGTGTTTGCTTTTTGTGGCAAATCATTGTGTCCTCCTACGTCTGTTTCTCCAGCTGCAGAAAGTCAGTTATAAATGAGTTTAATCCGTGTGCATTTTGGTGTCTGCAGAGCCCCACACGAGTGGGGTGTGTGGTGACACTGTAACCTGTTGTGACAAACTGCTCTTTCTTTAGTGCCATTCTGGGCACATGATTCCTTCTGCATTATTCCTGTGATGGGTGCTGTCCATGATGTCATTATTTGATCTGTGCTGGAGGTGTTGGTGTGGAGCAGAGGGCACAGGATTGTGCTGCCTTCCCAGACAGACCTCACTGGACAGATGGGGCTGTGCCTTGAAGGATCAGATGTGCTTGGCAGCCTGAGGGTATCCTGGACATTTCTTTCCATGTCTCCGTGTTTCTCTTGAGTCTGCCCTGGGCCAGGCTGTGTTTGTGGAGCTGGAGCCTGGCTCAAACTCGCTGTTATGTCGGTTTCTATGGAGGAAAAAAAAAACACATGGGTTGCCAGACCTGGAAGAGTATTAAAAAAGGAGAAGAAGGAAGTGGAGGGAGGGTGGTGAGGGAGTGTGGGGTGGAGAAGAAATGTGATCCTCTTGTGCTGTGAAGGTGGAATCTTGATTTCAGCCCTCTCTCCCCAGTTTTGAATGGTGAGGGGTGGGTTTTGCCTTCCCAGGCGTGCAAAGTCAGACTGAAATCTGTGTGTCTTTCACTGAGGGATGTTTCCAGCAGGGAGGGATCCTGACCATGAAGAGAATTCAGTGGGTGGCTGAACCCAGCTAGTGTGGGACACACCTTGGGGTTCACCAGCACAGAGGTGATTCCTGCCAGGACCTCCTGCAGAACCAGGGGTTCATGGAGTGATTGTTCCATGCACGTGCTTTCCCTCTCTTGCCTTCCTGAGGTTTTCCAGTCCCTCTGGACAAAGCTCTGCTGTTTTAGGAGCAGTTTTTGCCCCACTCTCCCCATCCACACCGTGGTTACATTGCAGCAGGTGCGTTTCAAGTGGCTCGGGAGCAGCCTCTGGCCGCAGATAAAAGCCCCTGCATGGCTGCTGCTAATGGCAGTGAGAGGGTTTTCTCATCTCCTCTCCATCTGCCTGGTGCAGGAGACATCTCTTAAGATCCTGACTCCAGGGACTTGGTGGAGGTTCCTGTAAAGCAGCGAGGCCTGCCGTGTGCTGGGAGGGCTGCAGGGGAAGCACAGCACTTCAACAAGAAATCACCTGCCCCCACACTCATCCCTGGCCTCCCGCCTCTTGACACGTGTCCAGTCTGCAATGTCTTCATAGCTCTGTTCTGGGATAGTGCCTGAAGTGGTTTTGGATGGGTTTGTAGCTTTGTGTTGCTGTATCCCAGAAGGAGAGACCCCCCAACCTCATTTCACTCATCAAAACAGCCCGACACGAGAGCTGGTGGTGTCTCTGCAGGCCCCCAGACCTCAGACGAGAGGGAAATCCTGGGGTCTTCAGGTGTCATTGTAATAATTCAAGCTCGGGCTGAGGTGGTTGAGATTTGGAAGCTTGTTTTGTGACCAGACTTGGAGCTGGCTTCCAGGGAAGCTGGGAGCAATTTATGGTTTTGTGCACAAACCAGACAGAATTTCTGTGGGTTTTTTTCCCCTGAGTTTTGGTTTTATTGGCTTCAGAAATAGTCACAGGACATATGCAGGCATCTATAGCTGAAGTGAAAAAACCCTTAGTGCAGTTTCTCACGGTAGACTATTCAGTTGTTCCTCATTATAGGGAATATTCCCTCCTTGAAAGGTTCATCTCTCAGAAATGCTGAGTCACAGAACTTCAGTATCTTTGCCTTTAAAAGAAATCCCCAGCTCTGGTTTGTGTAAACTTTTGGGTGCTGATAAAAGTGTGTCACATTTGAGGCTCTTCTTGCTTCCACATTTTATATTCAAAATCAAGACAAATCAAGGAACAACTTCTGTACTCTGTGGGCATAATTATTTGCACCTTAGGGCTCAGTATGATCGCTTCTACAGGTAGATCATAGCCTCAAAAATATTAAAAAAGCATGCTCTATTTGATATCTTGCCTGTACAGAGAGGAGATTATTTTTTTATAAAGAGAAGGAATCCATCAGAATCTTGCACGGTAGTGACAGTCTTAAGAGAAATGTATATTTGCTCCAAGCAGCCCAGTGTGTCTTTCCCTTTTCACTAAAGAGAGGGAATTTTATTTTCAAATAGTGTTACACCTGCTTGTTGAATGGTGGTGTTTTTACCTGGGGTAAAGCTGGGTGAAAGCCCAGGCCAAGGCACAGCACAGCCAGGGGATCCTCACCTGCCTGGCAATGGGAGCGAGTTCTGTGCTAAGAAAAAAAGGGATGAGCTCACATGGGGTTTTATTGTTGGTGTTGTTTGTCTAATTTAGAATCTGGCTGTTGCCCTTGGGTGTCCTGTAGGATGTCCTGACATTTCTGAGCAATGTCACTGTGAACAGCATTGTAACTGCAGCCCAGGGATCAGCCATGAGAAGATCCTGGGAAATGTGCAGCTCCTCCATATAATAGTTGGGTTTAGAACAAAGCCTGGAACACTTAACCACATTTCCCCTTTTATTTTGACAGTTCAGACACTGACCACAGGAAAGGCAGTTCCAAACATCTTAATTGCAGCCTGGGCTGGAGGAAGAGGCATTTCTGTTTAAATCCTCCTCATGGCAGCAGCGTGGCCCTGGACTGGTGGGGGAAGGAGTGGTGGTCTCATCCCATCACCCGGTGAGGGATGGGGTGGGATGTTTGGAGCTGAGGTGTGGGACCCAAACAGAGCCCAGAGGCTGCTCAGTGCACCCTTGTGTGTGCCCACGGTGAACATGATATTTGTAAAAACTCTGCTGTAGCTGGAAAAGTTTGATAAGGAAGGGAAAAGCAGCAGTGGGTCCAATGTGCCTGCTCAGAAATGGTGTGTGGGGCAGGGGGGGCACAGCCCGGGAGGCTGCTGGAACTCCTCCACCTGAAAATCTCTGTGGTTCTGAGCATTCCCCTCAGCAAACATTGGCCTCAGCTGGCAGCTAAAGCAGGGCAAGAGTTTATTTTTATTTCTTGGAATTCGGTAGACCTGAAATCTCTGTTAAATGTTAACTTTCAAAAGGCACATGCATCAGCATTCTGAGCCACCGCTGGTAGGAAAAAAGAACAGATTATAGAGAACATAAATTATGGCAGATTTTGGCCTTTCTCAGCCTGCTGTCTTCGTCCTTTCCATGCTCATCTGCATGACCTGAAGAAGAAGCTGCAGACAACTGTTCACATCTAATAACTACTATTGTTTACTTTTAATTTGATCACAGAAGAAACTGTGCTGGCAAGGATCTAATCCCATTCCCTCTCTTCCTTTTTTTTCAGAATGTTTTCATTTAAGTGAGTATGGTGGTTCCATAAGAAAAACCCAGCAGAGTCAGTTGCTGGAGTGTTGACTCATGGATCGAGTGCTACAGAGGTGTTTGAGTCTGTGGAACTGTAGCAGAAATGGCACAAAATGTCTCTCTTGACTCAGTTTGTAAACTGCATATGCACATATAATGAACAAAGGGACCTTGTTAAATAGACAGTTTTGACCTCAGAAAGGGGAAAAAAACCCCAAACTATCTGGAATTTTAGCTTAAGTTTAAGCAGTTTCTCATTCAGATTAAGCTTCATTCTGTAAAGACCCCTCTTGCATTAATTTGGTAATTTCAGGGATTTCATCTAGTAATTTTAAGGTGTTTTTTTTTTTTAGTTTTTANTTAGCTTAAGTTTAAGCAGTTTCTCATTCAGATTAAGCTTCATTCTGTAAAGACCCCTCTTGCATTAATTTGGTAATTTCAGGGATTTCATCTAGTAATTTTAAGGTGTTTTTTTTTTTTTAGTTTTTATTCCCAACAATTTGGAATTATTCCAGATTTATGTCAAACTGAATGACAATTGAAAGAATTGCATATATAATGAATCTTCTCCCACTTCTGGGAGTATTTGTGGCCCCAGACAATAATCTGTGCAAGGGAATGGCCTGAATTATTCCTCCCCGAGTTTCAGGTTTTATTTTCCACGACAGTTGTGTAAATCTGGACTGATTCCAATTGACATCATCTTGGCATTCATTTGTTGACTTTTGTCTCTCTCTATGCTAATAGTAGTACGTCCCTCTCTGATCTCACGCTGTGATTACAGGCTCCATTTCACTGTAACACCAACACCAGATTCATTATTATTCCTGCTGTAGTAGAGGCTGGAAACCAGAGTCATGACCTTCTGTGCTTCGTGCTCTGTAAATGCATCGAGAGGCACTGACTTCCTTCTTGAAATCTAATTTAGCAGAAAATGAAGCAAATGAATGAGAGTGTTGAGAGGAGGACAAAGGTAATGAGTAGGTGTAGCAGAGTCGAGGTGGCTGTTGTGCAACCTGATTGTTTTATCATAATACTAAATATATGGATATAAATGTAATCCACACCAACTCCCTTCACCCAGCACAGCCTTTCAGTGTGCTTGAAATCAGAATAGGGATGAGAGCAGGGAGATGTTCTAAATAGAGGAGTGTAGGGGTTTCAGGAAGGAGATTCCATCCAGTGAACACTTGCAGGCAGAGATGGCACGTGCCAGTCCCTCAGTTTCTGCAGAGAGCCTTCCACAGACTGAGGGACTATGCCCCAAATGTTTCCTGTGGCAGGTATTTTGTGAAATAAAGTTATTCCCCTTTGGGAAAGAAGTGAAGGGAGAATCTGAGTTTTTGGAGTTTGGGTTTTTTGCTGCTGGTTGTTTAAGTATGAATTCCAAAGCACCTCAGCTATGTAGTAAAAATAATAAGATCTACTTTGCCCTCTCTCAGTCCCATGTGAGCTGTGCACTCCGCTGTTCCAGCTGCTCACACTGAACTGGGGCAAAAACATTTGCTTCTCCCAAAGCTTGTTTAGACTAAAGGCATTTGCTACCTTACTGTAATTCTGAAGGGGGACGGGAAACCATTGACAGAATCTAACTGGTCCCAGCTGTGTGGGGTAAGCAGCTCTGGGGCTGTGCTGGGGTGTTTATAGAGCATCCTGGAATCTCAAGTGAGGCTCCCCTGGCTCCAAGTATCCTTTTAATTTACACAGATGTTTCTTCATCATCTATTCTTTTCGGGCTGTTGGAATGATCAACAATTTAGTCTAATTGTGCCGGCTGTTTGGGTTGTGGGGCTGTTTATTTTGTCTGTGTGTCTGGAACAGTCACTCTTTCAAGGACTCTGCTCCCCAGACCGCACATGATTTAGAGAGGAATGGGTTGTGTTGGCTGAAACCTCGGAGATGATGTGCCCGAGCCTGGTTGCAGGCTCAGTTCTGTTCCTGGCCCTGCTCCATGGCATTCCCTGAGCTGCAGGTGGGAAGGGGCAGTGATGGTTCCCTGGCAGTGCAGTGCCTTGGGATCAAGGGCTACGAAAGGGCTGTTGTGCTGCTCACACAGAATCATTTCCCTTTTCTGGAGATGCCTGTAGTCAATCCCTGTGTCTTATTCTAACATCTGGAATTATCTGTGTGGCCTTGGAACAGCTCTGGCAAAGACTGTGTGGCAGAGCATGCAGCACCAGTACCCCCAGTCTGTGTGTCAGCCTGGGCTGTTCCAGTTCAGGGAGATCCTTTCCAGTGCAGTAGCTGCAGTTTCTCAGTTGAGTTTTTATTGTCTGATAATTATAGAGGTGGTTTGTCTTTTAAAATAACAAACTTTGTATTATTGGTAGTGTGTTTTCTTCGTAATTGAGGTATTGATTGTAAGTAAACATTTATGACAGGTCCCAAGGCAGGATGGTTTTTCTTGGAGAATTCATCCCAGCACACCTCAGTGACTGGAGTGAGTTCAGGAGATGCTGTGATCCCTGATAAAAATGAATGTTCTTGTAACTGAGGGAGATGGAGAGAAACTAGAAAAGCAATAGAGTAATTGTTCCCTTTTTAACAAATCTGATGGATCTTTAATAGCTGTAGTCAAACAACCTTTCTTCACCTCCCATGATCATGATAGATAATCAATTGTCTAGGACAACTGATGTGTAATAAAACACCAGTTAGTGCAAGAAAACCCAATGTGTGGAGAAAGAAAGAGCCTTTAATGACTATAAGACTATTATTTAATCCCAGGATGTTCCTTGGAGAGTTCTTGAGTTTATAGAGGTGTCCCGGCCTGCAGTACATTAAGTTTGCAATTAATAGCTGGTTTTCACTGATGAAAAGTATTTATAAAGTGACTCAAGTATTGCTTTTTAACACAAGCAGTAAATTTAGATGTGTGTGGCATCAAGTGGTGTTCTTGCCATGGAGCTGTTGGTGTCTGGAGTGTGCACTCAGTTACACTGGGGGAGGTGAGCAAAATGTACTTTCTCTTTTTTAGTCTTGAACTTCTCCCTTAGACACTGTGACTCTATTCAGGAAAAGTGTTCGTTTTTCTTAGTAATAAGAATAATAATTTTAAAGCATGCAGACCACCTGATGGAGGCCATTTATTAAGTAACATTTGAAATACATAAAGTTGGTGGGTTGGTTTGTCACTTACTGCATTTTTCCACAGCTAGCTGTGGGACCTGGGGAGCTTTTGGGAAGACTGGGAATGTGTGTGTCTGTGCTTTCCACCCCACAGCTGGTCAGTGCTTGCATGTTTTCTGAGTTATTTTCAGTGTGAATACCTTAGCTTGGTTTGTGTTTTAGTGCTGACCAGCACTTAAATGGAATTTTCCTGGTAATATTGTGGTTGTGATTGATGGTTCTGCAGGTGTCGGTCAGGTCTGGTGGCTGGAGTACAAGGGGAGCTGTATATTTTATATTTATTGTTGGATCTTGAGGGGCTCGGAGCCAAGGTAAGCAGGGAACATCAAGAGTGACCAGAAATGAGACCTGGTCTTTTCAGGGCTAAGCATTAGAGCCAAAGATTCCAAGATTTGCAGCACAGGACTGTGGGTCACTGGTGATGGGAGTGTGTGTCCATATTTCTGGGCAATAATCACAGTGTTAGCAATGCTTTTGTGACATTCCAGTGACAGCTCCCAGAACTATCAGCTGTGGATTTTGGGAACTGACAGCTGATCTTGGCTTTTCCCATTTCCTGAACTGTTCCATTAATTGATCTGGTTTGTGGGTAAAACTCCATTGAACAACAGCATTAAACCATTTTGAAGACAAGCTCTAAAAATGGGATTGCCCCCTCACTGGTGCATTTTGTTCTTTCCTGGGGGTGAAGTGGACAATACAGCTCTTCATTGGAGTCAGAGCTGCCTTCTCAAAGTTCCTCTGCTTGGGTTAATGACCCACCTTAATGACCATGGTGACATTATTGGGTGTTTCTTAATCTCTTGTTGCATGGATGGATCAAAATTCCCATAGCTGAGGCACATTCCTTTGTGTCAGGGGCCTTTTACAGCAAGCAGGTCCTGTGGAAAAGGAAAGAATGGGATACTGCAATTGGGGCTTTTGTCTCATACTGCGGGTAACTCAGCTTTTGCAAATTGTGGTTTGGTCAGGAAGTCAGGACAGCAGCTTCCCAAGGGATCCCGAACCACCAGCATGGGATTCCTGCAGTAACTTGCAGGGTGAGCAAGGCTTGGGGTGAATTTTGATGTCTTAACTGGGAGCTGGTATTGTACCTCTGAAATATTTCATTCTCTGTTCTGCTTTATTTTGTCTTTCTCCTAAAACTGTGAGCAGTAGCACGTCCTACCCTTTTCAAAAGTTCCTTGAGTTCCCTTCCCTGTTTTTGTTGCTTTACCTGCTGTTTTCTTCCTTCAATTATTTGTTCTATGCCAAACCAAGAATCTTTTGCATGGGGAGAGAAAGAAATTAGAGGAAATAAAAAAGTTAATTTTGCGTGGAAACAGAGTTTGGTGCCAGCTCCCAGACACAACCAGTGCTGGGCCTACCTTGCACAGGGGGTGATTTAAGGAAACCACCTCTTGCTAGGCATCCTAGATCTTGTTTTCTTCTTTCGACTCCTCCTTTGTCACCTCCGAAATGCTGTGCTTTGCAGCAGATTACTTTTCCTGTCATTCCTCTCCCAAGTCTTTAAGGCTAATAGCCAGTGGAAAGAGCTCTTTCCTGTCGCTCCTTTTCCTGCCTGTGCAAAGCGTGACGGTGCTTTGCAATTCTGTCGGGGGGTCTGGGGACGCTTGGCGGGGATGTGGTAATGACGGCTCCGGGGGGGGCTTTGCAAGGGGCTGGCGTTCAGTCAGCAGGGAAATTCGGGAAATTCGGGATTCGATTTAAGCCTCGTCCCCCTGTGCTGCCACCCTCAGTGCAAGAGAGACATTGAGGGGCTGAGGGAGTTGGGAAGGGGCTGGAGCTCCATGAGGGGCTGAGGGAGCTGGGAAGGTTCTGGAGCTCCATGAGGGGCTGAGGGAGCTGGGCAGGGGCTGGAGCTCCAGGAGGGGATGGAGGAGCTGGGAAGGTTCTGGAGCACCATGAGGGGCTGAGGGAGCTGGGAAGGGGCTGGAGCTCCAGGAGGGGCTGAGGGAGCTGG
>VYXF01006338.1:387892-416473 GCA_013397295.1 Polioptila caerulea | reverse complement strand
ACAGGAGGAGAGGGAACGGCCCCAGGCTGTGCCAGGGGAGGGTCAGCTTGGACATCAGGAGGAATTTCCCCATGGAAAGGATGGTCAGGCCTTGGCAGGGGCTGCCCAGGGAGGTTTGGGGTCCCCATCCCTGGAGGTGTCCAAGGAAGGCCTGGATGTGGCACTGAGTGCTCTGGGCTGGGGACAAGGTGGGGATGGGTCACAGCTTGGACTCTGATCCTGGAGGCCTTTTCCAACCTGAATGATTCCATGATTTTATGATCCATAGTCCTGGACTGTGTGGTACCCAGAATTTGCCCTCTTGCTGTCGTGAGTAGCTGCTGAAGTCAGAAATGTTAGTCCTGTCACAGCTGGATGTGGTACATCTGTATGGAGCCTCCAGCCTGTCAGTGTTAGCATTCCATGGAAATGTGGCCAGCTGTCCTGGGGCAGTATCAGCTCTCACAGGAACCGGGTTTTAACATGCATAATGTTACTTGTCTGATTCTTAAGGTGCTGTCGTAGAAAATCAACATACTGGGGATTTAGATATTTTTGATTTTCTCTGTTGGTCTCCCAGAACTCTGAACTGGCTTGGGTTAAAAATGTTTTGTAGGCCCCTTATGTATTTCATTTCATTGAAGGTGGGAAAATGTCCAGCCAGTGATTGATGGGTTTTTGGAACTTGTTCAAACCTTTTACTTTGCTGGGATGGAGAGGGTTCTTACCCTGGAATCGGATCCAGCCTTCCCTGTGCTGCAAGGCTCCTGCTGGCTTCCCACTGACTTTTTGCTCTTAAATTTATAAAGAAAAGAGAGAAGGGAAAAGCAGCAAAAAGTAGAGCAGACCTGAAGTATTTCAGTTGATTCTGTGTTGAGGATGAAATTTAAAATTTCAGAACAGACAGATCTGTACTTCCTGCTTCTTTTTTTCCCCTTGTCTTGTTGACCTGCCTGGGCTTCTATGTTTGCTGAGATTTTCATCTGGAGCCAAAATCCAGCTGATCAGGTGAGTTAATTACAAGCAGTCAGTGTTAGAGGACAGTTCCATCCATGAAGTTTTCAGTGAAAAATAAAAAACTTCCCAAGTTCAGGATTTTTGAGGACCCTGGTAAGCGTTAAAAGCTGAGCCTAAACTGGGGTCTCATTCTAGAAAGAGGAGATGTGAGCATCCCTGAGGGAGGTTGGGACAGGTGTGTCCCAAAAGGAGCAGATTTTCAACAGCATAGCAAAAATGATGTTAAAACCTGCCCTGATCCCTGTGCAGAAAGGGCTTTGGAAGACTGACTTAGAAGGCAGGCCTGGTGCATCCTTAACGCTGGAGCAGCTTTCAAGCAGCTCTGTAATTTGGAATGTGAGTGACGTCAGTTCTTCTGGCCATCTGCTTAGAAAATCTAGTTGTAACTGAAAATATCCAGCCCTTTTTTCTCCATTGCTAGGTGGTGACTACACACTTATGTAATTTAACAGCTCAAATTCTTTTCCATTCTGGTGATCTCTTCACGGAGCCGTAACGGGGAGGATGCTGCGGGAAGGGGATCAGCGATTCTTCAGCTGAGGGGTCACTGCCCCAGGGGGAAACACCGGGCTGGGGGTTAGAAAATGGATCCTGGTTGTTCTGGGGCTGTTTGCTGGGTGACCTTGGACAAGAACGTTCTCTTTTTTTCCCCCTACCTCAGTTTCCCCCACTTATTAAATAGTGATAATGACACTTCCTATCTCGCAGGCATTGTTAGGATCTAATGAGTCACGCCATGGAACACTCAGCAAGGCACAAGGTATTGTTATAATTACTGCCTGTGCTCCTCTGCTCGGTCCCTGCCTCCCCCCGCCCCTTTTTCCTGCTCGGCACATCCAAACATCCCATTTTCATGCTGTTCCTTAAATACCTGTCGAGCTGCACTGCTCCCTCTGCACAGGTTGTAAGTGGATTATAAAATGGTATTGATGGGAAATACGCATGAAAATGCACCCTGTGATAGTGCCTGAAAAATAAAGGGAGCAGAGCTGACAGCCATTTCCTAAAGCCCTTTTAATGGCAAAACTTGTAAGAGCCCAAGAACAGGTTGTAAATGTGGGAACTGTAGGCACTGCCATACAAACTCCATGTTCAGATAAAACATTTCTTTTTTTTTTTTTTTTATTATTTACTTATTCCTAGTAAATAAATTTTCCAAGCAGAATAACGACAACGCCCTCTGATTCATTTTTGTTTAGCACTTCCTCTAATTCTTGGTGAAAAAGTGAAATCTTTTTGTATTATTGATCTTTAATGCCAGCAAAGTCCTGGATCAAGCATCCCTTTAGTTGCCTCCCTTTCAACAATGGCCATGAAAGAAGAGCTGATATCTCTGGGGACAGGAATGAGGTGAAGTTTTAGGATGTAGGGGAAAAAAAAAAAAACTTTCTGCATGTTCTTTATAGCTACTCAGGTCATGCATATTAAAATTAAACTTGGAAGAGGAGGAACTACTCCAGTTTATTATTCCAAGGGAGTGCATGAAGGGGAAAAACAAATGATAAATAAAATAGAACTTGCTCAGTGGAGGTAAGAACTGATGACAGTGTTCTGCCCCCTTCTCCTTTTTTTAAAGCAAACACATTACTGCAGGTAAAATGGGGTTTGGATTTGCCTTACAGGAGCTACTTTGATAAAAGACTTTGAGCTCCTGTAAATATATAAATAGTGGTGAGGGGGAAGCTGAATCACTGAGTGCAGAGCTGCCCTGGCCTTACAGGAATATATGTCTGGGCTGTATATTTGCTCCCTGACATATTTGCTTATGTGCCACCACTCCTGTGCTCTTAGGAAATAAATTAAGAAATAAATCAGTTGTCAGTGAATAAATAACAGCGAAAAAAAAACAAACCCTCTCAGCCTTAAGGAAGGCTGTGATAGGCAGGAAATGCTCTCATTTGTATAATATCAGAACCAGTCACTATACAATAATTTATTTTTTTTCCCTGAAAGCTTTTCCACCTGTCATGCATAGCTGAAAACTTTAAATGACCGTTCAGCTGGCTCCAGCACCCGCTCTGAGAAACAGTAAATCTTTGTGTTGCATCTCCTGTTACAATGCACCATTCTGGTACATTCAGACTGACTTGGAGCTCTAGAGCTTACATTTCTTTTCCTAAGGCTCTAGAAAGAATGATTTCATATTGGGGGGGGAAAGGAGTGGGAATTACTCAGTCGTTGGGTTTAATTGTTCTGAATCCTTCCAGTGCTTCATGAGAAAATGTACTGAGGAGATGTGCAGTATAGTGGGGAATGTGATGGAAAGGTATAATTTGACCACCTACCAGCAGCAGCTGAAAAGCAATTCCAAGGGCTGCATGTCTATCAGGATTATTCACCGGCTCATTATTGAAAATCCCTTCGTGCTCACTCCTGAATCCTCCTGCAGGACGGGCTCCAGCTCCGCTCTTCCCTCCCTGGAGGGAGGCTGGAGTTCCAGCCCAGCTCTGTGCCGGGGTTGCACAAGAGCACCTTTTGTTTGGTGCAGTTTGGGAGCTTTTTGCTGTGGAAATTGCCTGGGTGGAAGGGCTGGCAGGGCAGGGCAGGGCAGCCCCCCCAGAACAGCATCATCTCGAGACAGTTTATGGCCCCCCTGTCTGGTCATTTACCTCCAGCTGAACTCTGCCGGTGGACGTGGCCAAGTATTTCATTTGGACAAGAAAAAAAAGAGCGTTATTGAAAGGGACTGACCTTTCCATCACCCTGTTCTGTCGTCATGGTGCTTTTATAGCATTTCTCTCGACCAACCCCTTCCCTTTTCTCAACCACAGTCATTCCCCTCCTCCTCTCCCGTCCATCCTCCCTGGAGACTTGGTGGTTTCTCTCTGTTTCCACAGACACCTGCCCTGCTGCCCTCATCCCTGAAAGTCCTGGGGGCTCCTGGCAGAAGCTGAAATGATCACTTTGGTCCAGCAGCAAGGCTGGAGATGCTGGGTTTCCCTCAGTGCTGGCTTAGGAGCGAGCCCAGGACACAGGAGCCTTGGGAATGGATTTCCTCTGCTGCTCTGGCAAGAGGAGCTGGGATCTCATGGCACTTGTGCTCCTGGAGCATTTGTTTTATAGGGAGAGTGGCTGTTCCTGTGTGGAGCAGGGAGTTCAGTGCCTTTCCTCTGATCTGAAATCCATGTGCAAGTGGGAAATAATGCCATGGAGCACGGCACTGAGTGCTGGCTGTGCTGAGGGGATAATTCAGGCAGAGAGATCCGTGCTGGACGTGTGGGTGGGCAGTGGAGAGAGAACCTGTGGCCATGGGAAATGTCCAGCCTGAAAATGGGATTGCTGATTTTCCCTGAGCATGTAGGAAACACCGGCATTTGTGTTGGTGCGGGGAAACAGTGAAAATAGCAATTTATTATATTTAATTTTTATTTTCTTTACAGACATTCCTGGCCAATCTAGAATTGTTTAAAATTACAGATTTACGAAGTACTGGGGAAGGTGGGGTGATTCCATGAGTTTGCATTGATAAACACCAAGTACCAAACTGCTCAAAGCCATTTTCAGAGGAAACTGAGATGCTTTTGGGGGTGATAATTTCCACTAAAGAGTTTTGGTTGCCACTGGATTCCTCGGGTTATTTAATAATCTGCATGGAAAAATTCCACCTGTCCTCCTTCAGTGTATTGTGCACAATTTTGAGGCCTTTTGTTCTGACTGTTGAGGTCACCTGGACTGTACCTACAGAAATGTGTGCATAATTCCAGGTGATCCCTTCTATTGCACTGTTCCTATTGGACATTCAGTGTTTACTGAGGGCATAACCTTTGGAGATTTGACTTTTCTTCTAGATGCAGCTCCCTTCCACTGATTCTTAAATCTCACATGATTTTAGGGTGGCATCCAAACTTTACATTTCCCGCAAGATTCAAGTCAAGCACAGCATCAGAGAGGTGGATGTTTAATACTGATAGTGGATGTTTAAATACTGATCACATATTTCTGCTTCAAAACTTGGCAGAATACCTGTGGTATTTCAATGAAAGCATCACACTTGTGCATTCCTTAATCAAAGATTCATCTTTGTGTGTTTGGACAGGTAAAAATCTGGATTTTCCTGCAATTTCTAATGGACATTTCAGTTCAGTAATATACAGCAGACAGTGCACTTGGGCTAGAATAAACTGACAGTTCTCTACAGGGTCTGTTTGGCCATTTAAAACATTTTTACTGAAAACCAAGTGTGATGCTGGCATCATGAGGAGGGGTCAATATTGTTCAGCCCCTCAACAGGTCAGACAGCCGAGGCCTCGCCCAGGTTGTGTTCCTGCTATTTTTGTTTTGCACCTCTGCAAATGTTAATCTTTGTGGTGATCACTCTGCCTGAGCATGAGGTTGGAGGAGGAGCAGCAGAAGGAGGAGAAGGCAGAGTGCTGCTGGGTTGTTCCGTGGCGGATTGACGGAGCGCGGGCTGCGAGCCAGGATTCCCTGGCCTCTCCCAGATCCGGGGGGATGGAGCAGGGGGGCCCTGGCACGGCGTGGGGAAGAGCCAGACAGAAACATTGATCGTGCCTTTAATGTGATCTGACATCAGAGAAAGTGGAAGCAGAGGACACAGATGGAAAACTGCAACCTCAACGCTGCATTAGGAGACTCTGTGGAATGGATTGGTGGCCTTGCTCACCCAGAGATGGGTTTGTGGGATCCTTTCTAGGGAAGAACAAGGAGTGTCTGTAGTTGGGTTGCTCAGTGTCCCACTAGGGCTGCGTGTACATTAATCAGACCCCTGATGATTCCTGCAGATTGTAACCTCCTCTTAATAATGCTGTCAATAAAGCCATCAGAAAGGGTAAAATCACAGTAAAATGATTCAGGCGTGTGGTTGGAGTGGTAAAAACCTTCCAAACAGTGTAACCTGAGTATGATGGCTCAGCCATCTTTACACAAGGATAACTTGATTTATTTGTAATCTGCTTTTTGGGTGCAGTTTCAGGCATTTGCAAGTCAAACATCTTTGCCCACAAGGAAGGAGTTGCCTTTCACTCCCTCCTTCTTACCCTGGGGTTTTCTGCATATGGGGACAAATGTACCTTGGTTTCCTTGTGGGTCTGGACCTGATGACTTTTGTTCTACTGAAAAATGTAATCATTAAAAGAGAGCCATTCATTAAAATAATTCCTTAGACTTGTTGTTTCATGTGGAGGAGAAAACACCACAAAAATAAATCTGACTTATGCATGAGGCATAAAAGTGTTGTCTAAGATGTTAACAGATCTCAGTCAGCTGACATGAGGGAGCTGGGAGAAAAGATGCTTAAATATTGCCCCTTTAGAGAGGGACCAGTCATGAACAGGGGTTTTGAACAGATCTTTGAGGATATTTAGACATTTATTTCTCTATGAAGATTCTTGCCCATGAACCTGGATAAACCCAGGACTAAGTTACTGGTTCCAGTGTAGGTGTCTAAGTCAGTGCTAACTGATGGATTATCTGCAGGTTTTAAAGCATCTCCTTCAGGGTGAATTGCAGTCCAAAAGTGCCTTTCTGTGGCCTGCAAGGGAATCTGGACAGCCAGCTCAAATCCAGGCAACCCCATGTAAACATCTGGAAGCAGATGTTACCTGTGGTGAATCCAATTCGAAATAATCATATTTTACCTGTCAGTGCTTGGGATTGAACTTGGCACGTGGACTCAGTGTTGGAGAACATAATGAGCAGGAATTCATAGGGATGAGTGAGAGGTGTCAGGAAAAGGAGCAAAAAAAGAGCAACTCTTGTGGAGTGTCCAGTTTTGGAGGATTTTATCATAGACTAACTTAGACCTTCTTTTCTGTTGAACTCCATGCTTTTATTTAAAAAGATGAACTGAGCCCTTTTGAGTTGTTGGGGGTTTCCACAACTATGTCCTGCAACAGTTTGCTGCAGCTATTGGCAAGTTGCAGTCAAAGGTTTGAAAACTGAATGTTCAACCAAACTCATGAGCTGCACCTTGAATTGTTCCCAGCTGGAATTAATAGTGTTTAACCCTATTAAAGAATTAGGAAAAGGAGGTTCTTTGGGGTTTGTTTTCTATGAAAACATCAGTCTTGTTTCTGTAGTGCCTTCTGCTGGAAAATACCAAACACCTTCAGAAACTGTGATGCTGTTTACATTTTTTAATGTTTACATTTTATTCACCTAAAGCCATTCAAATAGCTCTGTCAGGGGCAGAGCCAGGAATAAAACCCAGTGCTGGTGACCTTCAGGCCTGTGTAACTCTGAGTGCTGCCCTAAAGCTGATGGACAGATCGTTCTCCAAATGTCACAACGGGGAGAAGGGGGGCAGGGGGGTGCTCTTCTTTTATTTTAGCATTTTTTCTGGGAAAACCAGGAAGAGTTATTGGAAATATCCATGAGAAGGGCATGTGCTCTTTATACAGGCTGCAATGAGATGAAAGTAGGGAGAAATTTTGCACAAACCCCAAGTCTCTGACCCTAGATTTAAAACACATGTGCCTGCTTTAATTCAGTAGATCTTACAATTAGGCTGTTGGCATTTATTTGTTCAATGTCCTCACTCCCAGCAGTGCTTGAGGACAACTTCATCTCCCCTTGTTTTGGGTTTAGGCTGATATGCAAACTAAAGAAATTGGCTCCAGAAAGAGTGAAGTTGAGGTTTGGGAGTTTTGGTGGGATTTTTGTCCAGCTTTAATTCTTTTTAAAAAGGGGAAGAAAGCACAAACTAATGTGCCTGCTTGCCCACCTATCTGAAGCTGCCTCGACTTGCATTCCACGTGGGTCCTGCTGGCTCTACAATGTCTGCTGCTGCCAGCACATGATTTTAGTATCTAATTCTATTAGTCATGACCCAAATCAGCTTTAAAATGGTTAAACACATAGAAGAGGAGTAGGAGTGGAGTGTCAAGAATAGCTTGGAAGAAGATGTTATCCCACATACCAAGGAGCTGGTATCTCAAAGGTGTCACAGTGATGGAAGTGAGGAGAGGGCTGAGCTGCCAAGTCGGCGTAACAAATAAATATTGACTCCCAATGGAACGTGCCCTTCTCCATGAATTCAGAATATCCCGTGGCACTCCTGGGGCAGAGCTGCCACGGAGTTCAAGAGGAGCTGCTCTTGTGCTGCACCTTTGGGAACAATTCCCATCCAAGCTGGCGGGGCTCAGGGAACAGGAGCAGGAGCCAGAACCCAGCAGCCTTCATCCTCAGCTGCCGAGTGAGTCACTTGGCCTGTTTTTGTTGTGCAGGAGGAAGCTGGGATGGGGCTCATGGATCTGATGGCACAGCTCTTTGGCTCTTCATACAGGTCAGGATGTAAAATTAGGCCCTCATTTCGGAGACTAATTGTCACTAAAAAGGCATTTTTGGCCTTAATGTTTGGGTTGCTCTGGTTTACTCTGTGTAGAGCTGTGGAAATGCTGCTCCATTTACATTTTTTATAATCCAATTTCTCACCACTCCCAACATGCTATCGTGCTGTCTTTGGATGGATGAAAGGAACCACAGACCTACAAAGCAGCAAGTGGAAACTGTAGGAAAGAATGTCAGGAGCACTGACAGGGTCTGAGGGAGCTGTGCTGGAAGCACAGTGGATGTGTTGGAGGGAAGGGAGTGTCAGCAAACCCACCTTGCAGGGTGTCTTGGGGGTGTTAATGCATTCACATTAACTGCAGCCCTTAATTCATTTGCATTTCTTCATTTCTTGGTACTTGCCAGGAGCTTCACACCCTATCAAGAGGAAAGGTGACCCAGAAGGAGCAAAAATCCAGGATTTTTTAAAAGCATGCATTTGCCAGAGATAGATATTGCTTCTCCTTGGATTTTTTAGGGGGAGAGCTCAGCTGGAGCTCAGTGTTGGAGCTCTCCCTTTAAGGCTTGTGGTTATAGCCCATGTTTTAATCGCTACTTTGATCTGATTAAATCCTCAGCCACAGAGAAATCAGCTTAGAGAAACATGTCTCCTGTTGAACCTGAGAGCAGCAGCAGTTCAGAAAACCAAGCCAAGCCAAATACCATTAGAAAAAAAATGGAAGCTTTAGGTCTCCCCAAGAGTCTGTGACGTGGGGAATCACTGGCACTGCTTTCCAGCCTGCTCCTGGGGATATCCACACTCCCCAGTGGCTTCATCTCCCCTGCAAACACAGCAAACCTGTCCCACAAGGGAAACCTGGGTTTAGTTGAGTTTTTATTCTTGAGCCTCCTGCCCCTTGGCAGTGTTGGGATCAGGTGTGTGTAGGGTGGAGGACAGGGAGGAGTTCCTGTGCTTTGCCTGGGAGTTGGGGATCAAATGAGTTTTAATCTTCTTTCCATCTGTCTGTCACCTTATTACTCTCAATCTCCTTTCAAGATGTTTTTCAAATCCACATGTGGGTCTCTTTACCAAGATTATAACACAAGAAGTATCCCATTAAACAATTCCAGTGGCACCCTCCAACAATCCTTAGCCTGTGGATCAATATTAAAGTTGTATGGAGGAAAAAGGTGGGGGGAACACCACTTAAAACTAGAAATGTTTTTTCTCTGATCTCAGATTTTCCCTAATATTACTCCCATGCAGCTTTCAGCAGGCTCTGTGTTCATCCTACTGGTACAGGCAAGGAATGTCTAACACTGACTGCTGATCTTAAATTAAACATTTTATGTTTCACCTGATCTTCTGAGCCACCAGGACTACAACAATTTCATCCTAGAGTGAAAATCAAGACCTGTTTCTCTCCAAACTCACGTGAAGTAGGAGTCAGGATATGGGAGCCTTGGTCAGGAAAATTCTGTAAGCAAAGTCAGTCTCCTCTGTCCGCACCTTCATCAGAAATTCCAAGGAAGCAGTGAAGTCCTTGTTTACACTCTCACTTCGGCTCTTCTAAGCCCGACCAGTTAGACTCTCCCATTGTGTAAGAATTGCCATTTTAAAGCTCTTCTGCAATGGGATCAGGTTTGCAGCATTCCAGGGGCACAGCAGCCCTGGCTGGATCAGGGTTCAATGCCTTGCCCAAGGTCACGCGAGGCTGCAGTGAGAGGCAGGACAAGAATCATGTTTTATTTACTGTGGTGGCCAAAATCTCGGCAAACAATCAGTTTGTTCACTAAGCTTTGTGAACTGTGAACAGACCCTGTTTTAGCCCTCTGGGTGCTACAAGCTCTCACCCTCCATCAAACAGTGTCTCCACTCCCCTCTGGAGCAGCATTCCTGGCTCAGGAAAAGCTGGGATTCTGACAGGTTTGTCCCAGTGTCCTGCAGCATGGCATTGGCTCTGTCTTGGGAGAGGAATTCAGCTGAGGAGAGGGGTCAGAGAAGATACATTTCATGGGACTCAGTCTGTTTTGAGCTTTTTTCCTACCCCTTGCTTAAGCTTAAAGCCTCCCCTGCCTCCTTGGTCAGCTGAAGGTATTGCAGTGGTGCTCGGGAGCCAGGCACACAAACGGGGGGGATGGAGGTGTCACTTTTCCTTTGAAACTGGGGAGCTGCAGGGGAGAAAAGGCCTGTCCAGACCCAGCCCCTGAGCTGCCCCGAGTGCAGCCAGCTATTCTGGGAAGGCAGCAGCTCACAAAAGCCATGAGAAAGGCAAGAAGACAAGAGGGCCCCAACCTATTGTTTCCCCTCTTCATTCCAAATAATCGTGACTCCCGTGACCTCCTGGCTCGTTCCCTCCAGTGAGGATTTGGGGACAGCTGCTGCCCTGAACAGCTGAGCCCGGCATTATCTGCCTGGTTTCCTGCAGCTCCTTCCTCCCACTCCAGCAGAGCAGCAGTGGCAATGATCACCCTCTCTCCCACAAAATTAATCTGTACTCATTAACGAAGGTTGGGGGTTGTGTTTGGTGCTCCAAATGCTTATTCTCGCCCTTCTCCTGAGATTTGCTGCTGTATCCCCATTCCCTGTTCCATTTGCAGGTGTTGCTGTACAGCTCAGCCTGTTTCTTAGGGAAGTTGGCTGAACTTGGCCTTGTTGGGAGCAGGATTGTGATTTTTGTCAGAGAGAGTTCAGCAGAGGTCGGGAATTTGCAGCCTGGTTCAGATCTTTCCCTCCTAAGCAGTTTCCTTATCCTGGCTGGAGGAACCTGCCCGAATTTCTTGGACAATAATTCTCAAGGAACAGCTTGGATGGTTGCAGAGGATTTTTGCATTAATGTGTTTGAGGCCTTTGAAGCTTTTGGCTGTTGCACCACTTAAATTAGGTTTATATCTACCTAAAGGTGATAGTTTTTGTTTCCTTTAGTGGTTTAGTGGCAAAACTCTCCTTGAGGTGAGCTTTGATTTTCTCAGCCTCACTTGTGTTTAGGTGAAATGTCAACTTCCCTCTGCTTCAGGCTGCACAGACACTGTGTTTATACCAGCAGGTTGTTGTGTTTGTCCTTGGGGAGACAAAAATCGACCCTGGCTGGAGTCATGCTGCCATCAAACCCACCTTGCCCCCCTCTCCTTGGTTTCTGGGGTTCATCAGCTCCTGCAGCCTCCTCCTGCCTTGTGTGGACAGAGAAGGGATTTTCAGCAGTGAGTGATGCTTTGTCCCACTGGGAAAGGGAGCAGTGAGATCCTACAGTGCTCTCTCCAGTGCTGGCCTCAGGCTTCACCTGACACAGGTATATTCTGTTAAACCTTCAAGTTAACCTGCTTGGGTTTTTTCATACTCAGTCTCAGAAAAATGGGACACAGAGATCTGTAATACGAGGTAGGTAAAGATTTAGGGGTTGAGGCTGTTGGCACAATGTCATGGTAAAGCAGGTGATGATTTAAATACAAAGCTTTAGTTGGAACATCTCACTCCTGACGTAACAGAAATATCAGATCCATTAATTTGTCTGTCCAGGCTCTCCTTTTCTGTTGGGTTGCACAAGTAACCGAGGGGTTCAGTTTAACTTCAGATTTTTCTTTCATGCTTGACTTGTGTGCTTTTTTCCTTTGGTGTTTCAGTGAAGGAGACACATCAGTGAATGGTGATTTGCAGCTATGTGAAATCCTTACAGCAGTTCATTCTTGGAGTTCTGTGCTTCTTTAGACATCCTTTAAAGCAAGTAAAACTGTGGTAGTGTAAGAATGATTAAATTATCCTTTTAGGGAACTCCAAAGATCAAAGCAGGCCTCGGGATTACCCATCTCCCAGGACTGCATTGTTGGATTCCTCACTGGGATGTGACCGATTGTGCTGGCGTGGTGAGTGACACTGGTGTGGATGCTTTGCTGCTCCTTTTGGGAAGATGTCAGGCCATTTTTTCCACGCAGACATCTTCCTGGTGTTCATCCCTGTCTCTCTGTAGCAAGTGCAGGCTCCTGACTGAGCGCCCTGCTCTGGAAATCGTGGTGCACACACAGATGGAGTGGCCCAGCAGTGCCCAATGTCCTGCAGAGAGCAGCAGCACAGGGCCTCGTGCCAAATCTGTCCTCTGGAAAAGGGCTGGGAGTTCTCTCCTTCCTTCCAGGAGCAAAGGAGTTTGTGTCTGACTGCAGATATTGGACATTAAAGTTGCCACCCCACAGATCTGAGCCCTTCATCCATGTTACCACAATTTCCTGCAAACTCAGCCTATGGTTTTTTAATCCCTTCTGTGCATGATCCACCCTCACTTCAGCTCCTGGCATTAGACAGAGATTTCCTGTCCCTGTTCTAGATGGATACACACCACGTCCTTCCCTGATTCGTTGTTTATTTATCATTCCTTGTGTGCTGGATGTATGAAAACAGCATTGAAATGCAGAGCCTGTGAACCTTTAGTGCCACGGAGCAGTGACATTCCTGCAGCTCTCACTGATGTGACAGCGTCTGCTCTCGTGCAAACTCTCTGAGTCAGGCTTTTCCTTGACCTAAGACTTTCAGGTCAGGCTTTTACTGCCAGTTCATATCACTCCTATGGCCAAAACACATCACAGTTCTACTCTGCCCAGGATGTGGAACAGCACAAACCTCTGCTTTCTCTGTAAGGCCTGGCTTCATCTGGGCTCAGCTGCTCAGGATGGTTTTAACCTCCAAAGCCTTGCGTGTGTCAGCCACAGCATTAGAGGCTGCCTTAGAAAAGTTCAACCCAAGGGGGTTTGAGGCTTCCAAGTATCAAATATGAGACCTGGAAGCCTGGAATTCAGCTCTGTGTTGGTCCTCATGCTGGGTTGGTGCAGTGTCAGGGTTGTGACAGCAGAATTCCACGAGCAGAAGGGCAGAAAGAAAGGCCTCAGACTGATACCTTGGAAATCTTGCTTACTGTGCAGTTTGGGAGTTGGTTGTGTTGACAATAATAAGAAAAAGAGTCCCCCCCATGGTTTGAGCTAAGGAAGGTGGGGGAAGGGATGTTGGCATTTACAGCTCCAAACTTTCCCTCAACCTCTTTGTGTTTCTGATCAGGGCTGCAGTCCAGACTCCGTGGTGGTTTGTAATTAAACCCAAAGCTTGAAGGTTCTGTGGAGTTCTCGTTGCCTACCAGGTCAAACTGAATCTGGTTTCTATCATGGAATATTTCAGTTCAGTTACCCCTTGAGGAAGTCTAGGAACAGACAGGCCATTCATATTGAACAGATGACCTAGACTTAAAAAAACCCTTTTTGTCTGTTAAGCTTATGGCTAAGATATTATGAAAACGGCTTAATAATGTGCCCCTAACATTTATACCACACTATTTTCTTACTTTAATTTTCCAGGCAATTAAAAATAATTGAAAGTTACTGCCAAACCCCCTGAAGATATACTTTTTCTTTCAAATAAGCTTATTTTCATACTTGTGAGGTCACCAGATATTTATTTGACCATCTTTATAGGGGTCAGGCCCGTTACACACACAGAATGGGGATGTGGAATAGAACTTGCATTGTAGCAGCAAAGTGAGAAGTGAGAGCCAAGCCCAGCTCACGTCGTGTTTATTGCTGGGGCACCACAAACAGCACTTGTACATCGACCAACCCGGGCCTAAATTCTGCAGTTCAGCACTAAAAATCTGTGTTTAAGGGTTGTTCCTTCTGAATAGAGGCAAACAGAGCTTGGAGTGCTCGGTGAGGATGAGCTGGGGCAGTGCCTTGGGGGGTTCTCGGTACAAGGGTCTGGTTTGGGGTGGCAGTGGAGCCCCCACACTGTCACTGTGGCCAGGACAGGGGATGCAGTGGGGAGGGAAGGCAGGACTTTTGTTGGTGGATGTGGAGTGTGCACAGTCAAACCTCCCTCTATGCTCTCCTATTAATAGAGTTGTAGCAGACACAACCCATGTGGCTGTGCAGTCACGCTGCTCTCAATGTTGCTCAGCCAGTTCTCCCCTAAAGGCTGAAAATCTCTCATGTTATACAAGAACTGAAAGCCTTCTTGGAGTGTCCCAGATTTCCCCCTCCTGTCCGTCCTATTCCCCTTCCATTTTTCCCTTCGAATTATCTTTTGCTGCCTCATCTGATGTTACACAGAGGAGGTTTTTTGAAATGTGATGTCTTTCTCTGTAATCACATACATGGGGCATTTCCTCTTAGATCTCTTACCTGTAGTCAAAAGGTGAGTTTATGTTGGGAAAAAGGAGAGAAATGGGTGGGCTTTTGGTCAAAATTCTGTCTATTGGACGAGACAATTTGCTAAAGGCTTCTTCTTCAGTGAGGGCGTTCATGTTGAACATCCCAGTGTAAGGGATAATATTTTTACAGAATATCCTGAGGGATATCCTTGGGTCCTGGAAGGACCCAAAAAGATCATCCAAGTCCAGCTGCTGGCCCTGCACAGGACATCCCAGCAATCCCAACACATGATTTTGCTCAATTATTTTAATTTTTTGGTAACTGTTGGAAGCATTTTTCTTTTCTCAAGGTGACCAGGCCTTCTGAAGGATAAAAATCCTATTCTGAGTGCATCACTCCAGCATGGTGGATGTTGTGGCTAAAATTAATTCTGTTCAGACAAATCACTCGCTGGAACATGGAAGGTTCCTCCAAAGCAAACCCTTCCTGACACAGCAGAGCTGCTTTGCTGCTTGGCTTTGGCAGAAAGAGCAAACTCAAGGGAGGGCCCTCTCCTCTCCTTCATTCTTCCTCCTCCTCCTTCCTCCCCTCCCAAACCACCCCTAACCCCCCTTAACTCGATGTCTGGTGGAAAGTGCATGTGATGCTTATTTCTAACTGCAGCAAAATAAGCTTTGGAAGTCTAAGACTGTAATTGGTTGTCTGCCTTTTTATCCTGGGAGCTCTGGGGACAGTTCAGGAGTAATAACTGTTACTTAAAGTAGATGAGCTTCTTGTGGCTTTCTTAGAACTGCAGAGCACCGTGGCTGCCGGGTGCTTAGGGAAGCATCTGCCTGTCTGCAGCTTTCAAAACATTTTGTAAGCAAAGAATTTCGGGTTTTTCCTCTCTTCTGTGTATGGAGAAGTTACTCCTGAGTGTGTTCCTGCAGCACTTGACTGAAAACTGAGTTCCTTTGAAGGATACTAAATTTGCTCAGTAACTTAAAGCCATTGGCACCTAAAATATCCATAACTATTTGGTTACTCCTCTTCTTCAATCATCTCCTGATACAAAGACTCAAGGTGTGAGTTTTTAGATATCTCAGGCCTTGCTCTGGATTTTTTTTCCTCACTGGGACTGGGGGTTTTCCATGGCACTGCCTTGTAACCTTAATAGGATTTGTAACTATTAATCCATGGCCAATGTATTGACTTTCACTGATATTTATGTAAAGCAGTCTTGGATTTAAAAACTGCGTTGAGCGCTGGGTGGAGCAGAAAATTCAGATTCTGTGGTGATGTTACAGTGACTTTGTGAAGGTATTGGAGGTAATTGCAGTTGTTTCCCTACACCTCATTGGGCTTGGCTCCAGGTCCTGTCATTCCACACACACTGCATCCCCCAGAATACTCTGCAGCTTTTCCTGTGGTCACCTCAAGTAAATGAAATTCAATGAAAAACAAATGTAGGGCAGTGCTGCCTTTCTGCAGCCTGAGGATCCCAATTGTTTTGTACAGTTTTTATTCTGTATGACCAAAAAGTGACCCTTTTAGCAGCCAGATGTGCTGCTAAAATGCATTTTCCTGCAGTGGGAGGGTGAGGATGCAAAGCAGGGGCCCTGTAAATAATCCAGGTGAGTGTGAGGCACGGAGCAGACTGTACTTGCTGTGCTCCACTGGCTCTTCAGCCTTTGAGGTAATTCCTGGGGATGTCCTCAGGCTCTTGTCCGAGCTTAGGCTGTCCCTTGCCCTCACCAGCAGTGTCACACGCTCACACACGTGTGCCAGGCCTGGCAGAAATACCAGATTAGGTGCTGGGAGGGTGAGTGGGGCGAGGGCTGACACAGAATTCTTCAGCTGGACTGGGAGAATTGTTAAATCAAGGCTGGTTACTGACTTGGCTGCTTTCTGTGCTGTTGGCTTTTCCTCCCAGAATTACACAGGTTGGGTGCTGGTGGCTCTTCAGTTGAGTCAGGGGCAGGTTCTGTGCCCCAGGGAGCTCTGCAGAGGAGTGGGGGGACACCCAAATCTGGGCACTCTGGAGCTTGGCAGCTCCACACCCAGGTACCACAGAGGAGTTTGACAGAGGAGCATCCAAAGGCCATCAGTTTTATCAGTTTAGAGCTCCCTCTCTCCTTTCTTGGCTTCCTGAACTGTGCTGGAATTAGTGGAAGTCACCAGGGGAGTCCTTGTCCTTTTATACAACACTGGAGACTGAGCTGAGGTTCTTGGCTGGCAGAGTGGACCTGTCTCCACAACCCAGGAACAGATGCCTGAGAGAGTTTGGAGCTGGAACTTGAGAGCAGATACAGCAAGGGAGCCTGGTTGCAGTGCAGAGAAAATGTGAGAAAATTCTGTTCACAAATGGCTTTTTAATTACCAGAACTGTGACCCACAAACTGGGCAAAGCAAGTCTGTCCACTGAGGAAATTCTGCTTTTCCTTGCTGGGCCTGATGGCATCACTTCCCTCCCCTTGGTTCTTTCCCAGTGCCAGAAGTGCTCCCTGTTTTCCTGGATCCCCCATCCCTGGGTGTGCAGCACTGATCCCTGCCCGTGTTTCCCTCCCTTGGTCACTCTCCTTGCCCTGGTCCTGGCAGAGTTCCCAGGAGCTGCTGCCAAGAAAAACAGGCAGAGGAGAAGGGGCCATTCCCTCTGCTCAGCCCCTCTGCCCTGCTTGGTGCTGGGCTGCAGCACTGCCTCTGCCCAGCCAGGGAAGGGGGAGTTGAGCTGTTGTGTTTTGGTTCAAACCACAGGACAGGGAATTCTTTTCAAGCTGGAACTTTTCGTTTCCACTGGAAGGGCAAAACAGACTCTTAGCCAGTGGAAAAGAGGCTTCCAGTTGCATCAGCCAAGAGGCAAAAGGCAAGCACATCTCATAACAAATGATCAGCTCTTTGCAGAGGCTTCTTTACCAGCAAAATCAACAAACCAGGGATGCTTCATTTGGGGGATTTAACGCTGAGGTTGGGGTAGCCACATTCACACATGGCTTTTTCTTTTTTTTCTGGCTTATTTCAGTGTTCCCATCTGGGCAGAGGGTATCACCCCCTGATGGAGCTGTGCTCTGCCCATGGCAGAGGGATTCTGGAAGAATCAAAATCACTCTGAATGGGAAATACTGATTTTGTGAGCCACTCCTAGAGGTTTAGAGAATTTTGAGACCCGAGAGAATGGCTATTAAGAAGTCATTATTTGTAGAAGATTTGAAGAGTTGTATGGATTTATAGATCCTGTCTGTATCAAAGAGTAATTCCACGTGATGGATGTAGCAGGAGAACAGTAAATTAAAAGCATAATTGTAGAGATCAGGGATTAAACAGCCAGGTGAGCTGGGGGAGCATTTTTTATCAATGCAGGTTCCCAGGTAGAATCTTCATCATGTCCAAGCTCCATGGAACTTGAGAAAAAGTTCACAAGTTGCAATAAAGTCCCCAGAGGCCCAAAGAATCCCAGCAGCTTCCCCAGTGTGTGAGGAATAGAAAAGATTTGCCTTAGCTCGCTGCCTTCAGCCTGAAGTTGGGCTCTGGGCTGTGCCTGGGAGGTGCTTGCTGGGTTTGCTGTGGCACAGCCTGCTGGAAATGCCTGGTGTTTGCTCCCAAGGATAAGTGCAATCAGCAGATGTCATCTGGCCTAATTTTTGAGCTAAAGGAATAAAAGGAAAGAAATGTTGAGACAGGAGAGAAGAAGTGGTTTTTTTTCTTTCTTTTATGCTAGCCAAGAAGTTTTGAAAACGGATGATGACTTATGCCAGGGGCTATGTAGAGTGTTCTAGAAAATCATTTAAATTTGCCTTTACAAAATGAATTCATCAAAGGGTACTTGCAGGACTTTGCTTTAAACTGTGGTGGTGTCTGAAATAAAACAGCCCAGTCCCTTTTCACTTCTGCTGTTGTAAATTTTGGATGCGTTTCCATAGAAATTAAAGATTTTTTGCACAGGTGTGAGGAAAACTCCGTTCCCAGTTTTTTTTTAGGTGAACTTCCCATGCTGCCACACGACCAAACCATCTCCTCTTTACATCCAGTTCTTCCAGACCAGCTGGGAAGGTGTGTTTGATTGAAAAAAATCCAAAAATGGATTGAAAAATCAGCCCTTTGCACAGAGGAGCCCCCTCGGAGGAGGAGACAAAGCCCCCGAGGCTCATCCGTGGGCAGGGAGAGCAGGGCAGGCCAGGAGGGATTTTTGCACAGCCCCTTCCCTGCCTGTGCCTGGTGGAGATTCCCCCAGGGAACCCCTGGGGACACACTGGCAGCCAGGGTGTGCTGGGAGGGCAGGAATAGAGAGCAAATTCTTCCCGTAATCACACATCTGCTGGTGACAGGGGAAAATGAGAAAATGAGTCCTTGTGCTTCCACCAAAACAGCGAAAAACGGGAAGATGGAAAGTCTGGATTGCTGCCCAATGAAACCAAAATTGTAAAAAAAAAAAAACCCAAAAAACCCCCAAATGCTACATACACTCCCTGGGACTGACACTGCAGGGTGGTAGGTTTTTTCTCTTTTAAATATCTACACTAGACAAGCAGTAAATCTTCTTACAGCTCTGTGGCACAGCTTTATTTTTAGCTTTTTTTATTACGGAGACAACCCTCCCCAGCTTTCAATCTATACCTGAATATATTTATTCCTCTAATCCACGTGAAAGTGCAGTCCTTACAAAGACCTCTAATACCTTATTAATCACTTCTGGACCACGTCACAAAGAGGCTTTAGGAAGAAGTGTTCTGGCCACGGGCAACGTGCTCCTGGAGGCTTAAAGGATGTGGATAAAGGGCCCTTTTCCCACATGGAAGAAACCTCCACTGGGCATTTTTAAATTTGAGTTTTAGCTGGAAATCTGAAAGAAATCTTACGGCTGTCAGAGCCCTCTCCTTTCTCATGTGGTTCAGGCTGTTCTTAGAGAGACTCAGGCCTGTGAGTCGTGGAAGCAGCACGTGGAAAATTCCAAGTTTATTTTGCAGGTGTGGGAATGGTGGTCTCGGTAACCTCCAGAAGTAGATTTGAATCCTTGTCACTGGTCAAGGTACATTCCTTCTGAAATTTTACACAGCTGGGAAACTTCGTAATCCCTGAGCCTGAAAAACGTGTCCTGGGTGCTCCCAGAGTGGCCACTCAGGGCCAGGACTTCACTGGGCTTAAAATAAAACTCTTCAATCCTTCTGCTCCAAATAAAAGCAGGACATAAATGTCATGGCACCCTTTCAAAATGGGTCAGTGGTGTTACCCATTTTCTGTCTGCTGCTCCGCTGGGTGTGACTGCTCTGTGGTCACACAAGTGAACCAGGGAAGCCACCCAGGACAGTTCCCTCTCTCAGTTCCACTTGTGTTTCTCAACGTGCCCTTCGTGGGGCAGGATCAGGGCTCAGACACCGATTGCTCGACCTTGGGTTGTGCAGATCTTTTCTGGCGTTGAGAGCACCGTGAGGTTCAGAGCTGGGCAGGTCCTGCGGGGCACGGGGAGCTCCCTGTGGGCTCCATTTCTGCTCCATCATTGCTGCTCTGGTGTCTGGCAGAGCCCCAGCAGAGCTGCCCGGGGTTTCTCGGGTTTGCATCAGCCCAGCCCTGGTGCTTGCTGCCCTGCTGAGAAAGTGGCTGAGTTTTGCACCCAGCAGAAAGGGGAATCCGATGGGACAGGAAGCTCCACCCGTTCTCAGGGTGTAACTGAGCTCCCCGCCTGAGAATGAGCAGCACAGTGAGGGGACACTGTAGATTTACAGCCCAGTGTTTCTTTTCTCTGCTTATGCCTGCTTTTCCAGCCCTGGGTTTTCCAGGGGTTTCTGATTTACACCTGCCTTAAGCATACAGAATGGAATTCTTCTGCCTCACAGTGTTTTCCCAATTAATTTTTCCAGAGGTTCGAATACAGGTTTCTCTGTGTTGGGATAGCTCAGCAGCTTTGGGGACATAAAATCTTTAATTTCTAAAGATGCCACAGGATGTGCCAGGATTCCTGCTGGTCTGGGCCCACATCTCCCATCCCTCTCCTGAAGGAGTGGACGAGGCCAAGGGCTGGATTCCCCAGTGAAAGCAGCACAGAAGTGCAGTCACCCCTGGCCTGGGAAGGGTGACCAGCTCAGATCAACCTGTGCCACTGCCCTGTTTTACCAGATCTCTGGCTTCAACCAGGTTTTGGGTTTATTGCCCAACTCAGAGCCAGTTCTGGGAGCTTTTATCAGCAGAGGGTCGGGGAGGATTTGGAGCATGGGCTGATTTTTGAAGGTACAGTTCCAAGCTAAAAATTCCACAGGTATGGAGCCCTCCTAAGTGTTTTCCACTTGGTGATGTGTTCATCCTTAACAAGGCAAAAGCAGCCTAGTTTTCAGTACCACGTGCCCTGGGTTTGGGGCAGAGCAGCAAAGGATGAGGAAGGAGCAAAAGCCTTTGCTCAGTCCAGGTGTGTGACACTGGGATACAGCAGGGGGGAAAAAAAGTGAATTATCCAGGAAATATATTTTGGTAGATATTTGGGCACCAAGAATCATACCTATGGGCACTCCCACATCTTAAAATATAAGAATTTTTTTCTGGGCTCATTTTCCATTGCATTTGTAACAAAAAGTGTTGTTGGGGTGCCTGACCTGCAGCTGCTGGTTCTGCTCCTGGTACTGAGCTCTGGGGAAGGTTTGTCTTCCTGAGAAGGAGAGGGTCAAAAATTCTTTCCACTGGTCTCATGGTTTGTTACTGTAATACTTAATTGAAGTAGAAAATTTGATCTGACATGTCAAATGTGGCCCTGGCTGGCCGCAGGCCAAGCTGAGCTGCCTAATTTCAGTTTGCCTTAAAATGGCTGGCAAAGTTCACAGGCCCAAATTTCCCTTTGGAATGTACCTCTGAAACCTTTTTTTTAGTGACTGTATAAATCTTTCTGTATCTATTTTTCCCTAGAATTTGCTTCAGAAACCAACAGTCCCAAAGCTTAAGTGAATGTTTCACATAAGCTGTTCTAGGCCCACTTTGTATCCTGAAGTTTCTTCCATCTGTGGATTGGAGAAAATGTTTATTAACAAGTGGCTGTGCCCAGCACAAAGCCCATTTGACAGCAGATTATAAGTTGCCTCCAATGGAAATAAAAATGAATAGGAAGTAAGGAAATATTTATTTCAGTCTTCTCGAGTTTTTGTTCAAGTGTTTCATAAATCATTTATGAAGATGGCAAAAAAAGTTAGATGGGATTTTCAGTATTTCTTTTGCAACTTGGTGTGTGTTTCATTATTTGGCACAGAGGAAAAAAATGAAATCAAATCATCCCCATTTGAAGCAGAAGATTTGCTGGCTGCTGTGGCTGGGCTGGAAGTGTCGGAGTGGGGTATCTTGGTGCCTGGAAAGTGTCCTGGAGTGGGATGTAATGGCTGAGTCACATGGAGAGGAGATTTGGTGCTCAGTGTCTGTCTTGTTCCACTTCTGAGTCTCTTCCTGTAGTAGAAACTACTGGAATTGTTGCATTTTTACATCGTTACAGTGAAACAGAAATACAGGGTGGGTTTTTTAAAGCATCTACCAAGAGGCAATCCTGCCTCACCCAGCTGATGATCTGAGTAAAGCAGGTGGGATAGGGATGGAGAGATTGGAGGAGTTATCACAGGAGCTCTGGGTTGTCAGGAGTGTCCAGGGGTGGGAGATGACTTTGGGTTAGAAGAACCTGCGGGCTGTGCTCAGCACCTCCTTCTCTGTCCCCTTCCATCCCTTTGGGGGAGGACATCCCTGTTTTCCCCCATGTACCTCCTTTGCTGCTTTTTCCCAGCTGCACCCCATGTCCTGATCAGCCCAGGCTTCTGGACATGGAAGTGAGGCAGCACTTCCCAGGTTTTGTGCTCAGACCCTCCTGGTCCTTGGGGTCAGCCTTGCCTTGAAGGCGAAGGAAGGGGGAGACAGTGGAGAAAGCTGGAGATGATTCCTCTAAAAATGCAAACGGGATCATTGTGTTGAAACGTCTGCCCCCAGCCTTTCTAGGGCTGACCCTGCTCCCCATTTCCAGAGCTGGGGGTCCTGCTCTGGGCCCATTCCTGCCTGGACAGAATGTTCAGGACGGACGGACGGACGGACGGGGGGAGGGCCGGGTTCCATGCTGAGTCTTGCCACCTGTTGCCTTTTTCATTCCAAGCCCCCCTTCCTCCCCACCCTGCAGCCCGAGCTCCCCCCACACAGCTCCCCAGCCCCAGTGGATAGGGCTGGGATCAGGAGTCACTTGCCAAATGCCTTTCTCATGCTGTCACTAATTCTGCACAGGCAGCATCTCCGAGAGCAAAACCAAATCTCTTCCAGTGCATTGTCCTGTGTTTGCTCCAGAAAGGCTCACGAATGCCTTCTCCTAGCTGGGTCCCAGGGGAGGGCCCGTGCCATGGCCAGGCAGGAGGCAGCCCTGGGGAAGCCTGAAGCTGTGCCCAAAGAATCCACTGCAAATCCCGTGGAGCTGGAACTTGGCACTGGCACGGGCTAATTTTGTCCTGGGGGTTGCACACACACCCCCCCCACACACCCCTCCCGTGCCATCCTCCTTCATCTGCTCCCTGTGGAAAGCTGCCCCGAGCTCTGCAGTGCCAGGGAATGTTGTGCTGAGCCCTCCAGGCTTGGCCTGGTGACGTTGCTGGGCACACTGGGCTGTCAGGGCAGCCAGGGTGCTGCCAGATGGGCTGGCATGGGCTGGAGAATCATCTGCCCTGCTCCCAGGGGAGCAGCAGGCTGTGCATGGACACGGGGCTGTAATTCCCTCCTAACCAAGGTGCTGACGGGGTGCAGAGGAGCTCTTGGGCAGAGGGTCCTGGGGAGGGCATTTGGGCAATTCTGCAGGTGCTTTTCAGGTAAATCATTTAAATCACAGTGCTCAGGGTTCAGTATCACCTGGAGAAGCAGCCTCTGAGTTCCCAGGCGAAGGTGCCTTGAGGGGACTGATTTTCAGAACACAGGACATTGGCAAATGAGAGCCTTTCTGTCTCCACCTGGCCTGGAGCATTTCAGACTCCCAGGATATTTCCATCCCCGGGTTCTCCAGACACACCTGGATCAACACTTGTTTGCCCACAAAAATCATGGTGAAGTGAAAGGATGAAACGAATGAATGCAAATACGAGCAATTATCAATTACTGCAGTGTGGTTCTGCCACCCTTCTGGGAGCCAGGCTGAGTGGGAATGGGGAAAGGTGGAGAGTTTGGAACTGCAAAAAGCCAGAAAAAGGAGTAGAAACGGGGGTGGGATGTTTCTTTTATTGTTTCTGGTCATGATGCAGCACAAGGTCCAGAACCTTCTCCCTCCCTGCTGTGAGAGGTGTTTGTACTGGCTGGGCTTCAAGCTGGTATCCCCAGTGCACCAGTTAAACCAGTAGTTACCAATTTTTTTGCAAGCCACGCTGGGACTATAGGAATTTTATTCCTTCACAGTGTTGAAGGAAAGGGATTTTGCTTGCCAAAGGGCTTTCTTATGCTTGAGGATGATTTATGGGCCAAGCTGAGCCACTTGTGGAAAAGGCAAAGCAGCTCTTGGCAGCACCCCCAGAATCCACTGCAGCTGTGGGGTAGTGAAGTCATCGGCATAACAACCACTGCAAACAGAATAACAAAGTCTGTTCTGTTCTCGTTTAAAATAATCTTTCCAGTTCAGCAACCACATTAAACTTACCTTTCTGCATGCAAAAATCATAAAAGGCCGACAGTTTTCTGCAGCTTGGAGCGTCTCCCTTTGATCAGTGCCCATCTCTCCTGTGCTGTGCACACTTGACCTGAGTGTCTCCCGTGTAGGAGTGAAGTGTGTTATGTCACAGTCTGGGTCTGCCCCTTGTTTGCACTCCTTTGTTTGGCCTTATGTTTGAAAAAGCAGAGAAACACCCAGAGTTTCTTCCTTTTAAATAACAAAATTTGCTTCTCCCTTGTAACTTGTTCCTAAGCTGATTGCAAAATGAGGAGTTCTGACTTTGGTTTTTCTTGCTTTTGTTTCAGGTCTCTTCAGATCCTCCTGCTTCCAAAAAGCCCAAAATAGATGATTCTGCTTCCCAATCTCCAGCTTCTACTGAGAAGGAAAAACAGTCCAGTTGGTTACGGTCCTTATCCAGTTCATCTAATAAGGTGAATATTGAATATTTTGTAATCAAGAGTGATCAAAGTGGCACAAAGCATCACTCTACTGAAACCAGAGGAGAAAATGAGGGAAAGAACACACTCAGGGTTTCTAAATTAGTAACATTTCTATCCTTTTCCTAGTCAGCACTGAGCTACACAGTCCCCCCCAGATTCCTTGTCACCCTCCAGTGCTCATTGACCTGGACTGTGACAGGGAAGTAAAGAATTCCCCTGTGCCTTTGAGGCACGGGAATCCTGCAAGGCTCAGGAGCTGTTTGTGATCCCTACAAACACCGAGCTCGTGGGCCAACAAAACCCCCGAGTGCAGATCCCCTCTGCCAGTGCAACCCCTGAGCACGGAGCTCGTGGCCTGTGGGCAGCAGCTGTGGGGATAACTGGGGGTGCCCTGGGGAGCCCCAGTTGCCCTCGGTGGTGGTTTCAGAGGTTGTTGGAGTCGCTCATTCCCTGCCCTGTCTCCAGAGCATCGGCTGCGTCCATCCCCGGCAGCGCCTCTCCGCCTTCCGGCCCTGGTCCCCCGCGGTCTCTGCCGGCGAGAAGGAGCTCTCCAGCCACCTGCCCGCCCTGATCCGGGACAGGTAAGGACACAGGGACACACACAGGGGGCTCGGGGGTGGCAGGTGGCTCTGGGTTTGTCCCCCCGTGCACTCAGGGTGTTTGCAGCAGCAGGGCTTTAACTGGCAGAAAGGAAACACAAAAGAGTGTCGCATGAAGGGGGTTAAAGGTGACACCTGCGACAAAAGGGTCATTGGAGGCTGCTGTGTAGGGCTGGTCCCTTGGGGGTACAGTCACTGAAGGTCTTGGGCTTTGCTGTTCAAGGGAAGATGGAGTCCCTGTCCTGGGGCAGTGGTCAGGGAGATGCAGCCATTCCCAGGCCCCTGTCCGTGGTACCTGCAGCAGCTCCCTGTTCCCAGCACAGCCCCATCCTCTCCCACCCTCACGGTGCCAGGGAGGCTGGAGGAGGAAGCAGAGATTTCCCCAAACCCTCTGTGTGCCCTGGCCCTGAGGGGCCCTGGCTCTGGAGCCAGTCAGACCCATCCAGACACCGAGGCCACGCTCTGCTCTTGGACAGGAACAGCACTGAGTGAGTCACCACAGCAGGTGGGACCTCGGTGTCACACTGAGAGCAGAGAGTGTCGGGGCACTTCACCATCCCTGTGCCAGACTGGAGCTGTGCAGTCTGAAAAACCTCCGAGCCAGATTCCTGCCCGAGGGCGAGGATTCCTTTGGAAAGTTTGACTTCAGTGACCAGGTGTTTTTAGGGAGTATTATGGAGAACATATTGTACTGCCCTTATGAACAAGTTTCTTAGATGCTGTGAGGATTGATTTTAAAAAAAGGAAAATACAAGGGAAAAAGCCTATCAACATATCCTAATTTTTGAACTAGATAGGGAGAGAAGTGGTGTAAGTGCCCTTGGTATCCCTGTGAGAAACTTGGCTGATTCCAGTATTGGGTAAAACCCACCTACAACAGCTAGCTCCAGGAGAAATTTAACTGATACCACATCATGTTGTAGGTGCTGAATTGAAGTTGCAAAGTGTTTCCTCTGCTTTTTGCAAAATTCCGAGTATTTGATGTTATGTTATTGCTCCCCTTTAACACCAAGGTTTAACTAAAGGTTTGTTGCTTGTTGTACCTGTGGTTTTGCACACAGACACTTGGGTGTGTGTCAGAGTCACAGATGCTTTTCCACTCCATGGTTTTCCTTAAGGAGCTGCTGTTCTGAGTTTACCAAACATTTGTGGATAGACACAAGTCCAGCTGTGCAGTTGGGTAGAACAACAGTGCCATGAAGAGCAGGAGGAAGCAGCTTTAGGATTTTTAGCTCTGGCAGATCTCATCTCCTTGGTGCTCTTAGGATACGCAGCACTTGGGATGGGATCCCTTCTCAGGGGCATCTGTCATCCCTGGGTTTAATGAGGGCAGAACTCTCAACAGTACCAGGGGCAGGTTCTCAGCTGGTGTCAATCAGAGGATTCCCTGCCATCCCCATGCATGTTTGCAGTGTGACTCTGGCTTGGGAAGCTCTCCAAAGCCAGGAATGTGACCATTCTCTCCTTCCTTTTGCCTCCCCCTCCGAACCAGCTTTTACTCCTACAAGAGCTTCGAGAGCGCCGTGGCCCCCAACGTGGCCCTGGCCCCTCCAGCCCAACAGAAGATCGTGAGCAACCCTCCCTGTGCCACCGTGGTGTCCCGGAGCAGCGAGTCCCTGGGCTCTGCCCAGCCCAGGAAGAGGAAACACGGCACAGAGCACACGGCTGTCCCCGAGGCTGCGGCCACCGCGGCCACCGCGGCCACCGCGGCCACCACGGCCACCACGGCCACGGCCCCCGAGGAGGACAAGGAGTCAGAAGCAGAGATTGAAGTAGAAACCAGGGAAGAATGTAAGTGTCACTTGTGGCTGCCTTTGTTCCAGGTTATTTGGGGTTTTTTGCAGGAGTTCCTGTGCAGTTTCCGTGGGGTTTAAACAGAATTCTGGAAGCCCGGTGCCCCAGCGGTACCTTTGTGACATGAGTTGCACAGTCACAATTCAACCAAATTGAACTCAGTCCCTTAAATCAAGGTTGCATTTTCATCATACCAAAGTATAAAATGAGTAGGTTTTTAATTTCTTTTCCGTTTTTAAAGTGATTATTAAGTGTCTCTGTACAAAAGGAAGCACATGTTGAGCTGTATAATATATATATGCTGTATGTAATGATGTCTTAATTTTTGACATTTTAAAATTAATTTTCAACGTTCCTGTTTTCCAGTCACCTCCTCCTTATCCTCGCTCTCCTCCCCATCATTCACCTCCTCCAGCTCTGCCAAGGACATGAGCTCCCCTGGGATGCAGCCCCCGGCCCCCGTCAGCAGCTCCTACGAGGTGGCTGCACACCCTGACCCCCACAGCAGCGGGCTGGAGGCCGAGCTGGAGCACCTCAGGCAGGCCCTGGACAGTGGCCTGGACACAAAAGAAGCCAAAGAGAAGTTCCTGCACGAGGTGGTGAAGATGAGGGTGAAGCAGGAGGAGAAGCTGAACGCGGCCCTGCAGGCCAAGCGCAGCCTGCACCAGGTAAGGCTGCCCTGCCCTGCCCACGCCCTGCCAGGTACAGCCCAGCAGGGAGCTCTGAGAAAGGAATTGCCTCATTTTTCCCAAACAGCAACAGCCTTTGCTGGGGCTCTGTTTGTAAATCCAGCCGAGAAACCAAAGCACAGGAACCAGTCCTAGGTTTTTAAGCTTGCCACCTGTTTTTCCTTGGGTTATAAATCCATGGTTACCAAAATCAACATCTTTTCATTACTGAAAAAATCTTCTGGTCCAGCAGAGTTTATTTTTTTTTTCATTTCACTGAACAGGAAACATTTCTGGAGGCTTTAGCTGGAGTTTTAAAGGCTCTGTGAGGGAGGGTGTTCCTGGGACACGGCCACAGCTGAAGTAAGGGCTCTGTCAGGCATCCCACTGGCCACACTGCTGAGCTTCAGTCAGGGCAGCAGCTCCTTATTTCCAAAATCCTGGATCCTTCACTTGTATCCGTGGTCAGGCAGGGCTGCAGGTCAGGACTGAGCACAGTGATGGGGCTTTTATTGGAGCTGGGGGAAAAAGAGAGCAGAGAAATAGAAGAGGGAGCCAGCGGAGAAGATCTGTGTGTCCTCTTGGAATATTTGGTGTGGAGCTGTTCCCAAGCTGGGGCTGGAATCCATGGGATGGAGTAAACAAGGGCCTGCTTTGATTGAGTGTGGCAGACACAAAACCAGCACTGCTGCTCTTTTTTAGTTACCCTTAGCAAATTGCTTAATTCCTTTGTGTTCCAGTAAATCTGTGTTTTATTTTATGTACTCAAAAGTAAACATTTATGTGTAATACCTAAATAGTGTGTACTTAAAGCAGGAAATAGATGGAGCAGTTGAGTGTTAAATCAAGCCCTGTGTCAGGGGCAGGGCACTCTGGTGTCCAAGCATGGTTCTCCATTTGGGAAGGTGGGGGTTCCCAGTTCAAGACAAAGAAGAGATGTGTGTGTGTGTGAGGTGTGTGTGTGGGTGTATTTCCAGGGGCTCTCTGTATTTCCAGAGGCTGTGTCTGTATTTCCAGGGGCTCTCTCTGTATTTCCAGGGGCTCTCTGTATTTCCAGGGGCTGTGTCTGTATTTCCAGGGGCTCTCTCTGTATTTCCAGGTGCTCTCTCTGTATTTCCAGGGGCTCTCTCTGT
>VYXF01006338.1:367805-386974 GCA_013397295.1 Polioptila caerulea | reverse complement strand
TATTTCCAGGGGCTCGCTCTTTATTTCCAGGGGCTGTGTCTGTATTTCCAGGGGCTCTGTCTGTATTTCCAGGGGCTCTGTGTGTATTTCCAGGGGCTCTGTGTGTATTTCCAGGGGCACAGCCGAGCTAACAATGGCCTGGCTGGGAAGTGAGATTGTCAGAAGAGTGAATTTCCCATGACCCTGCTGTGTTACTTCACAGCAACCGGGGCTGGAGGCTTTGACTCGGACAGGGAGGAAATGCTGCTTCTGGGGGAAAAAATAGATCTTTAGTTTCTAATTTAACCATTTAGGACACGTGAGCTGCATCTCTGTGCTTGCTATGAACGTGTATTTTAACAACTCAGGAGTTTGTTCCTTTGTACCTTGAAGGTTCCTTATCACTGTCACTTCAATTAATGGTTCCTTCATGCATTTGAGATTCCAAGGCAGCAGCTCCCAGCCTGGACAGGGGAGTGGCAGTTCCCAGAGCAAAGTGTGGTTTCCATTCAGCTTCAGGTTTTAGCCTGGAGTTTTCCAGCTCTTGTGACAGAGCAGTCCATGGGCTGGTTGTCAGGAGACTTGGGGCTCACCCCAGTCACCTGCAGCACCCCAGAGCTAGAGACAGTTTGTGTTCTGTCCATGCCTTGAGTGGATTTTTGGGGGGAGGCCTTGATAAAATGGAACTGATTTCTGATGTCCTGTTGAGCTTTTCCCTACACAAAGGACACTCAGAACTGCACTTTCCACGTTGTGCATCTTCAGAGCCTTCAGCTCCAGCCCAGGCACTGCAGTCGGGTGGTTTGGAACGTGGAGCTGGTGCTGGAGCTCTCTCCAACTGCAGTTCATCTTTATTCAGGCCCAGATGGTCGCAGCTATTCTGCTTGACAAAGCAAAATGGGGCTGTAGCGCCGAGCTTTTTGTTATCCTGGGCTTCAGGGTAGCTGGAGTGCAGGAACTCCACAGATTTAAAGGAGAAGGGCTCGTGCAGAGCTCGGAGTGGGGTTCAGCCGTGGGCTGCCCTGGTCACAACCAGCAGGAGGTGGGAATGTGGTTGGGATGGCTTCCCTTGCACTCACTCCTTACCCGCCTGTGTGTCCCAGGAGCTGGAGTTCCTGAGAGTGGCCAAGAAAGAGAAGCTGAGGGAAGCCACGGAGGCCAAGCGCAACCTGCGGAAGGAGATCGAGCGCCTGCGAGCCGAGAACGAGAAGAAGATGAAGGAGGCCAACGAGTCCCGGATCCGGCTGAAGAGGGAGCTGGAGCAGGCGCGGCAGATCCGCGTGTGCGACAAGGGCTGCGAGGCCGGCCGGCTCCGCGCCAAGTACTCGGCACAGGTGAGGCTGCAGCAGCTCCTCAGCCCTTCCCCAGCAGCTCCTCAGCTCCCAGCCCTGCTCCTGAGCTGGGAGCCTGGCAGGCAGGGGCATCCCCAGAGGGCAGGGGCCAGCCAGGACTGCAAAAAACGGGGCCTGGATTTAAACTCGTTCCATGCACTGCCACAGAGGTGCTCAGGGCCTCCCGTGTTCAAGGGAGCCCTCAAACAGAGTCCTCAAAAGCTGCTGTTTAACATACTTTAGTTGGTGTTTATATGTACTTCAAACACCTTACAGAGTTTGACATAGCCCTGAAAGCTCGTGGCAGAGGGAATTCCAGGAGTGCTGGAGCAGCCTGGAGTGAGACACAGGTGCCTGGAGGTGGGAGCTGCAGGTCCCTGGCACGGTGGCTTTAAGGGAGGAGGGGAAGAGCAGAAGCAAAGCTCCCAATCTCCAGGGCTCTGATAAGGGGAAGGGGAGGGGCCGCCTGCTCCGGCTGAGACACGTCTGGCCAGGAGCAGGAAATGATGTGGGGCTTCCTCTCAGCATCACAGGATGTCTCACTGATAAGGGGTGATAAGGGGTGTCCAGACTAAGCAGAGCCGCCCTGGGGCTGCGCGCTGGGCGTTCCCCACAGGGCCCTGGGAGCAGCACCCGGGCAGGTGAACACGGGCTGGGCTGGCCTTGGGGGCTCAGGGGTGTCCTGGGGTAACTGTGGGACACTGGGCATTTTCAGTCTTCTAATGCATTCCCTCCTTGGGAAGGAATAGGTGAGGTTTCCTAAGCTTAAAGGCAACAAATCATCTCAAAAGGAACTCAAGTACCAATTATTTCACTTTTCTGAGGCCAAGCCTGGCAGGTTGGCAGTGTCCCCTGCAGCAGCCCCCTGAGCCCCCCAGGGCTGTCCTTGGGCAAGGGGCAGCTCCTGTTTTGTGGCTGGCACAGCTGGTAACAAAATTCCTGTGAGTAACTCACTCCCAGGGCTGAATTTTATAAGATGTCTTTATAGCTTAAGTTCTTAAGTCTTGAGAAATTTTAAAATAAAGGTTTTTAAATCTTTATAGCTACAGCTTGGGGTGCAAGAGGAAGTTGGTCACATACTATTTTTGAGGAAACCACAGTTCTCTAGACAGGCTCAGTCTGACAGAAACAGCATAAGGCCAGGGTAGGAGGAGACAAGAGTCAGGGTGGAAATGCCTCTGTGTAGGTGCTTAATTAGATTAATTAGATGCTTAATACCCATTGAGGAGCTGTGGTTTATGCCTTCCTTTTTCTTACCAAAAATCCAAGCATGGATGAGGGAGGGTTACCTGCATGTTAGCCCAAAACATTTGAGGTTTCCTTTCCTTGTTAAATGGCAGTCTTTGCTGACTGCTGACATTTCCTTTCTAGCTGGGTGCTGTTTCTCTGATATTTGCACCCTCCAGTCCTGGGGGTTTTCTCTGCCTTTTCTGTCAGAAACAACCAAACAGGGAGAGCAGGGAGGCCAAGGGCAGCTGCAGGTCCTGCTGGGAGCAGAGTGGGGACACTGCAGGGCTCTAATCCATAGCTGGGACAGGCCTGGCCCATCAGCAGCCAAGGCCCTTTCTGGTCATTTCCATTAACAATCACTGTAAAAGAGCTGAAAGTGAATCCCCTGTGCCAAGACTGGGGTTTGCTTTGCTGAGCTGCTGTCACTGCCTAAAGAAATAACAGCCACGCTTGAAGAATTGACCAGAGTTCTGTGGCACTAAGGAATTCTTGAACTATTTCTGAACTCTTCTGGTTTTCACCCTCCTTTCTGGAGCTGGCAATGTTCAGGTTTCAAAGCTAAGCAGGCGCAGTACCCCAGAAAAGGAACAGGGCATTCCTTCCTCGCCTCAATCTCCATCATCCTGTGCCTCGAGTCCACATTCTCCCACTTCCCTGACCCTGTGCAAGGTCTGTGGGGAGCCCCAGGCTCTGCCTGCCCCATGTGCCCCAGCCCTGTGTGTCTGTCCCCACAGATCGAGGACCTGCAGGTGAAGCTGCAGCACGCCGAGGCCGACCGGGAGCAGCTCCGCGCCGACCTGCTGCACGAGCGGGAGGCCCGCGAGCACCTGGAGAAGGTGGTCAAGGAGCTTCAGGAACAACTGTGGCCTAAAGCCAGCAGCCAGCCCAGCAGTGAGAGCACCTCGAGCCCCATGGAGAACTGACTGCTCGTCCCCCAGCACGGGGAGGGAGAGAGTGGGACTGGGAGTGCACGTGTGAGTAGCGGTGTCCTGGCACACACTTTAGGAATATGGATTCGCAGTAGTTGGAAGGCAAATGTTGTTACTCTCTAGAACAGAAGCACTGAATTCCGCCTCTTTTTTTTTTTCCCAATCCGTATAGCACAACATCTTACTGTGCCTAGAAAACACAAAGTGTTTGTAAACAAAATACTTTTAAGTCCACAGCAAATTTTCTACTGGTGAACTCCAAGCAAAGCAGCGTGGTCCAGCTCAACCCAGAGTCCAAGGCGAGCACGGCAGTGGCTTTGTGTTCTCCTGCCTGTTGGAACATTTTGGAATTTAAAAAAACAAACCAACTTTTCTTATAAGCTATTTAAAATAATTCATTACACAGACTTGGTATTAAAAAAAAAAATTAACAAGATTTTTATAATGAACCTTTAAAAGCAAAAACAAACAAACAAACAAACAAAAAAAAGACAAAAAAATAAAAACCAAACCTTCGATGCACAATTTTTAATGACTTTATAGGCTTTGGGATTCTTTGTGCAGAAGCCCCTCTGTGGTGAGGTCAGGAGCAGTTTTCCAGCCAGCTCGGAAGCCGTCGCGGTTCCATCCCGTCCCGTGGGTGTCGGAGAAGTTCCGAGTGCTTTTCCAAGTGGATTTTTTTCCCCTCAGAATGAACCATGTCCGTTTCCTGCCCTGGACACAGGAAGAAGGGAGGCTGCAGGAGCGTGCAGGGGGTGAGGGGAGGAGAAGGGGCTGGGTTGAGAGCCCCAGCCCAGCCCCACAGACCCCCCTGTGTTCAGAGACTTCACCCAGGAGCGCTTCAGCCTTGGGAAAAGAAAGAGAGAAAGGAAGAAAGGAAGGAAATGGATGATCAGTTGGGAGAGGAACAAAGCAGAGACATCTGTGTGTTGAAGTCATTCTGAAATCTTCAGCTTTCAGTTTTCTGGAAAACTCATCTTGTTGCACCATCTTACCATGAATTCAGTATTTCCCTGCTTCCATTCTGAACTGTCAGTCAGGATTTCTGTGCCCAAGGAGAGTCCAACGTCGCAGTGTCGGATACTACAGAACAGAAAACCAACATTTTTGCTGCTGTGAATAAGCCTACATCTTTTTTTAAAAAACTTTCTTGTTTTTAAAAAGAGAAATTACTTTAATTTTGGGATCCAAGCCGCAGCCCCAGGATACAATGCAGCAAACCATCACTGCCTTGGGGGTGGTGCTGAGGTTTTTTTATATATATTTTTTTTTTTGAAACCTGCACTTTGTCAGAATCTTACTCTGCATTTTATTCCCTGTTTCTGAGATGTACATGTCAAGCATTTGAGATTCTGCCCTAACAGCTGTGCAAACCATGAACCCCATCTGCCACCACTGGCACCTCCCATCAGCATCCGTGTGAGCAAAGGAGGATCCAGCAGGTCCAGAATCCCCAGAGCAGGAATTCCTTCCCCCTGTGCTGCTGGTTCAGTTAGAACCTGGTTTCGTGGCTGTGTACCTGACCCAAGCTGGGGAGCACCAGAGATGCTCCCAAAAGTGCTTATCAAATAAAGCTGGTGCTTTACTAATCAGGAGAAAATTAATTTTCACCCATAAACACTCACCTCTGACACACTCAAGCAAGTGAAAATGTGATCTGGGGCTGCAGATGTGCCTTCCAGCTCATTTTTCCTCTCAGCATCTTCTCTAGGCAATGCTGACACTTTTTTACCTTAAAGAATAAAAAAAAAAAAAAAAAAAAAGGAAAAAAAAAAGAGAACCCCCCTATGCATCATCATACCCAGAGTTATTCTAAAAGAAGAAACATATTTCCAGTAATCTTTATTTGCTTTTGGACATTAATGCAAACTATGTAAGCTTCAAAATTATTTCCCAGTAGACAGAAAGCGGCTTCCAATCCTAAAATTATGGTATTTACTTACAGTACATTAGAGAGATATTTTTTTTTTTTAAACAAGAGCTGTTTGCTTGAAACCATTATAGTAACCATTTTTTTTTTTTTAAACAAGAGCTGTTTGCTTGAAACCATTATAGTAACCATTATAGTAACTGTGAGCATTAACAAAGAAGTTCATATGTATGTTTGAGGTACAAAAAAAAAAGAAGAAAAATGAAAGGAGTGGAATTACTGGGACAATGTAAAACTGTTGGGAGCAAGAAACAGTCACAGCAAGTCAATGACCTGAACCTGTCTGTGGATACAGGGGTTGGCCCTTGTGTGTTTGGGATGCTGGAGACTGGCTCTAGGTGCAGATCTCCTTCTAAAGTGCAATGCAAAAGGAATTTTGATTATGCTTGAGCAGGTTTTTGTTGTTTTTGTTTGTTTTTTTTTTTAATGTGGGGTTTTATTTTCTTTGTATGTTTTTTTTCTGCGATTATTAAATCATATGCATGGATTAAACTCTGCCATATAGTCATTAATGGGCATTATTACTGTCTTATGTAAAGGGGTTCTTTTGTTATGCAGTATGCAGAAAAATGTTCTCAGCCTTATGATTTCCAGATCTGTATTATCCACTTATTTCTTCAAGGGAAACTAAACAACTGTAGCTGTCACTGATCATTTTTGTGCATTTCAAGTCTCTCGTGCTCTGCTTTACTGTCGTGTTGGGAACCACACAGAGAACAGACCCCGCTCCTGTGGCAGCTCATGGAAGCCTGGCTTTGGAAATTTTCCTTGTTTGGGTTTTTCCCCCCTGATCTATGATAGTTTCTCTCCCTTTATAACCCCCAAAAATAGCAACAGGTCCATGTCCAGTTGTTGAGCACACCATGAGTTTTCAATGTTGTGTCCAGGGAAATGCAGTCACTCACTGGGCGTGAGGCTCCCACACTTGTGAAGGAAGGAAATCTGCAGGGTTGTCAAAGGAAAAAAGCAAAACAGTCAATCAGCACCAAGCAGCCTCACCTGTGCTGAGCAGGGGAAGGGTGCCAGGGGCAGCACAGACTCTCCAAAGCAGAATTCCAGCTGGGGCTTCCCCCTGTGCCCCACTCCCAGTCACTCCATGCAGGGCCATACCTGCAGCTGAACTCTCCCCACGACTCCCCAGGATTTGGTCCTTGGGAGAGAAAAGCCACTGCTGTCAATTAAGGTTTGAAAGCACGAAGATAAATCAGGTGCAAGACGAGCAGGAACAAACATTCTCCAGCAGCAGCCACTGCCCAGGAGGGGCTCCAAGGGCTGGGTCTGGCTCAAACCACTGGGCATTTCCTAACCATGTTTAACAATCAGACAGCTCTTTCTGCAGAAGAGCTGCTCTTCCTGCAGAGCATTGATTGATTTCGAATTCCCAGCAATTAGAAGTGTCTCTGTCCCAGCCCCTGAGGCTGATTCTTGCCAGGGGGGCTCTGCAGAGCAGCCCCTGTGTGAAGGTGCTCGAGGCCAGGGAGCTCTGGGGTCATTCCTGTGTCTGCAACACCTCAGTAAAGCTGCGTGAGCCCGGTCCCACGGGATCCCTTCCTTCCTTCCTTCCTGCAGCCCCCACTCCTGCTGCATTCCCAGGGCCAGGGGCTGCCCTGCCATCCCCCCCAGCCTCCGTGCTTTAGTTTCCTTTAAGAAGTTCCAAGGGAGAAGAGGTGTTTCATACAGGCTGTTGACTCTCCCTGTACCTACAAATATATTACTACTTGTATATTCAGTTTAATTACTCCTTGTTTCTATTACTGAACGAAGACTTAACGAAGGGAAAAAAAAAAAAAAAACCAACAGCAATAACATTCATATCTATGGAGCAGCTAACTCTATACATAATATTCTGCTTTTCAAACAGAACTAGCCAATGTAAAAAAAAAACCATTAAAAGTAAATTCAACATGTAAATACTTTTTTTCATTTTACACTGTTGTATTATAAGTGTATATGGTGTTTACTTTTTCAAAACTCTTTCTTACCTGGTAGTTGTCTTGTTTTATGAGTTGTGTTTTTAACTGAGAAGAACCTTTGCTGTCTGTTAGGAAAAAACAAAACAAAATCTTTTTGCAAGTTTTCAATGTGGGTTATAACCTTTTCTCCATCATTTTGCATTTTATTTGTCCTTATTTTCACTGTAAAGTATTTTATTACCAAAAGGTTGGTTTTTGTTCCATTCTGCCCTCTCAGCAGTCCATGTGTTTTAGAGAGAAGTTTTTTTGTTGGCTTGGTTGTTGTTTTGTTTTTTTGGTTTTGTTTTTGTTTTTTTTTTTTTTAAATTGAAAGAACTCACAGAAATGACATTTTTTCAATTGAAGAAAAATAAATCTTTACATTTATAATAGCCAATAGCATTTCAGCACATTTTTGTTATCCTGGTCTCTCCTATGCTGCTGCTAATGACAATATTATGACTTACTCTACTATTCTAGAACTATTTTTATGTAAGTAATGTATGCTTTCTTGTTTATAAATGCCTGATTTAAAAAAAAATAAGAAAAAAGCTTGGCATATTTATCTATTTCGCTGTGTACCTTGATAGTCCTTTTCCACCCCCTTTTCCACATCCCCTCCCCCCGATGCAGATAATATTGTAAAATAAAGGACTTTATGAGATTATGTATGAAAATAGCTATGCTTATATACCACAGTGACTGAATGTACAGTGTATAGACGCATTACCGAAAATAAAATTGTTTGTCCAGAAAAAAAATAAAGAGCTCTGGGATGTTTTTGGAGTTCTCTGTGCTTTGCTGAGGTGCTGCTCCCCCCTTCAGTGTCCCATGGACCTGGTTCCTGTTTTCCTGGAGAGCCCAGGGAAGGACCCTCCCCGAGGCATCATTTAACTCCAAACCTCTGCAGGGCTGCACGGACACTGCTGGGAGGAGGCTGGAATGTAACTGGGATCACTGCATTCCACTGTGTGGGGGAATTCTAACACTCAAGTGAAATTTCTTTGGAATAGTGAGAATTGTAAAGCATAGAGAAGTTTGTTCTAGGTCAAAGAAAAAGAAACACAAGAGGGGAAAATTCAAAAAGCAGGAGGTGGAAACATATGTCAGAGTAATTCTCATGGTTTTCTGAGAAGTGGCTGCAGAATTTCCACAGCTCTGGGACATTTCTGAAATGCCTTTGTAAAAGTGGAAAAGCTGGAGAATGAGCAAAAGAGCTTAAAAAAATAAATCTCCTCTTATTTGAAACTCACCCAGCTTTTCAAAGGGTGGGTTTGTGTCCTAAGTGCAGCTCCACATCCCTGGGGAGGGATCACAGCCCGGCCACATCCCTGTCCTTCCACCTGCACGGCCTTACTGTGACTCTGGGTCCTGAAATGAAAAGTTCAAATAACTTTCCTCCTGCTGCTCCTTCTCAGAGAGACTTGGCGTGGCATTCCTGTTCCAAACTAAATAGCAGACTAGATTTGGATTGATAAGGCTTGGTACCAGAGGCTGAAAAAATGGTAAATTCTGTCTCTAAGGACCTCTGAGTGCCATAACACAGATTGGTAAAGCCCAGTCAGGCTGTCTTGTGTTTCTGGAGAAGGGGTAACAAAATGCATTTGAAAATTCTGGTGACAAAAGAACTTCAGTGTATGAGGAATGAGAAAGATCAGGAACGAGACCTGAACCTGCTCAATAACCAAGTGAGCTGAACTGACCCAGACTCAAAGTAGCTGAAATAAATAGAAATAAAAATCCAATTTCCTGAGTCCTGGTGTAAAAACTTTTCATGACTTATTCAAGAGTTTGTGCTACCCAGCCATCAGAAAACACCACTAAAACCCCAAACACGGGGTCTGTGTGGCAAATCCAAACCTTGTGTGGGGCACAGCTGAAAGAAATGGCCACAAAATCCCACAAAAGGGGTCAAACAGCACCTCAGTGGTTCCCAGGGTCCTGTGAGCATCCCCCCTGATCCCAGCTTGGCAGGTGGAGCACAGGGAAGCTCCACACACACGGAGCAGGGAGAGGCCTGAGGGATTTGGGGGAGGAACAAGGAGATTCCTTGTTACTGCTCCAAGGATCCAAACCAGACCTTTCAGGTGCTCCCACCTTGGTTTGCTGAAAAGCCTTTAAAGGAGCACATCCTGCAGGGAAGGGATACACCGTGGAAAATGCCAGGAATCTGGGAAGCAGCAGAAGCCCAGGAATGCCAGAGTTAATGGAGATCTGAGCTCTGAGACACTGTCAGGAGGAAGAGCACAGCTCTAATAAAACCCAGCTGTGTGACGTACACGCCACTGGAATTTTTATGGGATGGCTTATGTGCACTTTAAGTATTACCTGACTGCAATGCAAATTCCCACACACTTTTATTTGGGAGGGAAGAAAGTTTCCACAGCTCTCTGGGCTGGACTGATTGAGCTGAATTGTTCTTCACAGCATCTGTGGGGTTTCTGGCTCGTCATTTTGGATTTACTTTTGTATTTGTTTCTGTTGAGTCAGCTCCTCGTCCTAGAACCGTGAGAACCTCACCCTTATACCTCTGCCCCAGAGCCACCCTGGCCCAGCCATCCCAGTCCTCTGGCCCTTCCACCTCCCATACCTATGCAGTTGAGGAAGACTCCACGGAACAAGAGGAGTGTTCAAAAAGAAAATGGTCAAAAGAAAATGAGGTTTCACTGCTTCAAAGGTCAGATTTGTTCCAAAGTCTCATTTCTGTAAACACTCTAAGGACCATAAGCTTGAGTGACCATGATCTTGGGAAGAAAGTTTACAGAGAGCCCTTTATAAACCCTGTTTATAGCATGTTTTGGGTTGCTCCATGTGCTCATGGAGCCCTGGAACAGAAATTCCTTTATTGTCTGTTTGTCAGAAAAGGTGATTAAACCCTTCCCTTTATGTGGCCAAGGATCAAACAGGTACCACAGAGTGCATGAACAGAGCTCTTGGCCCCACAGCCCACGAGTGGAACCCCTCCAGCCAGCACGGATGGATTCCCTTTGAGGCATCCCCGGTGCCAGTGCCCTCCCTGCAGCCACATTCCTGTTGCTCCTGGTGCACGAAGCTCCCACCAAAGCTCTCCCTGGCAGTGCCAGCTGCAGGCCCAGCAGGGCAAAGTGTCCCTTCCCCGGCTGCTCAGCATTCCTGAATCCAGCTCCTGGATTTCCAGCCCTGCTTTGCAGAGTAAAGACAGAGAAGTCAAATTTCCTCCAGTTACTTTTCCAACCCTGTGAGTGCAGCAGCAGAGGAAGGCACAGCACCAAACCTTCCACGTTCCATTTCCTGGCATGTTAAACTCCCCCCAAACCCCTCTGCCCACAATTCCAGCCCCTCTGCCTGGCAGCAGCTCCCAGCTCGGGATTACACTGCAGTGCCAAGGGATTCAACACACGCAGCATTTTTCAGCAACAGAGGTTTCCTAGTCCTGGCTCTGCAGCCTGCAATTACTGCATCTTTGCTGATGTCAGCCCTGCTGCTTTCCCTACAACGCTCTGCATGGAAAAACTGGGACGGGACTTTGGCTACACCAAAAAAAGAACACAGGGTGGGATTGTACGAGGCTCCCCGCTGGACCTGCTGCTGTGGGTGGGAGGATCTGCATGGGAAGTTCGGAGCTCCTGGAGCCCAGCCGAGCCCCGCTGGTGTTGGTGGATGCCCGGGAAGCTGCCCGGGAGCAGCAGCCCAGGGCAGCTGCCACCATCCCTGCCCAGCTCTGAGCACACCACACGCAGCTCCCGTGCAGGGATCCCGCGCTGCTTAATTCAATTTGGCAGATAACACTGGGGAAAGGCATTGATTTCCTCCCCTCGCTCCCTCCTTCCCTTCCATCAATTTTCCCAGATAAGCAGCCTGTGGCTCAGGTCCTGCTGGTGACGGATGCCTTGTAATTGCTCTGAATGGATTATCCCCAGACATGGAGCAGGCATTTACAGTGCACAGCTGTAATCAGAAACACTCGCACCCGGGAGAGGGGCTCTGAGGAGCAGACAGCTGGCTCTGGCCTCTGCCTTGTCTCTCTGCTCTTATATTAAGCCTAACTTTATGTATTTATATTTTTAATACAGTAATATCCAGGACATCCGCTGAAATCAGGGTCCAGATGGGCTCAGTGCCATCCCAACCCTCAGAACTGATCTCTGCTTCTGACAACAGCTCAACTCGGGCTACAAAGGGATTGTCCACTCTGCTCCCATCTTTCTAAAGATCTTGCAAATTATTATTTGGCTAAAGAAGAATCCACCCACTCGAATGGGTAACATCACCCCGAACCTGGGAAATCCATGCAGACACACTCTGTCCTGGCAATTACTGGCTAAAAGACATCAGATGAGTTCTCACCTCAGCTGATTGCTGCTTTTCTCCCTCTGCCCAGACTAAATTGTCGGCAGTTTGTTTACAAAGATCCCAGTGACTTTCTAATTTGTATGTCTGGGGGGAGAAAACCCATGAATACCTAAGTGTGAGACAGACTCTTACATAGGAACAAAACACAGCAATTTGATCCACTGCATTTTAATTTTGTGCAATTATCCACGGCAGCCCAGCACCAAGGAGCAGCAGATCCACATCCAGGATGCTTAGACTGAAAATCTGATCAACATCTGAGTGTTTTCCCCTGTAAACTTTCATTGAGGTAACTTAATGAATGAAGGAGAACAGCAGAACAGCACTCGGCAAGGAAAAGCTGAGCCTGTTCTACATTCCTGGTACTGGAAGCTCTCACGCTCTGGGGTTTCCTCCCCCAGAACTGGTTTTCCTTTAGGATCCCTGCATTAAACAACAGAGCATGGATTGTGCAGGACTCAGGTGCTCTCCCCCCCTTTGTGCTTGTGCCACCCTGGTTTCCACCCCCTGCTCCTGCAGCATCACTTTGGTCACCCTGTGCAGGACCTGGGCAATGGCACCTGCACAGGAAAGGTTCTGTGTTCAGTGTGAACGGTACAAACTTCACTCCTCCAGCCTTTCATTCCAACCAAACCCCAATCCTCCTCTGAAACAAAGTCCATCCAACCCCACATTCCCGCTCCCTCTGCTATCTGTGAAAGGAATTCTTTCCTGGAGCAAATGACCCTTTGGTGCTGGAATTGGGAATCCTTCCCCGCACCCCCTGCCCCGCCCTGGCCAGCACAGCCCTGCAGGGCCCGGCCTGAAGCGGTGCCCAATTCCCACAACTCCGGGGAGTGACACCTTACAGCGTTCCACACTTTTATTAAACGTGCAGAAATCAACCAGTTAGAAAAAAAAAGCGCCTTGTTAAATCCCCTTTGCCATTTGAGCCCCCCAGACGCAGCCTGCAGGCAGGGGCAGAGGGGACAGTGGCTTTGGGACCACACGTGCACAGCCCGGCTCGTGCAGCTGGGAGATAATGGGGCTTTGCAGGTCACTGCCTCCCGAGCGCTGTTATCTCTGTGTAACATACACCTTGTTGTGTCTTACTGCTTCATTACAGCCCGTACACCGGCCATAATGGTGCTTATCATTAGCCAGAGGATGACAATTACCATTTAAGATTAAACAGCTTGCTTTCTTCAGCCAAGTCTCCATGTGACACTTCCTTGCCCAAGAAAAGATTTGCACATGCAGAACAAATCCCCAGACTAATTGGGGATGTGCTCCTCACAAGGAGGTGGAATTTTGGAAGCACACGATGCAGATGAGCATCGCCAGCAGTCACTGCAGGGTTCAGCAGAGCCCTGAACTTGAAGTGAAAACAGTGTTTCATAGAATTTCTAAAGTCTCTTGGCTTTATCAGGGCTCTTGTTTCTGCAATGGACACAGTGAACAGAGCTGGAAGCAGATGGAAAGCCTGGACTATTAAAGGATCAGCAAAAGTGCTGAGGCTGCACAAGCTGAGCTGTCATTAAGTAGCTTCACCCTTTTCACAAAACACAGATGTGTTCCTGTGCACAAACATGTTTTTGTGTTCCTGGGCACAGACAACACGAAAACTGCTGGGAAATATTCTGCACTGAAACGCATCCAGGCCTGAGAGGAGATTTCACTACTGATCACCTACGAAAAAAGCAGAAAGGCTGAGTGAGAACCACGTCCTGCACCTCTGCTGAGCGTTTCTGAGATTCCCTCAGAGCAAAGCCTTTCCCTCCAGAACATCAATGTGATAACATCCAGTCGTGATGGATCACGTAATGTCACAGGTCAAGGGTTTAAATCTCATGTCCCGTATTTTGTCAACTCCCATTTATCCCATCCAGCACAGCACAAGGGTACCACACATAAATCCTCCAAAAATGTGTTCTGATCTTTCTCCTACAGTAGATTAAAAATAGCCCGGAGCAAGAGCTTGTAGCATTTTGTCATAGCAATTTCTCCATCAAATAAGACGGATCGCCAGCTCCACGGGGAAGGAATGAACTCACCCCGAGATCAGAGCATGGAAAAGGCTGAGTTCCACCTCCAAGGAGCAGGAGCTGTGCCCTGGGTGGAAATCCCTGCTCAGCTCCCTCCCCGAGCCCTGTTGCAGCACAGAACATCCAGGGAGGCTTTTCTTTCCTCCCTGCACACTTTTAATTTAAGCCTCAAAACAGTTTGGGGAGCTCAGGCAAAAGTCTCAGGTCCTGGTTTGGATTTTGAAATCCTCCAGAATGACTTTGGGACACAACTTCCATTTGAAATTTTATTTTTTAAAAATATTCTTTGAAGACAGGTGCTAATTTTGGCCATCCAAGGTAATTATCAGAGCTCCAGTCACTTGAATTTTCTGAAAACCTAAAGGCCGGGAAGTGAAAAGTCACAACCAAACATCTTCCTCTCATAACCCTGCTGAATTATTCTGATACTAAACCTTGTTATTTTTCAGGGTCTTGTGGTGATGCACATCACCAGCATTAAAGCACAGAACACCTTTTCACTGTCTGCACAAGCAAATGCTGACAAAACCCTCTCCTGATCCATTAATGTCTGCTGGGCATTAATGGTTCTTTTTTTAAAACTTCAAGACCTGACTGCCTGAAAGTGAATGCACCTTTCTGTTATCAGCTGGTTTGATAAAAGGTCCAGCCCATTGCTGCAGCTGGGTTTCCTTGTGTCCTTATCTCACCACAGCCAGCACTGCCAAAGTGGAATAGATGTCCAAAGAATTCATTCAGGAAACTAAAGCTTCCAAAGCTGCAGCTGCTTCCACATGAATTCAGTGATGCAGTTTCCCAGCAGCTCGCAGAGACTGCAACATCTGTTTACCAGACACCTTTATGACATTTTACCTCAGTGTGCTGAGATCTCAAGAGTTATCACATTAAATCTTGCAGAGGTGCTAAATAAACTGCAATCAAACCCCCCTCTCCCCCCCAAAAAAAAACCCAACAAAAAAACCAACCAAACAAACCTTCCCAAAACCAAAACAGTGCAGTCTTGCTCATAACCCAGAAAATCCTGAGAAATTCAGAATTTGTACTCTCTGCCACAATTCAGGGCCCAGCTTTCAGGTTTTCCAAAGAGGCTGCCCTTTTATTTCAGGTTGATTGCAGATCCCATTGTCTTAGGACATAAGTAGACAAAATATTGTGTATTTTATACACACACACACACACATATATATAAACCAGAAAATCAGCATCTGTAACATGGATTGTTGTTCAAGTTATCAATGAGCACTTTCAGCATCATGCAAGAGAAACTGGAGCCTCACCTGTGACTCAGAACTGGGTAAAGTCTACAGAATTTACCCAGTATTTCCCAGTGGTTCCCCTTTTTCGAAACACATTCTCATTTTAATCAGATTTTACTTTTGCACCAGGGAAAGAGTCTCTGCTTTGCTCTCCACTGTCACAGCTGGAACAACCTCCCACATGAGAGATTTCCACTCTTTTCTAACAGGATGCTCATCAAGAGAACAGCCTTCACCTTCCTTCCACACTGCAGCTCTTGGATTAGAGCAGAAAACACGGGGAAAAAAACACATTCAGGGTTTGGACTGGATGTTCTTTAATGCTCCTTTCCAACACAAACCATTCTGTGATTCTATGACACTTGTGGTATTTGTGTTTATGTTTTTCCATAGGTTTTTTTAACAGGCTTTAGGGAACCATTTGTGAGGCCAAAGTAATGTGGATTCACATGATCCCATCACATGTTCCTGTTGGTTTTGATGCCAGGATCAAGAGAAGAGATCCTGTGTTATTTTTATGCTTCTGTTTCACTGATGTTATTTTAGCCTCATTAAAGGGCCTGTGGAAGGGGAAGGGCCCATGAAAAACACACACAAATGCCAGGACATCGGGTTAATTCAGATTTAACTGAACACTGAAGTATCCTCAGAGCTCCCTTTGGGGTTTGGGGAGTGGGGCAGGGGGGCACAGGATCTTCAGTGACAACGGGGCAGATTCCATCTGCTGGACACTGCAGCATCCTCTGGCTACTGACTCATGTAAGAAACTCTCTGACACACAAAAATCTGCAATTTCACATTCTGCAGCAGTGACAGAAGACAGAAAACAAAGGTACAGCTGCTAAACTCCCCACCAGAAGCCAGCCCAAAAGGAGGGAATGGGGTGAGTCAAGCAGGGCCAACAGCATCCTTAAAGGGGAGATGAGAAAATGAAGGAAAACATTTTCATCACATGAAAAATATTTGTGATTTTTATCACTCATCTTTCGGCGTCCTGTGGATTATTTATTTACATTTGGAGGATGGAGGTGAGTATGAGATTCAGCCCCAGCCCCGGTGATTTGTGACACCACAGATAAGGAAAGGCCTGACTCTCGCAACCCCAGTCAGTGATGGAAAGAAACCTCTCCCAGAGCCATCCAGTCCCTTCCAGCTCTGAATCAGGCAGCATTCCCCATTTTCTTCCAGCTGCCAGTCATCCTAATACCTTCTTATCTGTATCCTCAGGATAAATCCTGTATGCATTAGAGCCCAAAGGGCTCTGGCAATTCCAGCTAAGGTGCACTCAAAGGGGGACTTTTCCCTTCTCTGCAGGGTCTCACATCCCTCCCGTGGCAGGAGGATCCTGGAGCTCAGCAACAGAGACCCAACACTGCCCTCTCTGCCCCTGCCCCAGGTCCCACAGCACGCCAATTTTCCATTTATAAGCAGTTTATATGGAGGCAATAAACTATTCTCAGGTGTTATAAACATTTTACAGGCTGGGGCACTGCACACGCTGGGGTGAACAATTATTTACTAAGGCAGGCACTAATCATTGACAAAATGGGTCTGAACGGAGGCTGGGTGTGATCCCCTGCTCTGTGCAGTGCCTCTTATCTCGGCTGCCCCACTGGGGCTGGCCAAGGATCCCCACAGTTCAAAGATTAACCAAACACCTCAGGGTAGGAGCAGCCAAGCTCCCCAGCAAGGAGCTGTGGCAGGCTCACACCTACCACAGGTTGGAGTAACAAAAGTACAATAAATACAGGAAAGTTCACTCAACCTCCTTATCAAATGACCCGAATTTCTCAGCCCTGATTTTTCATTATCTGCTGTTTCACTACTTGTTTGTAGGGATATAAAGGGTGGTGCCAAAGTTCCTGGATATGGTGCTGTAATCTTTAAACCCTCTGAATTTTAGGTGTCCTGATATGATGGGTGCTTTTCTTGACCACCTGGGAGTGTTTCCTGTCCACTCTGGAAGGATACAAAGGAACAGCTTTATTTCTTAGGCATTTTTGGTGGGATGAGTCAGAGAGTTGTGAGCACAAACTGCTGAACACATCGGTATTTGCAGACACCTCAAATGCTTCTGTGACACAAGAACATCAGGAAATAAAAAACATTTCTTTACTGTCAAACCAGCATTGCCTTGTCCTGCCAACATCCTGCCTGATGATTGGGGTTTCTGGGATTTTTTTTTCTCCTTAGCATGAGTTCAAATCCTGTGCACTTCTGCCATATTTCAATTATCCATTACATAAGTGATCTTCTTGCATTAAATCTGATTTAGGATGAGTTCACAATACAGGGCATCTGTACAACAGCACTCCCTTCAGCAAACCAGCTTCCTCTGGCAGTATTTTTCATGCTTCAAAGCTGCTTGGGAACCAGCAGAACTGAGAATTCCTCCTCTTCCAGCACCTCCTCCTGTAACAGGTGTGTGCTTTCCACATGGAATTGTGCAGCAGAACCCATCTCCCCCCTGACCATTACAATCTGCTCCTGCACAGAAGCTGATTTAGATGATAAATCAGCCGCCCTCAAGCTCTGATCAGAGGAAATGTTTCAGCAGATCCCTGACAAAGCCAAAGGGAACTGCACACCCACTGTGAGTGGGACCATTCACTTGCTCAGGCACGTGCTTGAGCACTTTCCTGAATGGAGACTCTGAAGCCAAGGGCAGCCCGGCCTCAGAGTAACCCTGGAGATACAAGAAGTGTCCAGGCTGCGTTTGTGAGCCTGATAAGCTCTAATCTGATAAAGACTTCACCACCCCAGCTGCGTCAGAGCTGCGCTGGAGCGAGTGGATGTTATGAGGGTGCTGCTTATCTGGCTGAGAACAAATGGAAACTCATTCAGAGAGCTCAGTGCCTCAGAGATAAAGCTGGGGAGGCCTTGTAGGGCGGGCACGAGGAGATGAGGTTATCAGAGTGACAGACAGGCCTGAAAAACCCCACCTCTTCATTACAGTGACAATGAAAAGATAAAAGTCACGGACCTTCAAAAGCTGTAGAGGTGTCTCATTCCAATTTAAATCGCTCTACGTAAAGCACTTAGGAACTTTGAAAATCTGAATCCTATTGGCACTGATTTTAAAGGGCAATCAAATTTATATTACACTTTTTAAAAAGACCTGTCTGTCCCCGTTCATTCTTCACGAGTCGTTGGAACAAATGAATCCGCAAATTTAGGTTAAAAAGGGAAGAATCCATAAGGGAATCATGATCCGTATTTCATATCATCCCCTGTGATGGAATACCAGTTCCAAGGGGGATCCCAGCACCAAAAATGAGCCCTTCATTTTGGGGCAGGACAACAATTAAGACATTTCTGTATGATGAACACTTGTGTACCTCTCCAGTTGACTCCGTGACAGCTATAGGGACACAATGCCTTCACAAATAATGCTCAATAACTCCCTAAATTAAGCCACTGATGATTAGCACCGAAATTTCAAACAAAAGTATTTCCCCTCTCAAGATATGCCAGGGCTAAAGGAAACTTAAAATAACTCTTTTTTTCTTCCTATATCTTGAAAACCACTCTAACAAGGCCAAGCCCTATGGAATGGGCAGTTTTCTCACCCAGTGAAACAGAGCCCTGGCCAGTTTCATTTCCCCAGCACTGAAATGCTTAAATTCCCTGCTTTACTGAAGAATTGCCGCTCTGAGTTCCACTCCGTGCACTGTTTCAGTTCTCAGGAGGTTTGTTTCCCACAGCTGCTCTTCAGCCAAGCTGTGAATGAACCTGAAAATTCATTTGAAAACCCCTCTATGGTTTCTCATGCTTTCACAATTACAGTATAGCTTTCCTCAACATTTACACCACCCCCTGCAGGGAATTCCCCCGGCACAGGGCTAAAATTTACCGGGAAGGCTTGTAAACCCTGATAAGCGTTTCATCTCAAAGAAGGCAGAAACTTGGTTTCAAGCGAGTCTGGGAAATTTCCCTCTGCAGGCTCCGGGATTGTGCCGTGGAAGTTCGGCCTTGCCGAGCTGTGCGCTGCAGCTCTGGAGCCCCCCGAGGTGTCGGGGAGCGCTGGCCTTGGTGGGAGCCTCGGGAGCGCTGCTGCCCGACCCTCGGGCTGGGACTCACGGGGACAGCCCGAGCGCTGCGGCGGGGACAGCCCATCCCCTCCGGAGCGGGGCTGCCAGCGCCGGGGGGACCTCGTGGGAACGGGGCAGGAGCCACTGCCCGGGGCTGGAGCTTCTCCTGTGTCAG
>VYXF01006338.1:353926-367158 GCA_013397295.1 Polioptila caerulea | reverse complement strand
ATCGGGGTGTGCAAGGATCAGGGTGTGCAGAATGTGGGTGTGCAAGGATCAGGGTGTGGAGAATGTGGGTGTGCGGGGATCGGGGTGTGCAAGGATCAGGGTGACAGGTCAGACCCAACTCTTCACCAATTTGATTTGCATTAGTGATCGCTGGGGTCACAGTTCGCACATCAGGGTGACAGTCCCCATGGAAACCCCTGGAAACATCTGCCTGATGTTTCAAAGAGCTGGGCAGCTGCTTGCCCTGGACAGGAAAGCCTCCTGCCAGAGTGCAGCTCCAGCTCTGGAGCACTGATTTCCTTCATGGCCCATCACATCCCCCTTCCCACCCTGCTCCTGGCACGTCCCGGGCTCCAAACACACCAGGTGTGCCAGGCTCGCCGGGGCACTGCCACTCTTTCCTGAATGGAGACTGATTCTGCCACAGCCCGACAGATTCAGCCCCCAAATTCACACCCCAGAACCCCAGCAGGAGCTCTCGTTTTTAATTCATACTGACAAATCAAATTTCAAATTCTTCAGAGTGTGTTTGCAAACTATTGATGGTCATCATCTTATTATAATATGCTATATATAAATGTATTTTATCTATAACCTAGCTACTTAAAATCAAGGTGATAATTAAACAAAACCCTGTAACATTAAAATCCTCAGTATGGGTTAGTTTCTGATGAGCCCATACAAAAAAAAAAAGATGCCTCCATTCAGTACATTGAGCCTACATCTATTTCATTTTTATAACTTACTTGTGACTAGATTTTACGCTGGCCACTACCCTGCTTTTCCTGGACCTTTAAAGAAACAAAGAGGTGAACTGGGACACTTCTTCTGTGGATTAGCTCTTGAAACTGTGGTGTTTTGGGGACAGGAACTTCCCACAATGTACGAGCATGGCTCTAGAGTAGTAAATCTTTGATCATTCCTTTTAGCCAGCACGTCACAAAACAATTAATATTGTTCACAAGTGTCTTACATATTCAAAATACGCTCCTGAATAAAGTTCATGGCCGTGAACCCCATTTGAAATCAGTGCTTGTGACTGATCAAAGGGAATCACTGACACAGAGTCAGCTACAATGACACTCGCTGGAGCATAATTTAAATAAACACCATGTAAACAACCTCCTGAGACACGTTCACGTTCTCTGAGAAGCAGAGGTGACATGAAAGGCATCAGGGGGAGGGGTTTAGGCAGATTTTTACTTCAAGTAACAGATATCAGGGTACCAGTACATTAAATGTGCACAGGAATGTGCCCAAACATTGAGGGCAGCTGACACAGAACAGCTCATGCTGGGATTGGAAACCACTCAGCTCTCTGAATCCTGGTGACTGCGTAAAAAAAAACTTTTGGGAATGGTCTCCAGCTTCAAACCCTACCTGGGAACAGTTGAGACAAATACCAGCCTGCACGGGCCAAAATTCTGCCAAGCAACATTCCAGCACTTCACTAGTACAGTATCATGTTCCACACTTGAGGAACATTCCTGGGAACATTCCCAGGCATCCTTGATTTTACTAGCATGGACACAGCCTAAGATTTCCAGATGCTCACTAGAATAAAGTTTTGTAGTTGGACACTGTCATCTGAACAGAGAATCCAGGGGGAAAAAAAAAACAAAACAACAAACTTTATTATGGCAGATTGAGAATTAGAGTTAACATTTCCCAGGAGGGGCTCCAGGTCCAGTTTGGGAGCAGCACCATGGAGCACTTGCCAGAGAACTGTGTGCTCATCAGATCTCCACTCTGCCCCCTCATTCTGCCCTGGAACACTCCCAGCAGGTCTGGTAGATCCTCAGATCTCCACTCTGCCCCTCACCTGCCCGGGAACAGCCCCAGCAGGGCTGGCAGATCCACAGATCTCCACTCTGCCCCTCATTCTACCCTGGAACAGCCCCNTCAGATCTCCATTCTGCCCCTCATTCTGCCCTGGAACCCTCCCAGCAGGTCTGGCAGATCCACAGATCTCCATTCTGCCCCTCACTTTTCCTAGAACACTCCCAGCAGGTCTGGCAGATCCACAGATCTCCCCTCTGCCCCTCACTTGCCCTGGAACCCTCCCAGCAGGTCTGGCAGATCCTCAGATCTCCACTCTGCCCCTCACTTTTCGTAGAACCCTCCCAGCAGGTCTGGCAGATCCCACTCAAGCCCCACGGGCCGATCTTCGCTTTGGAATCACCAAGGGATCTCCGAGCAGAACCCACCCCAGCTGTGAAGTGAAATCACAAGTGTGAAAGCCCACACAAAACACAGGTTCCTGCCCACGAGCCTGAGGTTTCCCTTCTCACCTCCTTCACCCTCCCAGTCCCCTTTGATCGGTACAAGAACGGTGTCACCTCAACCCAGGGACACCAACGCCAGCTGCTGGGCAGATGCACCTTCAGGCTGGGACAGAAAGTTCCAGGAAAATGGAAAAATACTCCAGGATGTTCAGAAAGGCAAACAGTGGGAAGAATCACTGGAAAAGGAAGAGAAAACAGAGAGCATTTCTTTGTCCCCAGGTAAATGGAAAAAAATGTCCATATTTGGGTCCAGTACTGACCTTTTCCCCATTTCCAAAAATGAAAATAGAACTGGAAAAGGCACAGACAATGGAGGGAAGGATTATAATAATTAATCAGACTGGGCAACACATTTTCTATGGAAATATTTTTAAATGGTTTAAACACTTTGAGAATTACTTGAAACAAAATAGAGTTTTCATTAGCCTACATCTATTTCGAATTCCTGATGTTACTGCATCACATTTCCTTGAGGTTTTTTTTCTCTAACTTCAAAAGCCATGGAAGCCCAGCTTTTTAAACACAAAAACAAGAGTCCTATGGCAGAAATCTAGAGGTGAGCTTGACAAAAACTCCCAAGTATCACAATGTTAAAAACCAAAGAGTTGGCAAAATACCTCAGATTTGAGGAGGTGAAGAAATATGAGTGGCACTAGATGGACTTGAACAGCTGTACGTATTTCAGCCAAAGATTTTAAAATTTCTGTCAAAATATTGCAGTGAAAAACCAACATTCTCCATGGAAAGCAGCTATTTTCAGTGAAAATGCTATTTTATCAAAACTCTATTTTCCATTAAACACAGTTTTGACAGAAATTTTTCAACTATCCTTATTCAGTGTTATGCTCTGTAGTTGGAAATGTTAGCAGTTTTTAGGCTGTCTCTACAACTGCAAAGATTTATAGGAACTTGGCAAAGATGGAAAACACACCAAAAAAAAATCTTATTTGAGACTCATCTCTGTCCTTCTATATGACACACATCTCTGGAAATTATTTCACAGAAGTTTAATAAAATACAAGACAGTGACACAGCAGAGCAATGCTACTTCAAAACTATTAATATTTTCCTGATTTTTGTTCCCCCTAAAAATTATTGGCAAAGCATCTCTCCTCTATTAGCCCTGGATAATTCGTTTTTGGCTTAACAAATGACAGGGGCACTCTCCCCCTGGGCAGGTCCTGGTACCTGTGGTCAGTGTGTTGATTTTGGGATTCTGTAGGTGGAGTTGCCCCTCCCTGGCCTTTGGGATTTGTGGACTGTGCAGAGTTCCCTGCTGGAATTCCGCAGGACTCCCAGGCTGGCTGCTGCTCCCTGGGTGTATCACATTACAGCCCAGTCTGAATTAAAACTGTGAGAAATGGAATTAGAGGGTGCAAAGCAGGTATTTGGAAAATCAGAAACCTGCTACCGCAGGGGAGAAAGAAACCCAGAGACCTTTAGAGCACCGTGTGACAGGCAGCACTTTTTAAAGCTTTCCAAAATGTATTTACAGGGGTTTGGGGCTCTGCAGCCTCCCCACTGTGCACTGAACTTTGGCCAAGCCAGCAAATCCTCGGGAACGGGATCCCAGCAGGAAAAAGGGGAAGGAGAAGCCACAGCCATGAGCTTCACACAGCCCAGCCCTGGCCTCTGCCTGAGCCTGCAAGGGATGAGGAACTGCAGAGTCTGGAGCAGCCTCACACCATCCCACCCTTCCTGCTCCTGGGGATGCCTGTCCCACAGGAATTGTGTTGGGATATCGGCTGGTGGAACTCAGGGTCTCTCTACTCAATTCGGGGCCACATTCAGAACTGCCATGTGAAACACTGGGGTCACACAATGTTCCTGAAAACAGGACCTGGATTTTGTTGCCACTGTTCAAAGATGTTTCTCTCGTCCCTCCTTCATCTTGCTCAGCACTCAGAGTCACAATCACCAGCAAAGGTCCCAGAGCTTGCAGGCAGGGTTGTGTGATCAGAGGCTTTTTTATCTGAAAGAGCTTTTTAACCCACACTTACATACACACAGCCCATTTGCACACAGCAGCCAAAGCCAGGCAGAGCCCAGGCACAGAACGCCTCGGACCTAAGGGAGTGAAAGAGCAAAAGAGAAAACCAAGCAGATCCAAGAGAAGGAATCTTCCATACAATATCCCCACCTGACTGACTAGAGAAGGCTGCAGGGAAACAACAGGATGTTTCCAAATCAGAGACGTGTACACACGTACACTCACAGAGTTTCTGCTAATTGTCTCCGTGGAACCCCTAAATATCCAAAATATCATTATAAATCCTTCCTTCCTGCAAGCCAGCATTCCCCAGCCCGTTCTATCTCTCACACTTCCCCCACAAAAATGACAGACTGACTCTAAGCTCCCACCTGCATAAATCTCCTACAGACAACCACAAATATTTTAGCTATGCTGATTTATGGAAGCACAAGCAAGACTAAACCAGGAGATCTATCCTCCATGCACAGTGACTGATGGCTCGCTGCAAATCTTTCCATTTAGAGCACTGTCACTTTTGCAGTTCCATAGAGAGAGAGAAAAGAGGAATAAAATAACCTGCAGCAATGCAACTTATGGCAGCTCCTGGGGAAAAAACTCCAAATATTTGTGCAACCTGATTTCTTCCAAGTTTTCCTGCGTAAGATCCTTGCTATTAATTGAAGAAGTTCTCTTTGAGAGAGGATGTAAACAGCTTCAAGACTGTTTTCAAGACAAATTCTCCTCATTTCCCCTCTCCCATTGCATTTTCTAATGTTGACCACAGCAATGCTGATTTACAGCCAGTGGGAAGTTGGTTTTTTGACCAGTGTTTTGAGGTTTAGTATCCGTGGATTGAAGGAATGAATGAAGATGAGGATTCCCTTCTCAAATTAACTCTATCAGTAAACAAAAGCAGGCTGCAGCTCCTGATTCCAGAGCCATGAACAGGAAAGGGTGGAAGAAGCTTTGGAGGCCACCAGGCCCAGGCAACTCCCCTTGACCTCGGAGAACTCCCACCACAGATGGGATCAGTCTGCCAAGAACGAGACCAGCACTGAGTTTGCTCATGGGAGACAAACCAAGGAGAGAAGCTGTGCCCAACAAGAGCCCTGCCAGGGTCTGCCTCGGTGTGCCCAGGCTGGGTGACAGCCCCACGGAGGAAAGAGCTCACAGAGGATGCTGAGCCCATCTGGTTGTTTTAAGATTTGTGTTTTGTACAAGGACATCAACAGGGACAAGTAATGCTGCTGTGGAACACTTTACTGCTCCTCTGCTCAAGAGCCGGGCTGGGCCCTGAAGTCACAGAGAAAATCAAGGTTTCTGCATCCTGGCTCCACCACCACCACATTCCCAGTGCTGTTCCCTCCCTGGCACTTCCCTGGCTCTGGGCTGAGTGGTGCTGAAGGTCCCAGGGTCACCTGTGGGCACAGGCTGGTCCCTGGAGCGCTGGGCTCCTGCTGCTCTGCTGTCCCTGAGTGGCACCACAGAGCAAAACCTCTGGGGCAGCTCTGAAATCCAACTCACCCACCCACCAAACCTTGCTGGGCACAGGGCGACTGCGTTTTCACATCCCAGCTCCAGGGAAGAGAGAGGGATAAAGAAAGCAGCAATGGGTATTTGATGTCTTTGGAATGCAGAGCAGGACAGGTATATCTGAATGTAAGTGGGTATTTCAGGGCATGTTACATTCTCTACATGGTCATTATACAGAACCCTGGGCTCAGTTTCCTCTCTGGGGTCTCTAAATAAACACTTCCCTTCTCCAGACCTTAACTTCCTCAGTCAGTAAAATGGGGAAATTTAAGTCTACTGTCCTTAGAAATGCCTTTAATGACAAACTTTTGTGCAATACCTAATTGTGCAACATCATTAATTAAGAAGAGCAGCTGCCAACTACATTGGGATGTTTCCTTCCACATCAGTGACATGTTAAACAAATTTTTCTTTAAGTTTCTCATCATCAATACTCACTAGTGAAACTTGAGAACACCTGTACTAGCAGGAAACTTTGCCTTTTCTTGCTATGATTAAAAAAAATTTAAACAAAACAGTGGTAACATTCTGTACTTTATTTTTTTTTACCAGCCTGTAAATCCAACTCAAAGATGGGAAAAGAAAATCCTGATTTGAGGAGGAAATTAAAGAAGGAGACAGACACTCCAGTAAGGCCCAGGTGAGTCTCCTGCATCTGAGGGTTCCCCTGAAGCTGTGCACATTGAGACAGCCCCGAGTGAAGGCTGGTTATGCAACTTGCAGCACCTTCAAACAGACAGCACAACAAAAAAAAATCAAAGAAAAGCCAGAGAACAGGGATGAAAAGAACCATTGGTAAACAACTGGGTGGAAACCACTCCTTTGAGAGCTTGTTTTTGCAGATGATCCTCTCCAGGCTGCAGAAGGAGCCAGGGAGAGCCGTTGTGGTGTGAGCTCAGCACAGCTCCCTGAGCTCTGGTGCTCACACCAGGTCCAGAGGAGAGCTCTACTGCGCATCCTGAGACAGGAATGGTGGAATAAATGAGGGGTCCACGGAGTCTTCGCAGTTCACAGGCTTGACCTACTTCAAAGGAGGAGCAGGGAGGGCAGTGGCAGGTTCACGCTGTGAAGAAATTGTTGCTGCTCCAACCCACCGTGGCAGATTGCAGGATGCTGCTGTGAGGTCACCTGAACAGATTCACTACAGAATTCAGAGCCCCAGAGTGACCTATTTTACGTCTGATAATGAAATAAGATGCTGGGAATCATTTCCAGAGAAGTACCTGGTCAGCGACTGCAGTGAAATGTCAGTGTAGTCAGCACAGCTCTCTCTAGTACTGCCTGACTCTAGTACTGCTCAAATAAAAAAAAAAAACACAACCACATTCACTTTTAACCCATTATTTGTTTACTTTACTTTTACATTTCAAGAGCCTTACAAAGGCCATGCAGTCAGAGACAAACCACACAAACGTCATCAGAATCGTTTTCTAATCTCAGACTCCTCTAAGTCAAAAGTAACTCTTTAATGAGAACAATTTAAACCAGAAATTAGACCGGGGGTGTGTTTATGCAGTTGAATAACTGATGAACGGCCATCTGAAAGAATTAAGAGGCAGGAATTTCAAACTTGAAGCAGTAATTTTTATGCCAATATTGCTCCTTCTGACTACCAACCCCTGCACAATAAAGGTGGTACGTAGTCATAGTTCACTACCAAACATTAGGACAAATTTTCCAAATGAGCTCAACTTCCAGCTTAGGTACTTAAATGATGGCTAAATTTCCAAAAACACATGGGACAAGGTCAAGGCTAAAATGATGTTTTGCTTTCCTTTGGTCCATAGAAAATAGAGTTTTGGCAAAATCCAGAGGTTTCACTTCAACAGAAAAGAGGAACTTGTTTGCCACAAACCAGGAATCAGCACTTTCTGACTCTTTCTGCAACTCCAAGAACTTGTTTTTCATAAAAGCCTCCCACTTGGAAAGCCAACAGAAGCCAACATGAGAAGCCTCAAAGGACAAGAAAGGGCCCCAGGAAAGGAACTGCTCTTGTCTCTCCCCTGAGATTCCCCAACAAACCAAACACAGACTGTCCCCTGCCCTGCTCTGACAGCAGAGAGCTTCAGAACACAAAACACAGCTCACAGAATCCCCAGCTCGGTTCTCCTGCCTCCTCCCAAGCCGCATGACCTCCCTGCTCAGGCATTGATCCTGGATCTGTGCAGGGAAGGGTGGGAGGTGCCTGGGTCCTGCCTGAGTCCTTAGCACGTTGTACTCATGCTGCACTTCCCCCAGCATCCAATAGTTTTGGTTTTGCCTTGAAAGCCAGCACAGGGGATGGAGAGGCATTTTTTGAGCAGAGGAGAAGAAAATGCATTTCAAACTGAGCAAGAGAGCTGTCTCTCCAAAGAGGGGAGGCTCAGGAAACCAAGCACGTGCAGGATTTTGCACATATGAAAACACTCTCACACAATGCCAGAATCTGGAACTTTGCAGCCTGGATTTTTCCCTCTGCACAGGGACCAAGGACACTGCTGATGTGCTGCAGGTGCCGGGCATGCCAAGAGGGATGGATTTGTTGAGTATGAGCTGAGGATGCCTCTGCCAGCTCCTCTCGCTGCAGGATTGATGTTAAAACAGGCAGATTTCAAAACTGCAAAGAACATTTCTTTAAACACGAGGGTCAGATGGTTCTGATCAAAAGAAAATAAATCAGAAAAGCAAACAAATGCATTCAGGGGGACAAGTTTCCCCATGAAAGGCAGGAGGGTCTTTTTCCTTTGCCTGCTATCCCCATCATCATCCTGAAAATAATGGTTTGGGAAGCAGATTTCAATATATGCCATAAAAAAAAAACAACAGTGGCCAGCCTGGAGGGAAGGGTGAACTACTCTGGATGTTCTAACCAATGAAATGATTAAATAACATCAGCTAGTACAGCTCACTTATAACTTTCATAAGCTTTCACACTGTATTTTACTCACCTGAGAATTCTTGACAGCTGTTAAGGCGCTTTCCAGGCACCCAATTAGGGCAGAGGAATGGTACAATCCCAAAAATTACTTTCAGAATTTGTCAGAAAATTGGAGTAAATGATCGTGACTTTTTTTAAAAAAAGGAAAAAAGTATGATGGCTGACATTAAAATGTTTCTGGAGGAGCAAATACTAAGGAAGTATTCGTGGCAAACAGGCTGAAACCTGGGTAAGAACAAATCCACATCAGTTCCCAGGGCTGAGGAAATCACTTCTGCAGACAGTCACGGACAATCAGGAAGGTCTGTTGCAGGTTTTATTTTTGGCTTGGTTAAATGTGAGGTATAAGATTATCAGATACACTGCAGGGAGATAAACCAGCATAGAACAGAGGCAAGATCTGGGCTATTTAATGAAACACCTTCTGGTAACAATTCAGCCCCACAAGAGGTCTGTATCCTGCAAACCTCGCCAGGCTGAGCAGAGGATCTGACAGCAAGGTGGTGTTTGTATTTTTTGAGGAGTTCATCTGAGTACAAACCCCCTCCCACCTCGGAAGGAGCAGGAGGACACACTACACCAAACCCTGGACAAAGCAGGGCTCAGCTCCTCAGGCTGTTTGTGACTTGGCTCATCAGCCTGGCCCCCAGACGTGGCCAGCACAACCAATACCTGGCACAGAGTCTGGGCTTAAAAACTATCAAGAATGGATAGCTTGGGCAAAGGGGATGTGCCCAGCCTGGTACAGAAATATGGAAGTATCCATGATCCACCCAGGACAAGAGAAATGCAGATCACACAGCACTACCTTACTCATTTGGCTTCAGGATTTTTTGCAGGACAAGAACTTCACACAAAGTGGAAAAGAAAGCCCCTGAGCTCAGTTTGTGGCTGTCAACAGCTGTTTCTTGCAAAATTTGTCAGGTCATCCCACTTTTATGCATATGAAGCAGGTTTAAACAGTGGTTTCAAAGGCATTGGGAGAGCAAGATGAGCACACAGAGGTGACCTGAGTGGTGTAAAATGCTTCAAAATCCCTCAGCTGCAGACACCAAAGCAAATATTCATCACGTTGGAACAATGCTAGTGTTCAGAAAGCTTTCTTCCATTAAAACTGGGGAATCCACACATTGCCTCTTTTCTTGTAGCAAATTATTTTGGTACTACTGCAATTACAGAGCCTGACATGGTGCTTGCATCCCAGTTCCTCCCAGTTCCTGGAGCGTGTGCTGTGGTGACCAGGACAAAGGCAGGGTTTCTGTGCAGGACAGGCCAAGTGCAGAGAGCTGTGAGTGCCAGGAATGGCGAGGGAACAGGGGCTGGGAAATGGGAATGCATCACTGCCCCATGCAGACACAGAGCTGCTGCAGCAGGGCAGGACAGCCCAGCAAAGGTCTCAGAATTCACAGAATCCCAGAATGACCAGGTTGGAAGAGACCTTCAAGACCACCAAGTCCAACCCAAGTCCTAACACCTCACCGGGTGCCACATCCAGTCTGGTTTTAAACACCCAGGGATGGTGACTCCACCACCTATCCAGGCAGAATATTCCAGTACTTTATCACTCTCTCAGTGAAAAACTTTTTCCTCTTATCCAAACTAATTCTCCCTTGACACAGCTTGAGCCTGCACCCTCTGGTTCTGTCAGTGCTGCCTGGGAAAAGAGCCCGACCCCACCTGGCTCCAGCCACCTTCCAGGAAGTTGGAGAGAGTGGTAAGGTCACCCGAGTCTCCTTTTCTCCCTGTAATCTCAGTGCCCCTGCACAGATCCTGATCCCACGAAAGCTCATGGAGCTGCATGGTGGCAGTGAGAGTGGGACACGGAACAAAAGGCAGGAGGAAGATGATCCCAGATGGAAGCTGCTGGTTCTGTTTGTGGGGTGAACTCAGCCCCTCTCCAACATCACAGCTGCTCTGCCTGGCCAAGACAGTGAGTGCAAGGGGAAAAGGGGCATTCTGAAGGAAGACTGAAGAGACCTGAAGCCCAGAGAGACGTTTCTGAAGGCTGGGCAGAGTGGCAGATGCCTGTCCGGTAATTCCTCCTGCCTTCATCTTCTGAGCTGTGCAGTGGCTGTGACTAATATCAGTCCTCCCACTTCTCCAGCCTAGTCATTTCAGCTGATATTTTAGAGTGTACCACACTGTGCTGACATGCCTCCACCCTCTGCAAGCTTTCCTGTTCTAGAGAGAGACACAGAGAGAATGACTCATGCAGCTCTCCTACTATTCGAGCCTTTTAAACAAATTCAAAGGAAAGTTTTAAAGGTGCTCTCTTGATTTGGGAATGCCTGGGTGGGGTTTTCTTTTTCTGCGTGCGCTTGTTTTGTCAAATTACATGTAATTTTCCAACCTCTATGATGCTGAGACATTTTAATAATTCATGAACCTTCCTGACACCGTCAAATTGCAGTTTGGAAATGTCAGAGGTACCCACTGGTACAGGCATTTGTGAATGCTACAGGAAAGGAAATGGAAAAGAAGGATGGTAGAATTAGGTTGCTAAATGCCATGTCTGGCTTGTGCTCTGTTTGACAGCCATAATTAAGAGCTGAGGTGGTAGAAAGAGGAAAGTGAAAAACCTGAAAGGAAATGGTATAAAAAAACCCTGATACTGATGCTAATTGGTAACTTTGGAACATTCTGAGGAAAAAGAAATACAGCAGATTGTTATTTAACTTGCAGAACATTTATGCCACTTTTAAACGTGAAGTATTTTATCACCAAGCCTGGGGGCTTTGGGCTGACCTGATTGTGGTCTTCCAGTACCTCAAGGGGCCTGGAAGAAAGGTAGAGAGGGACTATTTACAAGAGCCTGGAGTGACAGGACAGGGGGGAATGGCTTCACACTGACTAAGAGTAGGTTTAGATTGGATACTGGCAAGGAATTCTGGGCTGTGAGGGTGGTGGGGCCCTGGCAAAGGTTGCCCAGAGCAGCTGTGGCTGTCCCATCCCTGGAAGTGTCCAAGGCCAGGTTGGACAGAGCTTGGAGCAGCCTGGGATAGTGGAAGGTGTCCCTGGTCATGGCAGGGGGTAGCACACGTTGAGCTTGAAGGCCCCTTCCAACCCAAACCAGTCTGGGGTTACAAAAGGTACAAGAACAATTAATCCTGGCTGTAGTGTGACCAAAGAAACAACAACACCAGCAGGAAATAAAGACTTGAAAGTACTTGAGCAAACTTGAGCTGTTTTGAAGAATCAGGCTGTATTTCAGATCCTCAGGAGGACACTGCAGATCCTGCTTGCAGCTTCACCCAAACACAGCTGAGATGGTGACAGCAACAGGATCATGCAAAAAAGATCTGGATCCTCATCCATGGCCGGGGCAGCCAGTGACAGGCTATGATCATGTCACCGTGAAGGACATTTTATTTCTTTGTCATGTAGAAGTGTAATGCTATTAAACCAGTGAGGGACACTCCACACTCTCACTGGAGAGTCTTTTCCAGTGCTGATAAAGAAGTTCTGCCTCATGTCCAGGCAGAACTCTCCGGTCTCGGTCCCTGCCCGTTCCTCTGGAGCAGAGCCTGTGCCCTGCTCTGCCCCTCCCTGCACCCAGGGACACCCAGGGACACCCAGGGCTCACTCAGCTGGGACTCCTCTCCAGGCTGAGCAGCCCCAGCTCCCTCAGCCTTCCCTGGGCACAAAGATGCTCCAGGCCCCGCCTCAGCTCCAGGAGCTCCTGTCCCTGCTGTGCTGAGGATCCAGGGCTGGACACAGCACTCCAGATGTGCCTGACAGGGCTGGGCAGAGGGGCAGAGTCACTCCCTGTCCCGTCGGGAATGCCGAGCCTCAGGGCTGGCCGGGACCACTCCCAGCGCTGCCGCCAATTCCCGTCCCGNGAGCAGCAGCTGCCGCCTCCCGCGGGGCCGCCCGGGAAGAGTCGCCGTCGGGAGCGCTCCCTCCCTCCGGCTGGAGCTCTCCCTCCCTCTGGCCGGGAGCGCTTCCCCTGACCGGGAGCTCTCCATCTCTCCAGGCGGAAATTCTCCATCCCTCTCTCCCTCTGGCCGGGAGCGCTTCCCCTATCGGGAGCTCTCCATCTCCGGCCCGCAGATGCCGGGGTGGATCCCCCAGTGGTTTTTTACAGCCGTCGGGTCCAGCCTGCGGATTTTACCTCATTCAAGCCCCCCCGGGCCCCACACTGCGCCCCTGCCCTCTGTGAGCCGAGCGGGTGCGGTAAAGAGGGGTCGGTGTGTCCAAGGCAGGGCAAAAACCCTGAGCGAAACCCTCGAGTCACGACTTGAGCACACACGTGGGGATGGAACTCAGGCTCTTGTGAAAGATGCAGAACCAACTTCCCCCAAACCTCTTCGCAGCTACCGTGGGTGAAACACTGGGAAAGGCTTTCCAATTCATTCCCTGCCCTTTGATGGGGTAAATCTTGCCATCCCACGGCCAGGCTAAGCCGTGAACACGCCCAGGAGCAGCGTCTGTCCCGGTGGGACTCCGAGCCGACATATGTCAGTGACTCACGGAGGCGCCTGCCGGATCATCAGACCGTGAACAGTTCTCAAAAAGGCCCAAAAAA
>VYXF01006338.1:305261-353891 GCA_013397295.1 Polioptila caerulea | reverse complement strand
AAAAAAGGCAGCCCAATAGGAGTTTCTGGAAAAAAAAATAATTAAAAAAATGGGACACCAACAAACAGTATCAACTCCTACAACAGTATCAAGCCAGCTCAACCCCCCTCACAGCCGGACTGTTTGTCTGACCTGGGAGGCAGCATTTTATCACTTAGAGATTGCAAGTTCGATTGCAAAGCCTAGGCTGATGGCTGGCTGGGTAATTTGTCTCTCAGCTCCGGGAGAAATGATGGAAGTCAATTTGACAGCTGCGAGGCTCCCTAAGGATTCCAGACCCAAAGTGCACGGAGCAGTGACAGACACGCCAATGCACTGAATATCAATGAAGCTCTGCCTGGGAATAATGCTGAGGCAATACAAATTGCACATGTTCAGCTGGAAGGTTATCACTATCATTAGAGTTATTAATTATTATTATTATTTCTATTATTAAGATGTAACAGAAGCCAAAAGCTCCTCGTGGTCTTGTAGAAAGCAGATGAGTTCCCAGCTAGGACCGACACGGCTGCTCCAGGTCAAGCAGCACATGGACAGAATCACAGAATTATTGAGGTTGGAAAAGATCTCCAAGATCATCGAGTTCCAGCCTTTGACTGACCTCTACCTCATCACCAGCCCAGAGCACTCAGTGCCACACCCAGGCCTTCCTTGGACACCTCCAGGGATGGGCACTCCAAACCTCCCAGGGCAGCCCCTTCCGAGGCCTGAGCACCCTTTCCATGGAGAAATTCCTGCTGATGTCCAGCCTGAACCTCCCTTAGCACAGCTTGAGGCCATTTCTCCTTGTCCTGTCCTTTGTTCCCTGGGAGCAGAGCCCTCACCCTCCTGTCAGGGAGCTGTGGAGTGCAAGGCAGTGGAGCTACAGAGGGTTAAGGAGATCCTGCACCAGAAACAGCCACAGAGCTTTCCACTGGTTGGAGAAGCAACAGACCTGGGGTCAGGGAAAAATGGACTCATTTGGGCCCAACTTTTCAGAATCTGGAAACTCCATTGCCTTCTCACGGGGCAGGGAGCTGCCCTGTGGAGCTGGGAATGGTCAGGCAGGATGCACGGCCAGGAAAGTTAGAACCAAAGGGGGAGGACAGAACTGCTCACGGTTCTGCTGTGTGTTAAACCAACAGCACAGACCTGCTGAGTTGGGAACTGCAGAACTTGGCCATCAGTACCCATCAGACTGCACTTTATCAGCTTAAAATAATAACACTCAAGCTCCTATCACTCGGTTTCTGGGATGGGTGGCAATAAAACTGAACATCCTTTGCTGTCACTTGCAAACACAGGTGTTCTCATGTGAGAGCCAGCTTAGATTCTTTGCTTATTCTGATTTCTCCGGCTCCCTTGGCAAGCCTTGGGCAGTTGGCTTAAAGATCTTTAAATCTGAAGTCCAATGTTGGATTCAAAAAAAAAAAAAAAAAAGAGAGGGAAAGGAAAAGAACCCCCACCTCTAAGCAAAATGACTTTTGTGCTCATATTCAAAACCATCCCTTTTTTGCCATTTGGAGGAAGAGGGATCAATTAAAGCAATATACTATAACCTGCTTACATAGCAAATTTATTCCTGAAAAACAGATTTACAAGGGAAACTCAGCTCAGTGGCAACACCATCAATTCAGTCTGAAGCAGCATGATTGTTTGGCTAAAACTATGGCAACTGCACAGACACTAACATGCAATCCTGCTTTATTAAATCAAACCTCCAGTGAATCTGTTATCACCATAGTAACACTTAGTTATTACATGGAAACATGTGGAACTACAGTTGGATATTAGCATCTGGTTAGCATCTGCACAGTCTCTTATTCACATCACTAAAATTATAATCCAGGCAGTGAAAAACTTAAGTAAAACTGTAGCTTTAAAGCCAAGTCCTGGTCTCAGGTGCATTATATTTAACACACAGGTCTATGGTACATTCCCTATATCTGGGTTTATAATTAGGGGCTTGGGGTGGTATTTAGAGGTTAGTTTATGTATCTCCTAGGATGTAAATGCACACAGCGTTGGTTGTAATAACATCCAGGCAAAAAAAAATGGCAAAACCATAGGATAATTGCAGCTGACCTTCCCCTGAGCAGGTTTGCAGGGCCTGCTTTGAGCATTCCCGAGCTCTGAGCACTTCCAAGCAGAGCTTGTTTGAGTCTTATTTATTTTAAGCCACCTGCCACAACATTTTTCCTGTCTTCTTCCTCCCACATAAAGTGTGGCACTTTGTATTCAGGCCAGTGCCATTTTGTGAATAAAGCTCAGAATTCTGCAGGCTGAGGGAAGGGGTTGGTTCAAGGCCCAAAGATCTACACACGGTCGGGATGAGAAGTGGCTGAGTTGTATCACTAGAAATTCCTGGGCTAAAAAAGACAGGAATAAAAAAGGAAAACTAGTGGTTTTCCTCTGGGCTAATAATAGATTGTGATATACTTTTTTCCCCCCTCTGCCACTGAAGCCCACATACTTCGACTCGCAGTAATCAAGTTTCTAGATTTATAGAGAGAAGATGGAAACTAGTAAATATTCTCTGTTACTTAAACATGATTTCTCATTTTTCAGGCTACAGCAAATAGAAAGTGTAAGTTGGAACAAAGTGTTGCACACTATTGAAAAGATGCCTCTCCTTGCCTGAGCAAAGTTTGTCATGCCAAAGGAAGGAAGAGTTTCAAGCACACTCAGATTTTAAGGAAGTAAATTGAGACATGCATATTCATGATGAGTCTAACTGCTACCATGGAAAGTTTGATGGAGCTTTTGGGTGACAAAAAGACACAAGAATACTCGAATCCATGAAATAAAGAGCTTCCTGATCTTTCCAGGTGCCTACTTATCAACACAGCCCACAGAGAGCTCAAATGGCCTGGCAGGTTCAAAGACGACCAACCCAAAGAGCCTCTGCAAGGGCAATTCCTCCTCTTTCCTCCACAACCAACCAACTTAAAGGTCTCTTCCAGCCTGGTGATTCAGCCCAGGTGGAGCAGCTCTCCAGTCATTCATTAATTAGTGCCAATGGAGCAGAGACTCTCCCCAGCTGGGTGAGGGGAAACCAGCCAGGCTTGGGAGAAACCATTTGAGGGGAGTCTAAATTGCAGCACTACCAGAGCAGGTGAACAATGCTGGCACTATTTGGGGATAAGGTTAACGTTCCTGGTGTTTAACATATATTTATTTCTTCAATCTGCAATAAAAAGCACTATCTTAGCCCAAAGTTTGGCCAGAAACTGGAATTCAGAGCAGCCTGCCCTCCAAGAGCCAGGTGTGGGCACAGAGCTGCACCAATGGCACCCTGCAACTGCATTTTGGTTAAATTAAATTGCCAGAACACCATTCAAAAGCAGCACAACACACACCACCACGAAGGGCAGACAACAGAAATGACAATGACTGAGACAGGGATTAAATGAAAATCAGCACTTCTTTTTGTGCTTTTAGCCACGTGTCAGGTTCATAGATGCTCTTTGTGTTTTAATGTAAGTTCTGTAACTCCCTCCTAACTCCTACATAAAGCAACAGGCTACAGACAGTGAAAGAATCCTTCTCTGGCTAAGAAGCAGCTTTCACAAGCTCAAAGGTGCCCCAGTAAGAGCAGTTGCATCAGTAAGAACGGGTCAGGCTGTGTGTGTTCCTCAGCAGTCCTGGTGAAACCCAAACCCCACTGACCCAAGGCACACGAACTCTGCAGGGAGAGCTCAGGTACCACCCCCAGGGCTGCTCCTGCCTCAGGTGCTGTGGGAGCCCCGGGCTTCTCTCAGCACAGCTCTCACACTGTGGCCACTTGAAAGTTATTTCTTGCTTGCCCTCTCTTTTTTTTTTTTTCTCTTTCTTCCTTTTTAAAGAGTGAAAGAAGCCCAGTGAGGACCCACACTGAGCAACCCCAGGTCTAAAAGTAAAAATATACTTGGTACATACCCCTGCTAAAGCCAAAAGCAGAACCACGGCAGGACTGAGCCTCCTTTGGCTCTGATCTTTGGTGCTCCCTTCCCCACCATTGAGTTCACCTTCCAGGAGAACCTGCTGCTTCCAAATGGCAATTTCGTAAGCACCTGTGAGAGAACTTAATTGGAACTAATTATCTGTTGGTTGTCTGGGACCTGAGGAGTCACAGCAATTACTTCAGTCAAGAAACAACCTGGGGGAGGTCGTTGCTTCTCTTCAGAAAAATGAACTGAGCTACTCCCTGAAGGAAAGTTCTTAAAGAGATGGAACCTGTCAAATGCAAGTTAAATACAAGTCAGTGAAATCACAGCAACCAATGGTTTATGATTGGCATTAATAAACACACCTCTAACAGGAATCTGCATATGCTCATCAAAGATAGGTTTATTCCTGCTAGTTTTGATGCGATTACAGAATTGTTTGTTATCAAGGCAAGCATTGCCATGAAGATACATAAACAAAGGGGAAAAGATGATGAGCACCCTGGCATATTTGGGCAGGGGTCTAATTGGGACCTATTTATCTCCACAGAGAAAAAAGGAAAGGCAGAAGTGAGCAGTTAAATAAGGAGGGAAGCTTAGCAGAAAAGGCTGTGAGCTGGAAGAAACACTTGTGAGCCTCGACCAGAAAGAATTCAATGAAAACTGCAGAATATTCTCAGGTGATTTATAACGGTACAGTTCTCATTCTATGAAATAATGATAACTGAAATTAAGTCCTCTTTCAACACTACAGGACATTTCCTCTGTGATGGAGATGAATCCCGTAAGAGCCCCAGTGAAATATTACAGTGTTGGCCAAGAGAGAGCAACAGCAACTCTGCAATATCTGTTTGCCTGTGTAGCACAGGTGCACTTGAACCAAGTCTCCCAGGAGATTTGCCTAAGGCCAGACTGTTGCTGTAGAAAAAGACTAGAAAAGAAATATGTTTAAGTCAAAGCAAAGGTAAATTTGGCTGGACTGCTGCCTAATGGGAGGAAGAAGGAATAACACAACTCTTTAAAAGCAGCTCTCCAGTGGTTAGATTTCCCTGCAGCACATGTGCTTGGGAAGATGCAAGCCAGGTATTTCCTTTCAATTCAGTTGAAATGCAAAAGCAAAAGGAAGATGGCCCTCCTGGAAGCATAAATAACAAATTCAGGACAAAGCAAGAAGTTTACAGAGTTCCCTTTCTCAGGAGCAGCCAAGGTGGAGGCTGTAAATGACATCAAGAAGCATTAATGCAGGATTTACACATCCTTAAACCAATTTAGCTCTGACTTCAGTGGCTGTGGAATCAAGCAGAAGATGACCAGAGAAGGAGACAATGATGATATTCAGAGATGTAAAAAAAATGCCAGTGAAAGGATTAAAACTGTGGTTACATTTTTAGGGCAGGGGTTGTTTTGGTGGAGAGTGCCTGTGTCAGGGTTGGTTATGGCTGGATAACAATAGGCAAGATTCTCTTCATGTCCCAAATATGATCACATTTTCTCAGAAATCAGCAGCATCTCCTTGACATCATCTCTGGGCAGTTCATGAGCTCTTCCTCCCAGCACATGATGTGAAGAAAGCAGAGGGTCTCACCTTCCCTCTTCCCTTCCTGAGGGAAGTCCTTCTCCACCAGCCAGCCCTTCAGAAGGATTGAATTTTGGATATATATATATATACCTGGATTTTGCAGGTAGCTGGGAGAATCCTGCTGGATAAGACCCTACATGCTGGAAATCAAAAAGCACGGCTGTGTTTCATGGTCGGCTGCATCCGTAAAATTTTTTATCATGTCTCTGTCTGTTGGGTAATCTCCATTAAACTCGATAAAAACTTTTGATAAAACCCACACTGAGAGCAAAGAACAATGAGGAGGAGGAGGAGAGGCCAATTTTAACATCTTCTCTATGACTTTCCATAAAATCCATGGTTTTCCTTTCTGCATAATTTACACAAAGACCTTGAAGATGATAAATCAGGGGAGAGGAAATAAAAGTTTATTTGCATAAAATGGAAACAGAAAAAATAGAACTACACAGAATACATTACATTCTACTCCAAGGAAAGTCACAGACCTGTTTCTATAAGCTTGGGAAGGAAGCCAAAAAGACTGGAAATACACAGAAAGCTTTAAACAATTGATCTTACTGGGAGGTTACACTGGTACCTTTTATCCTCCTGGTATCCAGATGTTTCAGAAAGCACCCAAAAGTGAAACACTTGCAGGTTTCTGGAGAGAAAATTGGAGAATCATTCTCCTCTCCCCCTCCTGGGCTTTCCCTGCCCTCCGGTGTGGGTTCCCTGGGCACTGCAGCCGCCCTGGCCGGGGCTGTCCCTGCCCTTCCCAAAGGCTGGGATGGAGCTGGCAGTGGGAAGGAGCATCCCGAGGGAGAACTGGGAGTTCTGGGGGGCACAGGCTGTGGCAGGTACTGCTGGGCACTGCTGGGGGTTCAGAGAAGGGGAAGGAGAACATTTCCCAACCTGCCCTGTTAATCCGTGGGATTCCCTTCAATACCTTGATGCACCTTTTAGTTCAGAGCTGCTGGGAATGGCAGGGCTTCAGTGAGGGCTCAGCTCGTGCCTTTACAGGGTTAAAGCCCGGGCTGCAATTCCAGGCACAACATCCTTGCTCCTGCTCTGCCCGGGAAAATGGAGCTGAGGTGCCCCCAGTGCTGCAGCCCCCACTCTGGAAGGTTTTACAGAACACTCCAAGATATCACTTAACCACAACTGCTGGCAGGTCAGGGGGACTCTCCCCTGTTAACCACAGCCTGATGTGCCTTCCCGAGACGGGTTTCAAGGAAGAAAAATCCTCTGACAACCTCCACCCCCTGCCAACATGAAAACTGGAGCATGCCTCTTTAAAACGAGCCTATTTAGGCCACAGATGCTAAATGAATTCAGCAGACAGACGGAGTAATGGAATGTCAGTGTTCCAGTCTGCTGCCTTGAAGCAATAGGAGTTTTTTATTATTAATTTCTCCTCTCATTTTCCAATGCTGCCTCTGGGCTCCATGCTTTAGATGCAGTATTCTTGTCAGTCTCGCTAACCCAATTTGGATATAATTAAATTTTAAAATATTAAAGGGATTATAAATACTTCCCACCCCACTTCCCCCGCCCCATTCCCTTTTATGCTGTCCCTCTAAAACTGCTGAATTTTGCTTCAGGACTTAAAATGCTGTACTGCAGAATCTGATTTGTTACTGCAGTTTCCTTTGCAAAGGCTGGAGAATATCTGGAGGGAAAAAGCCCAGAGTTAATTCCAGTAAAAGGTGCCCAAGAGCTTTACGAGATAAAGAGCTTTCTGCCACCCTGACATCTTGGAACTTGATCTCACTCCCACTTAAATTAATGTTAAGGCTCTCAAATTCTTAGAGTGGAAGAATTTTTGAGTCACATAGAAATTCTCATAATGACACAAAACAAGGATGGAGTTTATCACAGAAACATTGAGGTTGGGATCTCCTGGTCCAACATCCTGTTCAGGCAGGGCCAGGATTTTGCTGAGTGCCTTGTCCAGTTGGATTTTGGATGTATCCAAGGATGGAGACTCCACAGTCTGCCTGAGAAATCAGTTACAGTGTTTGACCACCCTGCAGAAAAAGCTGAATTGAACAAGATGTGGTGAGCTTTGGCATTTAGTGATGGTGCCAACATTTTCAAGTTGGCTCAGCACCTACACCATGAAGCAGAATCCAAACCTTTTCTTTTTAACATCTGTGAGAAGCATCCAAATTTTCCAAAGTCCAAAACCAAGGATCTCTCATTGAGAAATATGTGTAATATCCCCTTGTTATTCCCTGCTATGAGAATAACACCATTTCCTTATTTCCCTCCTGCTAATGGGTGAAGGCTGGAGCTTCTGGTTGCTGAAATCTGGACACTTACAGAGGATTATTGTTTTTTGTGACAGGAAGAACAATGTCTCTTTTGAAGCCCATCTCAGATATTAACATCAGGTATTTTCTTCTTTTTATATGCCCCAGAAATAGATTATAAAGGTTTGTATTTATTAGTCCTGAAATGGCAGCTGAATTATTCTGGTCAGATGCCTCCAGCCCTGACTGTTTGGATCTTTAAAAGGCAATTCTCCAGGTTTAGGGAGACAAAATCCCACCATGAGTCTCACAGTAGATGAAGGTTTCCTGACTCTGGGCCCTGCCCTTTTGTGGGTCCAACATGCTGCTGTTATTTTAAAGCTCCATCTGGAACAGAGCCTACAAAAGAAAAGATGAGGCCATTACCAACTCATCTCTGCCATCTTTGTCCCACATTTCCATCTTGAAAGGATTCTGTTTAGCTTCAGATCTTTCGGGGTCACCAGTGCTTTGTTTCAACAACTGTACTCCAGACCTCAGGGAGACTCAACCAGTCAGTTTTGTTTATGACTTCTGTTTCCTGTGTATTCTTCCCACTGATTGTGTTTCCCAGTTCACTCCACGTCTCAGATGGAAAATCAAAAGTTGGGGGAAACAAAGGGAATCCAGTGTGTCACACATGTCGTGTGTGACAAGCAGAGCTTAACCAGAGCACAAGAGTGGCTGCTGAGGAGCTTGGACTTGCTTTTGCCAGGGAAGGAGTCAGCAGAATCCAATCAAACCCAGGTTTGCCTGGTGATTTAGATGCAAAATCCTGATGCCATTGCGGAAAAAAACCCGAAACAGCAAACAAACAAGGTCACTAGACAACTTCAGAGACTCTGGAGATGCATTAAAGAGGGCAGGTTTGTGGGTTTTCGTATCCAGAAAATGACTTTATAGAACTTATGGAAATAGAAGTTATGGAAATAGTTCTATGTTGACCATGGACAGGACATAGTGACCTGGGTGCTTCAGTTGAGATATCAGTCAAAATATCCCTGGCAACTGAAACATGGGAAGATGTGTACAGGATAATTTCATCTGACTCTGAGTTACAGGGAATTACAGCTTGTATTTTATATTGGAGCAACACCTCTTTGACTTCTTTCTCTGTTTTACAGTATTGAAGGAAGTAGTTTGTTTTGGGCACCAGAACTCAGAAGAAGATCGTTCTGATCCTTATTCAAACAAAATCAGAAGGAGCTGGTGGGCAAGGAGCATTATCCTGGAAAAGCCAGACAGAGGTTTCCACCCTGCAATAGCTGGAAATGTCAATCCAACATTTCTGAAGATGGTGCCTGTATAAGCCCATTTATCAAATCCCTGGTGCTTTGTGAGAGGACAGAGATACTCTCTTTAGATTACTAGAATTTCTCAGTTCCCATGGAATCAGTGTGGTGGTGTGAACCACTAGTTCTACTGAATATTTAGGTCAGACAAAAGCATGCAAAGTAGCAACATGATCTGGGAAAACTGGGGCCATTCTTCTGATTTCCCCGTGGCAGGAAGACTGCTCCTCATTCTGTGGGATGATACAGTTGTAAAAGCATGAGTGAGCCTGCCTTGAACACAGGAACTCCCAGCTCCCAGTCCCTGGTTGGGCGGGTGACAGGGACCCGATTTTTCTGCATCAGGCAGAGAAGGGATCCATCACACACTGAGCTATACTTGGGCTGAAGAAAAAAGCTCTTAAAAGATAGCAAGTGATGCCATACGTTTTCATTATGGAGCATGCTATGCAAAGATCTGGGTAGTCAGCTCCCACCAACCATCTGGAGAGAGAAGTCACTCAAATCGAAGTGCTGAACCTGCTGTGGTAGACAATTGGTGCCAGTGAACCACTCACTACTCTCCCCCTGTCTGTTTTCCTGCCTTTTGCTGCAATAGAGCCTTAAAATAAAATAATCTGGCTACCACTTTCCAAACACCCGCTTCCAAACACCCCAGCTCCCATCTGCAGAGTGCACTTCATTCATTGGGCAAAGTGGGCCACTTCCACAGAAAAAGCTCTGCTGAAGGTCTGACCAAAAGGGAAATGCACAGAAGGGAAATAACACAAGAAAAAACCTGCCTTTTCTTTGCTGAGCTCCCCACGGCCCCATGTTAAACCCTAATTTCTGGTTTATGTCTCCCTGATTCCTCTCCAGTGCTTAATGTCTCTTTTGACTCCTGTTAAGGGCTTCCTGGGGCTGAGAGCTTGGGAACCCAGCAAGCTCACTGGGTTTGCCTTATGAAAAGTGACTTTAAGTGCCAGGGAGGGTTTAGCAGCTTTGAAATAAAAGGAACTTTCAACCACATTGCCATGAATTGCTTTGTTGCCTGCAGTCAGCAAGAATCAGTTTGAAGATTTCTAGAGCCTGAGGGTATCAATTGCTTTGTTTTTTGCCTCTATCGAATCTATCCTCCAGTGACTTGTGTTACACTGCAGGCTGCTCCGGGACGCTCAGCAGATGCTAAATGGGGCACAAGAGACATATCAAGCCCCTTGGCATGTATATATTTTTAAATCAAATAGGCAGACATGGGCAAAAGAATCTGTGATGGTGAATCAAATGTTCCTGGCTTGCTCTGCTGTACACAGTCATCCCTCCTCCCTGTAGGACCAGACAGCAACTGAGTGACTAAAGTTGAAATAGCTTGGGATCAAGTGCTCTAAGCCTTACTCATGCAAGCACCAGTTCCAGTGGGCTCACTGGGACAGCTGGTGTTATAGCAGGTCATTTCATGGTTGAAGACATACGAAGAATATTTGTGGGTGGGAATAAACTAATGAGACCAGAATACAGATTATCTCAATTACACAAACAACTGGGTGCACATCGGCTGTGAAGAAAAGACAAGTAGGATGTGAGGTGCTCTTTCCACAGTGGCAGCTCCTAAACAGAAGAAGGAACATGGAGCATTTTAATAACACTGGGCAGCCCCTGCAGACAAATCATCTGCCTAGAACTCCTCTAAGTCTGAGCAGCTTTAGGAAAAAGCTATGCTAAAAGACCAGTTCTTAGCAAATAAATTCCTGCATGGAACAACTTCATGACAGTTGTTCCTTGTTCCCTTCCATCTCATCCTCGTCGCAGGGCAGCGAGTGGCCCGTGGTAAATCACTGCCTGACAGCAGCCAGGAGCCAGCCCCTGCAGTGTCTGCCTGGCTCCACGGCTCAGGAACATGTGCAGCTCCTATTAATAAAGCAGTGTGTACTGGTGGAACCATGCCAAATTGCTCCCATCTCCGTGCTTCCTAATTTCTCCCGTAGCCCTCGCCCTCCAAACAGGAACAAAGATCTCCCCTGTCTGGCGCTGTTGGCTGTTAATTACTCAGCGTGTCCCTCTGATGAAGGCAGCATGTTGGGAAGCCTCTTGCATGACCACTAACCCAGCCCTTCCTCTTCCTCCCTCTCCCTCTTCCCCCAGGCACACACAGGATATTCCTGCAGGCAGGCAGGGTCTCTGGTGCTGGGAGCAGCCTTGGCTCTGGGGTGCACCCAGAACGAGCCAAGGTGACCCCACAGGTGCTGCTCTCCTGCAGACACGTGTGGGGCTGCATTTTCCCTCGCCCCAGGAGCGCAGGGCCAGACGGATGCTCAGGAAAAGGAGCTGCAGTCTGGCACTGGGATCTGTGCTGCTGTCACGTACCCAGTTCTGAAGGCTGGGCCTTGACTCTGTAGAACATGGAAAGTTGAAGTGGAAAGAGACACTCTGAAAAGTTTACAGGAAATGGGAGCATGGGGATGTTTAGTGATTAGGGAGGAATGAGCTGGGAAAGTCCAGAATCCGCAAGTCACGGACAATTAAAACCCGATTTAGACTTCCCTCACTGTTTGCTCAGGCAAATGTCCCAGGGAAGCCAAGGCAATTTTGTCTAAGTAAAGAAGAAAAAAACTGTACTTTTGACAAATGGCGACACTACCCTTTTGCAGGGACTTTTCCTAGAGCAGAAAAAATAGCACAATAATCAAATCAGGGCTTGCAGTTAATCTCATTCTAGTGCCAGCCTTGGTGGATCTGTGCCTCCCACTCGCAGCAGTCGGACATGAGGACTCAATCCCAGTAACCTTCAGATCCTTGGGGGCCATCCCTGGCAGTTCTGGGAGCAAAAAATGCACGGTGCAGCCGGTGTTCCAATCTCATTTCCCCTCCTTCGCTGACAGAAACATCAAGTGCACTTGTGCTCTGAGGTCTGTGCTATATAAATATCCCCAGGAAATAAATAAATGCCAGTGCACTCGTGCATTTCCCTCAGATATTCTTCTCCCCAGCTGCTGTGCTGACAGTACTTACTAGGAATCAGGCATTTCATTCTGGCTCGCTGTTCTGCTGGAGAGAGATGGGAACAAGATGCTCCTGAGGCAGGGAAGGGGAGGGTACAATTCAGTAACCAGAATATTGGTTTGTTTATTTATAGATGCACACACACACAGACCTATGTAGGAAACTCATTTCTCACCCTGCAACCGAAGGGGAGAGCTGCAGACTGAAATCCTGTGCAGCAGAAGAACTGGAGAAGAGTAGAGAGGAGAGTTTAGGGTTTTAATTAGCATCCAAGTGGGTGCTGAGACTGGATACCTGTGGTGAGGGGTAAAATAGAAGGGCTTTGCCTCAGTGACTGAGTTTTCCAGCAGTTCTGGCCACAGGCCATCTGGCAGGGACTGGCTTGGGTCCCCCAGGACACTGCAGATGCCAGAGTGTCCCCAGGACAGGTGCCAGCAGAAATGGGAGCCGAGGCACTGGGAACTGAGTGACTGTAAGTGCTGGGCTCAAGGCTGCTCTGCTCCCCAAAGCCAGGCTTAGAGCCACCTCCAGCACCCTGCCACCCTGAGCCAGCAGAATGCCCTGGAGAAAGGAGAGAAACAAAAAGGAGGATTTGAGAGGGAAGCTGAGAAGCCGTGTGGTCCTGGCTGGACACCCAGGGCAGCCTGGTTCCATCTCCCTGGGGGCAGAGCTTGGAATATCTGTGTCTTCCCTACACTCTGTCTCATCCTGTACATTTATTTCAGCTGCAAATCTGGGTATTTTAGCTCCCAGCAGCACAGCAGTCTTGACTTTTTTTTGAATCTTTAGTTTATATTCCAATATTGCTAACAATGACATGAAACCCATAGGATGGAATTGACTCAATTATTCTCTTTTATCAGCCTGTGCATTCATGCCTGTCATGTGTGATCCCCCACCCCTCTGACTTTCATGCCCAGAACTGCCCAGAACTAAATTCACAACATCTGCTTGGCTGTGTTTACCTGCAGAGTGGCCAAGTTCTTGGGGCCTGACCCAGAGCCTTACAAATGCCATTCAAACCATAATTAGTTGAAAAGGTATTTCTGAACATCACCAGGAGACATGAAATCAGGCTTCCATTCCATATTTTGTATCTCAGATAAACTGTGTCACCTCTGGATGCCCTGGTGACCTACCTAGAGAATAAGAATGCTCACCCACCCTCGTGGAGATGAGTCTTGACTTATTGAAATGCAGCAGGATCTGCCGAGTCCTTTGGAGCAGAGGCACTGAGAACAGAAACACCAGGATCACGAATCCAAGAGGAGCTGTGTCCCTGTGCCAGGGCAGCACGAAGCCCTCTAGCCTGGGAGCTCAGCAGTGCCCGGGGAGAGCAGGGTGTGCTGCAGAGCCCTGCCTCTGCTCGGCTCCGTGTGCTCAGGTGGGGCTGAGCCAGGGAAAAGCCCAGCCAAGGTGTCTGTCCTGGCACTGCCCCTGTCTGTCAGTCACAAGTGACCTCGCAGTGCACACTGTCAGCTGGAACACGGGAATTCCTGCTCTGACCCTCCAGACCCGGCTGGGCAGACGTCTGGTCACATCTCACCAGGTCCCACATCAGCCTGGGGACCAAATGTCCAGGAATTCCGAGGCTCTGTCCTGTCAGAGGATGCAGGGAGGAGAGCTGGGCTTTGGGGCTGGCTCTCCAAAGGGAGACAGAGCCTCCTCCACTGAGCTCTCCATTAATTAATGTCAGGCCAGCTGGTTCAATCCCTAATAACAGCAGACACTGTTAATTTCGGTGGCAATCTGGATCCTGCTGTTCTCATCCAGTTCACTTGCCAGTGCTGATCCCTCCCCATGGCCTCAGACTAGGCCGAAATGCCATTTTTAGCTGGGATAAGTCCAGTGAATCCGAGTGGATGGGGCCTGTCCTGTAACACACAGCCGGGGTCCAGAGCACCTTCTCTTCCGTGCACACCACCCTGCCTTGTGGCAGAACTCACCCAGAGAGTTATCCATGGCAAATTAGTGCTGCATTCCTTATTTTCTCTCAGTTTTGTCCATGAGACCAGAATTATAATGGAGGGATGCACCAAGGTCAGATTATGCACTCAGAAGATTCTTGTTCTGGCTCAGGGCTTGGTGGAACCAGCCCACACCTCCTGCATAGAGCTTGTGCTGTCCCTTCCACCCAGGATCACTCACAAAGCCTTCAGAGAGAGCACCAGGGCCTCTGGGGATTCCTCTCCATGCCTTGTCTTAAGTGAGTGAAAGGTGTGGTGTGAAGTGCACGGGAAGATCCTCTGTGATGGGATACAAATCCATATGATTTCCTTGACCTGATATTAGGATTTTCACCAGACAATCCCACTCCAGCACCTGAACTGCAGCACAAGATTCTCTTCCCTTTTTTCCATGATCCCTTCCCCCCTGAACTCAGCTCCATCCTTCTCATTTAAGAGCCGAGCCCAGCCCAAGGGCTGAGTGCTGGAATGAGCAAAGCCCAGGGCTGCTGACCTCTCCCTGAGCCTGAGCCTGGCTTTGCGCGGGGATCTGTGTGTTTTGTCTGGTGCTAATGAGCCGGCCTGTGCTATCTCTAATGTCATTTTAAAATTAAATTAACCCCAGACTGTGGGGGTGTGTTTGCATGGCGAGGGTGATACGCTGGGAAGGAGGATGCCTTGGGCGCACACACGGAACCTGCAAAGCTTCTCTGGCGGCTTTGGCTGCTGTGCTGGCTGGCACCACCCCAGGGGAGAGTGTGCCCATGCATCACAAATTTGCTTTTTGGTTCCCCTTCCACCCACCCCTGAGCTGAGCTCTCTGCCAACTCAGCTTCTGTATAAATCAAAGGGAAATATTCTCCCCCTCCTGTTTTTTTCTTTTCCTGAACAGATTGGATGTCATTATGTGCAGCTGAGCTCGCTGAGGCTGGCGGGGGAGGAGGGACGGGAGGAGGGATGGAGAGAAGAGACGGTTTTAGACAAAATGCTCACAGTCCATCAGAGGGGGAAAACAGCCTCCAGCTACAAGTAACCAGCATTCACACACACACTGATTTACTGGGGAAACCCAGAGAGCTTTAATATTTAAAAATAAAATAGGGAGTGAAGGGAAAAAAAGGACTAGAAGGGAAGGCTGTTATCCCTGTCGCTGGAGTGATGAGGCAGACATCACAGGGCTGGGATGGAGGAGCTGAATGGCACAACACCTTCTCCAGTGGGCATTTAGAGCCCCTGGAATCCTGCAGACACCAGTCCACAGACTGGCTGCAGTGGATAGTCTCAACCACCCTGTGGAGAGATTTCTAGCTCATCTTTTGGAGAGTGAAAAGCTCCCTCTTCCTCCTCCCAGCCAAGTTGTTCACTGTGCAGTGCAGTTTCCATCGTTGCTGGGGGGATCACTGGGTGAGAAAGAGGAAAAAGAAAAGGAAAGGGAGAGGAGACAGGAGGAAAAGGGAGACAAAAGGGGGAAAAAGGGGGAAGGAGGCAGGAAAGGGAGAAGGGGGAAAATGAAGAGTAAGAGAGCGAGAGGGAGAGAAAAAAGAGGGAAAGGGAAGGCAAAAAGAGGAAAAGAGAGAGAAAATGAAAGGAAAGAAGGAATGTGAGCTGAATGCATGGCATTCAAAAGAAGCAGCTTTCAAAAGCTTTGGCTGGGATGCAGATTTGCAGAATCTCTGGACCCATAATTCCCTGGCACACAAAGCTTGCTGGAGGCATCAATGTGCCCAAAAGGGGCTTGCAGAATAAACAGCAGATAAAAAAAACTAACACCCACAACAAGCCCATGAATTAAAAATGAAGGCAGGGGGAACAGCTGTACTTCCAAGCTGCAGGTGACCTCATTGTGGAAGCTGTGCCTCAGCGAGGCACGTCCGTGTCCAGTGGTTCTGAAATAATAGGTATGGACAATAATAGCTGGGAGGGAGAATGCATTCCCTGTCTGTATTAAAGAGTAGGTAATTGCCCATCTCTCCTGCCAGCTATATTTTAATCCAGAGCTGAATTACCCTCAGCATTCTTATAAACTTTTATGTTACAGCATCTCCTAAAGCCTCCGTTGACACCACCAGGCCCACACTTCTTCTCCCTGATGTCTGCAATAAATATTACACATGAACTGGAGGAGCTAAACCAAAACATTTAAACTTTTCACTCACGGGGCTCCGAAACATTTGACAAATTGCTGAGCCCACCCTGGGAGACAGAAAGGGCCACATCTCCACAGGTGTAGGGAGCAGACAGTTGTAGTAATTTCTAGTATTTAAAAACTTAGGAAATGATTCCTCAGTGTGAGGTGGCTGCACTGCATGGACCCACTGTGGGGATCCAGCAGCGGATGGAGGAAGGGGAGCAGACCCGTGGCAGTAAATTTCCAAATGTTCTTCCCATCTGGATACTGGAGTGCCTCAAAATGCACCAGTATTCAATAATCACCATTCTCCCAAACACATCCAATGCCATGACCAACGTTGCAGGGAAATAAAGCAGGTTTTTAGGAAGCTGGTTCCTTCACTAACGATGCAGAGCAATGGAGGATCAAAGCCTGCTCGATTTTTAGAGAAGAAAACGACAAAGAATAAAACCCCATGTGGGAATATGAAACAAAAGCAGTCATTAAACATCGCCTCTGAATTGGCAGTTTTTTGTTAGAGAGAGATAATTCCAGAGCTATTTGAAATAAATCAATTCCAACTGCAGTTGGTATTTGTTGTGCAGAGAATGGGAATGGTCTGGCTGTAAAAGGGGCCTGGGTTCCTTCCCAAAATGACCATACAAGTCCAGGGGAAGGCTCTGCAGCTCTGCCACAGGGGCCTTAAAAATAGTCAGAGATCATGTACACCAAGTCACAGTAATTTGCTACTACCAAAATAGTTTACAGTATTTAAAAAAAGCTTAATCTAGAGATCGTTCTCTTGGCAGCAAAAATCTTCCTTGTGCCAAGAGAAAAATAATTTGCATCCTTGGTGTCAATGGTAATACTACCACGTTGCCTCAACGCCCCGGGAGAGGCAGCCAGCTCAGCACCACTCTCAGAGAGAAAATCTCTGAAAATAACATGGAGAAGAAAAGAAATTCACATTGCAATTGCACCAGAAATGAATGTGACATCAGCAGGTGGTGAATCATTCCTCAGTTGGAGGATTTTTCTAATGAAACACAGCGCTGGCTTTGGGATTGGGCTCTTTTCCCCTTCTTTTTGGTTTGACATGGACAGGCCCCAAAGAGTTAAGTTTTCAGGAATATGGTTGCCTTGGTATTATGCTCTCAGCTGTGATCAGCAATATGTAACAAAAAACCAGTACTTAAGTGGATTCTTTTAAAGTATTCCCCACTGCAAATGTGTAATTAATTAGCCTTCCCCTTCCCCCTTGCTCACACATCCAGCCCCGTGGGGACCCTCCCCTTTCCTTCCTATCAAATTCAGACAGTGACTGGGAGCTGAATTATTCATTCAGCTGTAGGTGTAACACAGCCATTTAAGTGATTTAAAGTTCAAGCAGTCTTGCTGCTGTTCAGCAACAACAGGGGGAAAAAAAAAAAAAAAGTTTAAAGAGAAAAGTAGAGCCCAGGTTCTTTTTTCTTAATCCACTTGTTTGGTTACACAAACAGGGCACGGTTTTGTGAATCAGCCTATTGAATGAAAAAGAGATTTGTGAGAACGTCACGTCAACCAGAGCACCTGTCACTCATTAAGAAAATACCACAATTATAAGCATCAGTTAAAGCTTTTGTTCCAATATGTCTCGTTGAATATTCTCTGCTGTGCTGGTTAATTTTATGCACACTTTGCTGGAAATAGATGGCAAGTGAAGTTCATACCGACAATCACAGAAATCACATTAAGATCCCTGTTTAGTCCTCATTATCATTGTATCAGAGAACCTCATGCTAAAAATTGCGTGCAGCCAGAGAACAAATTAACCATAATTAACGACACTTTGTAGCACTTCTGATTAGATCTCAAACTGCTTCAAAGTCTTTAATTTTCTGAACATTTCTGTGATACGAGGCAGTGCTTTCCCTCCTATTTTAAAGCTGGAGCTGTGAAGTACATTACCTGAATCTGTTTAATTCTGGGGAATTTGGTAAAGTTCCCTCCTGCCCTTGGCAGGCAGCAGAGTGGGAGATAGACCCCAGTGTGTCCATAACCCTGGCCTAGAACCAGGATGTTCCTCCCAGTGCTCTGCAGTGGAGGTTAAAAGTTGATTTTCCTCAAGGCAACACCAAAAGTCCTTGACAAAAGGAAAAGCCAGATCCAAACTGGAGCTTGGTGTCACCATCACTTGGTGGCCACCAGGTCCCAAACTGGCCTGTGCCAGATTTCCTGGATGCACTGGGATGTGCCAGTCCAAAGGAATTCCTGTCGGGAATACAAATCCTGAGGACTATGATTACATGAAGTACTGTGTTGCCAGAACTTCCAATTTTATTAGCAATCCCCTAATATGTGCTATTTCTCTTGAAGATGCAGCTGCCTGAATGTCATCTGAATACCTCAGCCTTTATGAAAAAGTGTTCTATTTTTACAGTCATAATTATGCCACTCAGGATTCTGAAGTACAGGCTTATGCCTTTATTAGTATAAGATTGGCAATACTGAACTTAAAAAAAGCCCAAATCCTGAAATACCTGGAGGTATTTTAAGCAAAGGGAAAGCTTGAAAGAAATGGGTGAGAGGATTCTTCCCCTGGCCCTTGCACTGCAGAGTCCATTGCTCACAGATTCAGGAATGCAGCCACAGGCTCTCAAGTGAGGGGATATTGAAATCAAACAACTATTCAAGGCTACCCAAAGTGGTTCTCTGGGCTGTAGAATGCAGGATGGATCAGAAAATTGATTGAAATGACTGAATTCCCTCCATTTTTCAAGAGCACTGGAGTTCCAAAGTGCTAAACCCCATCAGGCAGGAGGAGCCCATAAAGCCGTGCGAGGGCTGGCACTGGCAGCACGGCTCAGGTCTGGTTTAAATCACCTCCCTGCCTCTGGGATTCCACCCTGGCACTGCTCCTGCCCACACAAATTTCACTGCGGAGCAAATCTTTTATTTCTGTGACTCCTCTCTGATCCAGATTTGAGTGGCACCATCTCTTGATTAGAAGCCCCACTTGCTTAGAGTGGAGTTTTCCTGATAGTTTTCTTTCTATGAATTGCTCCATCACAGGACTGTCATAACAGACTGTTTGCCAATTTGAAATCCAACAGTTTGTCTGGTGTAAGTGTTAAAAATGTTGTCTTGGCAGTTGGGTTTTTTTTAGTTTTTTTGGATTTTTTTTCCTTTGCATTAAGTGACTTGATTTTTTTCCTATTTGCTTCTACAGTATGTCAGGGAAATTGGATCATTTTGGTAGCCTGCTTTCTTTCTTTCACTTCAAATAAAACTCAACACTTAAACCTATGAATTCAGAGAGTAATTTTATTTTAACCATATAAACTCTATGAAACTCAACATGTTTTTTTGCGTGAACTTATAGCTGGCAAAATAAAGTAAATTGTTTTAAAGTGGGATTAAAACCAAAAGCAAGATGGACACGTTCTATTTAGTGAGAATAAAAGATTTGAGGGTAAAACTTCCTCTAGACTTTACTCTGTGGGACAAAGGTCCCCTGTGATGACTCAAGTTGGGCTCTCTTAAACGTTCTGTGACCAGTTTTCGTTTTCCTCCATTGCAATAACTAAATGACTAAAGCATTGCAATCTATTTATGATTCAGGAATACTCACATTGTGCTTGTGATCTAAACCCTCTAAAAACCACTGACCTGGCAGTCTCTGATGGCCCAGACTGTTCCCAACTATGATTCATAATTTTGATGACACATTCATCACTTCTGGTGGAAGAGCCCCATGTGGACAATGAGTATTTCTACAGAGTTTAACGTAATGTGAATTTCATGAAATTCAGAATTTGCTCAGTGCCCAAGAAAATAGCAGATAAGCTAAGAAATTCAAAATTAGTCATTGGAATTAACCCCCTGCTAATAAAGAGGAAAAATTATTTCCAATGTCCTGCAAAGTCTGAATAATTCAGCATCCAGGAGAAGGCATTGATGTGGGAAGAAAGCCAAAGGATGCCTGCCCAGGCTGCCATACTGGGAACAGGAACTCCAGGACGTACTTCAGGACAAAAACCAAAACCCAGAAACCCAGACTTTCAAGAACTTTGAATTCTTTCCTTAAGGATAGATGAAAGAATTACCTTTTAATATCCTAAGGTTTCAAAAAAAAAGAGAATGACAGAAGCACTGATTTCAGTGACCCATTTTTATCAGGACTCACTGTTTCATCCAGCCCAGAGAACGACACACAATCATCTAAAGGCACCAGGAGAAAAACTCACCGCTTCAAACCCAGGGCAATATGGGACAACAGCAGCTCCTCTGAGAGCGAGCAGAGGAGAGAAGGGAAAGGGCAAACTGCTGGCCCAGCATTGTCATGGGACCACAGAATATCCTGAGTTGGAAGGGAGCCACTGGGATCATCCAGCTCCTGCTCAGGACAGCCCCAAGAATCCCAGCGTGTGCCTGGGGGTGCTGTGCAAACACCTCTTGAATGATTATCAGCAAATACGAGTGCAGGGAGTGATGAGATCCCTCATTTTCTGTGCACATCGCTGAAGCCACACCGGTGTGAATCTCATGAGAGTGAAGGAAGAATCTGGCCTCTGAGAAAATGCAAAGAGAGACAAAACCTGGCTGAAAGAGGGTTCTCTCCACCTCGCAGGAGAACGGCGTGGGTGGCTCTGGCACGGCCCCAAGGCAGCAGAGCAGTGCAAGTCTCTGTGTCCATGGGTTGTACCTGTCCAAACCCCACACCTGAGAGGGGAGTGGGGAGAAATTCATTGGATCTGTCATGGAAGCCCTAATTTCAAGTTAGGAGGGTGGTTTATGAGAGGAGGAGCCCGTCTCAGCTTCCAAACACAGGTGCCACCCCTGTGCCCCTGCCCTGCGCCGTGGCACTGTCCCCTCACCCGCTGGCAGCCCTCCCAGTGGCACTCCCATCCCTCTCACAGTGTGCTGTTTCTTTTTAAATGATTCATGACTCCCACTTCTCACTTCATCTGCCTTTGTTTTGCTCTGCAGTGAATGTGTCTGGTACATGGCAAAACGTGCTGTGCTCACGCCAGCGCTGCGAGCGGCTCCACCAATGTCAAGGTAACGACGTCTGCAGACACAGCCCCGATGCAAATGGGCTGCAGAGGCTTTGGGTTCCACTTCTCTGGCCTTGTAAAATTACACAGAAGAGAAATCCAAGCACTCTTCCCACTGAATCATTTTTCTTTGGTTCTTTCTGTTTCTTTCGCTGCTGTGCTCCTGAACTCGTCTTTAGAAAAACCCCAGTCCCAGCACTTCACCAAATGTGTCCTTCTTGCGACAGTAAAATCCAGATGTCACCCAGTATTTTTCTACACCAGCTCTCATATGTCTTTACAAAGAATCAGTGACACTGTAGGGGTGGAAAAACTGAAGCACAGCATCAGAAAGTACCTTGGCTGAAAGCACTCAGCAGGCTGCTGGAAGAGCTAAGAATAAAATTATGATTTCCTGATGTTTAGTCTGATCCTCTGTGAATGGGACTGCTCACGCTGAGAAGGTGCTCAACGATTAACTTTATTTATATATTTACTATTCAAACATGCCATGTTCTCACATCTTTTTTATTTTCATGTTAATCATGTTGTGGATCTTCTCCGCCCACCTCCCATTTCCTTTGGTACATTTGTTCTGTAGCTATTTGTGTAGAAACCAAGCAATTTCTGCTCCACCTGCTCATAAACACAATGAGAGAGAGAGAACACTGTGTTACAGCACAGCCACTGCCTTAGCAACAGATTACAGCATCCCTGGGAAGGAACAGGGGCCTTCTGGAGAGGAGAAGTGCCCTTTATCTCCCTGAAAAGCTACCCCAGGCACGTTCTGCCTTTAATGATATTTCTAGTGAGCCCCTCCTCAGCTCTAAGCACTCAGTAGTTGTTAAGAAAGAACCTAAAAACTGAGCAGAGTTTGCTCCTCACACTCAGCAAAGCCAGAGTGGGGCTGGTGAAAGCTTGTGAGCAGACTGGCTCCAAGAGAACGTGCAGACACATATTTGAGCACTCAGTCACGGCTGGTGTAAATAATTCATTCTGCTGAGATCCCAACCCCCTGGTAGCTCCATGTCTGGCAGGACAGCTCTCCTAGGGATGTACAAAAGGCAAGTACAGCACAGCCCACAGCCCTGTCAGACTGCCAGCAGCTCTTCTATCTGGAATCAAAGGCAGGAACCCTCTCGCCTCCGAAAAGATGCTGGAGAGCATCAGGCAGAAGTTGTTGGGCCATACTGGGATGTGCAAGGGCTGATCTGGCTGGGGATACCTGACATGCAGCTCACCCCTGATATATCCTGTCAGAAAATTAATCACAGCTTGACAGAGCAGTGATCTTAGTGCCACCTGAAAGTGTTTTCAGAACGGTAAATATTCGTGTAAGAGCAAAGCTATTTGATTTCAGCCTTCTCCCAATCAGTTTCAGAAGGTCACACACTTTGCACTGGGAGCTGAGGGTGATGTTTCTGTGTTTGCATTAACACAGGCCTGATCCTGGAAAAGGCCTCTAGATGACATAACACAGCCCTAGAGCAATAATTTATAGGTACAGGAGGAGAGTAGGGTCACCTACATGGGCACTGATTTGTTAAAAGGATGAGCTTTGGGCCACTTGACCCATAAGGGAGACAAAAGTCAGAGAACCACATATTCCAGGTTGGATCCAGGGTTCTGGGCTAACACACGAGAGCAATGATATAATGGTGAGTTATATAAAAAGGTCAGTAGTGACAAATAACAAAAAAAAGACAAAAAATCTTCTTTTTCATTGTCTGGGGATTAGCTGTTTCATTAAGCTGTCTGCCCATATTAGAGAATTAAGCCTATTATCTGCTGAAGGATTTTGATGCCAAAGAAAAAGAGGTCTGGGGCTTACAGCTCATCTAATCTTTTTATGACTGGAAATATGAAGCAAAATAAGGACGAGGTAGGAGGTAAGACAGAAAACCTCTGTCCTGAGGGCAAGACTGAAAAGGTTGTGGGAGAGCAGTGAACTTGGATTTGGTGTTTAATGTTCTCATTGCATCTCTGACCCAGCTGAGTCCCTGCAGCTGCACGATACCAAACCAAAGGCTTCAGGGGCTCTGGCCACAACACCTTTTACAGCCAGCTGAGGATGCAGCCCCTTTGCCCAACACACAGAGCAGTGACAGGGACCCAGCTGGGACCCCCTGGCCGTGCCCCGCTGGGAGCTGTGGGACACACGGCTGCAGCAGGAACATCTTCCCAAAGCTGCCGTGGAAAACGTGGGTTTTGTGCAGCCCCTGGCGCCCGCAGCTCTGGCTGGGCTGCGAGTGGCACCGTGCCGGCTCGCAGGGACATCAGGGCTGTCTCACAAGGAGAGAGGTGTCACACGGGGAAGGATTTGCATGGGCAGCCCACAGAACGCAGCAAGTGCCATCTTTCTGGAGGAAGTCCCTCCTCTGACGCACTGACACCACCTGTCTCTTTACACTTGATGGCATCTGTTGGCATTTTTTATGTGCCAAGGCATTAATATCAGAGCAGAGCAGGGAAGGAAGATGCCGAGCTCTTGGGGACTTGGAGGTGGCAAACACCTCGGCTGTGCTGCATCCGGGCACAGGGCTGGCCATGGGATCACCTGGGGGAGCAAATCCCAGGGGACAGCAAGTCAGGGGTTTGTCCCCACTTAGTGCCCCTCAAACAAAAATAAATGCCAGAGGATTGAAATGTTCTGCCATGGAGGAGTAGGGCAGGAGGACAAATTATCTTGAAAATAATGAAGATTAGAACGTCAGGATCAGGTGCCAGATGGGTTGTAGAGAAATCCTTGACTTGTCCCCAAGAAAGGTAAAGCAGACAAGCTTTGCTGATATTGCTCAGTCAGCCATGAGGAGCCACCAAGAAGAGGCAGATGGTCATCCCATCTCTGAAACTATCTGGTCCTTGGCCTCTGCTGGGAATATTTGTTGTGGTGCCAATTACCAGCACTTTCAATAGTGCCTTTTTTGAGCCAGCCATTAATTTAATACTGTACCAAGATCATAAAGCTCAAAGAATGGTAAAAAAGGCAAGATACTAACAGGTTTTGATAAACATCCAAAATAAATAGCTACAAACTCAGCCAAAGACATCAAAAATAAATCAAGGAAAAAAAAGTGGAACAAATTGGTGCCATATAGCTGACAAGCAGTTCCAATGAAGATCATGTGAGTCTCCTTTTAATAAAAGGAAACAGTTCAGAACCCCCTAATGAACCTCTAATCAGAGAAAATAATTTGAAGAGACAACTGTGTTCTCATTCCCTCAAAACATGCTAGAGAAGAGAATGCTTTTCAGTCAGGACAATTAGCAGGCAGGTAAGCATTGCCCCTTCCCATGGAGATTTTACAGATAAATGCAACAGTTCAGCCTCTAGTGCTGTCAATATGGTTCCTTTCAAAATCCACTAAAGTTTGCAAAAGATTAATGAAAGAATCCGAAACAGACCTCACATTCTGGTGCCACCTGTCAAGCCTGTCCTTGTGTGAAACTGCTGAATAAGTCAACACTCCCTGGTTTTTCCTTTGACAGGGAGGCATATTGCAGTGTGCTGTGCTGGGGGCTGCACCCCAAATCTCAGAACAGGGCTGCCTGGGGAGGGAAGGCTTCCCAGCACCCCAGGATCCCTGCTGGGGTCTGACTGCTTGGTGTTGACCAAGAGCACGCGGAAAATCCTTCCCCCCTTTTCCTGGAGAAACCCTGTCTCTTCCCAGTCCCTGGGAGGATCCATCCTCTCCCAGGGTCCAGGAACAGACATTCCATGATGGATTCTGCAGTAGCTGACCAAGGTTTCAGCAGTGCCAGGTGCAGCAGAGTGTCAGAGGAAGCAGCAGCGCTGTGCCCTCGGTGATTTGCTGTGCTTTGGGGCTCAGAGGTGGAGGCACAGGGAAGGTTTATTAGCAGATACAACACGACTTCCCCAGGGGGATTTATTTCAAAAGATAGACAAGGATGATGTCTTCAGATAAAAGGAATCTAAATCCCAGTGCCATGGGGTTTTCACTGTCTATTTAAAGAACAAATAACGGCAAATTACAGCTTGTCTCCTACTGGGTTTTCCAGGTAGTTTTATACCAGGTTCAATCTTGCAAGAATAAGCAACAGAAGTTTGGAAGATGCAAATATTTCTGCTTTTGTGCAGAGTCCCCATCTGACCATACCCTGGGGGTTCTGGTCAGGTTTTTACAGGCCACACTCAAGTCTCTGTCACTGAATTCTCTCTGTGGTTGTTGTTCTGCCTAACTTGATTATTGCTGCTGTGGACTGGTGTATAAACAGTTTTATCTGCCATGACAAGCACCAATTGATAATTAACTGAAAATAAAATGGTCATTCTGGTCTTTGCTTGAGATATTCTTCCACTGATGGCAAAAAAAAGGAGATAGATTTATTGGCCAAGATTTTCCTCTCACTTATTCTGGAAATCCAGGAAGTAATAATGTCATGATGGGAGAATCTACTGTCATTAAGGGGGGAATACAATCACATTAAAGTTCAGAGAGGCACAAAAAATCAGTAATACAGAGGGCACACTGACAGCAAAACATTTGCAAGGAGAGTGGAGGAGAAAACCAACCTCATCTACCCTCAGTTATCAGACCCAGAGTGGCCATTAGCACTGTAATAGGAAAATCAAGTTGCTTTACAAAAGAGCATAAATTCAGTCTGAACAGGACCCCGTAACTTCTGCAAAGACACGGGGAATATATTAATTAATGGCTTTAGTCATAGTACTGTTGTTGATAGAAGATGTTGAGACAAATGTGTAAACAGAGGAGCCTTGGGAATGTCACAGTAATTTAAAGTACATAAACCTTCAAAGAGCTGCCTTTGATAGAGTGATACATTGTCTTATAATTGGGCAATTGCTTTCCTTCCATGATATAATTAGCACACAATTATGGTTATGTGAAAAATTGCTCCATCTCCCTCCCTTCCAATTTGTGCTGCTCAATCTAAGCAGAGAATGTCTCCTTTCTGCTGTGTTTCCAGCAGGTCGAGTCCAGCCCCAGCCCTCAGCTGCAGTGACAGGGCCTGGCCAAAGGAATGATCAAATATTCAGGAAAGGAACTGAAATCAAGCTATTTGTACAAAATATTTGCTCTTTATCTCTTTTTCCCATCCTAAAAATATACCTATGGCTGCAACAAGACTAAGTTCTGTGATTCCCAGCACAAAGCCCAGACCTGCAGCAGGATTTAGGTGCTCCCAAGGCACTGCCTGTGCTCTCTGTTCAAGACTGGGCTATAAAAGCCACTTCTGGCTACAAAACCTTTTCTGAGGGCTGGTGTTCAGCCAGCATCATGGAATTGCTGAGGTTGGGAAAGATCTCCAAGACCACTGAATCCAATGCCCACCTTGTCCCCAGCCCAGAGCACTCAGTGCCACATCCAGGCCTTCCTTGGACACCTCCAGGGATGGGGACCCCAAACCTCCCTGGGCAGCCCCTGCCAAGGCCTGGGCACCCTTTCCATGGGGAAATTCCTGCTGATGTCCACCCTGAGCCTCCCCTGGCCCAGCCTGAGGCTGTTCCTTCTCCTCCTGTCCCTGTTCCCTGGGAGCAGAGCCTGATCCCTCGGGCTGCCCCCTCCTGTCAGGGAGGCGTGCAGAGCCAGAAATCCCCCCTGAGCCTCCTTTTCAGCATCTATGTGCTGTGAAGGAATGTGAACAATTTTGGTGCTCTGAATGGCAGAAATGTCATTAATGGGCTGATTTCACACCGTCTCTACTGTGTCAGTGTGTGGAACACTGTCAAGAGCTGCTCCTCTCTTCCCATCTCATCTCCCCTCTCTGGTGAATGAAACACAAGGAGAAGCTGCCTCGCTTCTTCAGCCTGATCCAGGACTAGAGGCAGCATGTGCCAGAACTGAAGTTGAATCTCAGAGCTCCTGAGCTCCAGGAAAGCACTCTACAAGGTTACCTTTCCTACAAAATGCAAACCTTTTCACAAACCTTGTGATAACCATGTGTTTTTAAACCAACACCCCATGCCCACGTTAATACTCAGGTGTTCTACCCTTGCTTGTTCATTGACACATCCTGTTTGTATTCTTGCCGTAGGTTGTCTCTGCAAGCTCTCACTTGATTCACTCCCTCAGAACATTCTCTGCTGTGAGGTTTCTGTGTTCCTGTGATCAGCACAGGATCAGGGCTCTCTGGACACCTTGGACAGCACATGGTACAGAAAACAATCCTGAGCTTTAATGGAATTACCATCATTTCCTGCTGAGAGTCCTTCACCATGTAGAACTCACCTCTGCAACTCTTCAGGAGGGGCTTTTATCTTTAGCAGAACTGCCAGGATTACTCTTAATCAAATCTTCAAACCCCAAAATTCCTGGTGTGCCTGTTTATCCTGCAGAAAAGATTAATGCTGCCTTCACATTGCTCATAGACACTGACAAGCATTTCTCCACAGATATTCCCAAAACTATTCCTTCTCTCTGCAAACACATATGTACCTATCACCAGATCCTCCTTTTTTCCTTCCCACACGGATCCATAAAGAGGGGGCAGGCACATACAGGAATTTAAGGGGGGGAAAATGCGTTGCAGATGGAAAAGAACAACAACAACAACCTCTCACACTCTCTACAGTCAATCCTGTGGGAGATATTTATCCATGGGAAAAGCTTTACAAATTCTAAGTAAACGAAAAAAAGAATTATATTTTCATAACATTTGGGAGGAAATGCATCTTAATGGAAAATAGCTAGAGAAAAATAATAGCAGCTAGTGAGCTGAAGGAACTATATTCTCCCTGACATGCAACAACAATAGCAGCTAATGCGAGTCATTTGCAGAAGGAAAAGTGAATAGCTGTGGCATATTTGCAAAGAATATATGGCAGTTTACCAAAGGCAAAGCTCCAAGGAATACCAGCTGGGACATAAGAAGGGAGCTATCAAAGGAGGTGGGAGGTATAACGGCATCATGGGATGGTTGGCAGCAGCTCTTTGGAGCCTTTCATGGAAGGAGGCAGCGCAGGGTTGGGGAATCAAGGTGGGGGTGGCACTCGGGGGGGCTCGTGGCAAGGGGCCAAGGGGTGCAGCAAAGCCACGTGGGGGCTCTGAGCATGCCTCAAGTTGGCAAATTCACCAGGTATTGAACCAAAATCGTGAATTAGGTTTAATTACTAACGAGTCTCCTGTTTTGATCAGAAAACATTTACTTCAAATAGTATTTAAAAATCGAATCCTTCTCATTAGAACACATGTCATTTGTGGAAAACCACATGCTGCTGGCTTTGTACCTTGACCTTATTATCTGGAGACCAGGATGGCCCATTGCTTTGTGCATCAGCCTTGCCTCTTAGCAACACAAAGCTTAGTAAATGAGAAGGCGTCCAAACTGCCATAGTAACACACCATTTATCTGGATGCTTCCAAAAAGTTGAGCTCCATGTTTGGATTTGTCTAACTAAGGAAGCTGCCTCTGCAATAAAAGAAAAATGTATCTTAAATTAAAAAAAAAAAAAAAAGGATTCATAAACTTATTTCTCGCTGAATGCAGATTTTAAGCAGCACAAAACAAATTGCATGATTTTCACATCCCAAATAGAATTAATTTCCAATTCCTCAGTATTTTGTTTTCTCCATGAGATAAGTATTGCAGTTATTAATAATTTAGCCTTTGAAAAGGGAGCTGTCTGGATTTGCAAGGGAAATTTCTCCATCATTTATGCACAAAGTAAAACTGGGAGAATACACTGGATAAGAGTTCACAGCCAGGTGATTTCGAGTTTAGCTTCTCTCTGAAATGAACAGGCTGCCCCATCTATGGAGGAGCTCTTGGACTCCAGCCTCTGTCCTTGGGACCAGTTTTTCCAGATTAAATGTAAAGGGAGAGGGCACTGGGGGACAGGTCTGAGGGGCTGATGGTGAAGAGCCCCTGAATTAAATTTAGAGGCAGGAATGAGCTGTCTTGCAGTCAATCCACTGCTCTCTGTCCTTCATGGCTGCACCTTCACCACAGAGCAGCAGAGAACCTGGCCCGGGGACAGCAGCTGCCAAAACTCAAATTATGACACACTCAAATCCACTCAGAAGTTCTGAGGGTCTGGATTTTATACTCCAGGATATTAGTGACAGTATATTTTGTCACTTCTTAAAGAACATTTGGCTACAGCTCCAGGATTCCTCTTTTTTAGAATTGCACCAAGGGGCTCAAAAATTGCAACAAATAGCTTCGAAGAGATAAAAAAGAATCCTGTCACTCTGCTGATTGTAGTTGCAGTGCAGTTCAGTGCAATGTGATAATTAGTCTCCTGGAAATCATTCCTCAAGTTCATACTGTGATATAGCATGAAATAAATCTGAGCCAACCATATAGTTGTAATTCCAGTGTGCTGCCATCAACTGGTACGTTAATTCCATTAAAATGAGCTTGTTGGTGAGAACAGAAGTTACACTGGTGGGAGGAAAAAGGAGGGGGTAAATTTCTAACTATCAGTAGAATCCACTTCACACTCACATCTACAGCTCTCTAAATTACAGAGACAAGATCTTTGTTCAAATTACTGACAAGGTTACCAGCTGGAACTTTACGCTCAATTCAATTATTTTATATTGTACCTTCAGGCTCCATTCCAAAGCGACTCTTAAAGAATAATCAGACTTATTCAATAGGCAATCAAAATGAAATTACTTTATGTAAGTACAACAAGGTTACACACTTGGTGCAGTCTCTAAGTTATGTGCTGCTAATTTTCAGTGCTCTAAAATTTTGACTCTGATTATCTGTGATGGGCAAGCAGCAGCCAGGACAGAATTTCCTCATAGTTTCAGGGTAATCTCTTTACACTGCCACACCCTGGATAAATAGGTAGCAGCCAACAGTGCAAATAGGTTACAAAGCAGTTGAAAGTGATGCTTTATCCTGTAGCTACTCATAGAAGCAGCCCTTGATGGACTGTGGTATCACCCAGACCTGCCTCATACCTGTCATCCATAAAAACACCTCGGAGTTATTGTTCTTTAGTTTAAACTTCCAGATCCTGCAATGATTTGAATAAAAATATAAAATTCTGTACATTTTAATACAAAATTAAGGTTCAAGCCTTCACAGTTTGATTTTGAGCCTTTTCAATGGGTTCCTATGGTAAAAACTCCCAGGAGGACTGCTCAGGGGTATGTCCAGGAGCACATAAATTTTTATATCTTAGTTACAAAAAAAAAAATCCTGGTGTGATTTTATGCATTAAATGCCTCTGCCTCTCTTTGAGTCAATGGGAAGCCTTCAGATCCACAATGAGTTTGTGACATTGAGAGAGACCAGGGATGTTCAGCCATGCTGAGAGTACAGAGCTCCCTACATTTTCCAATCAACACATCCAACCACGGCCACCAGAGCTTCTGAAAGCCCTTGAGATGTGGCAGTAACACACAGGAGGGATGAGAGTGCTTGAAGTTCTCCCTCCTGTACTTTGTAGCCCAGGAATCTGTCTCTTGGAAACACAACAATCCCCAACACTGAATTTCATGGACTATTCTGAAGCATTCCTAGGCCCTGAAACTGAACACCGAGTTATATTTGGTACGAATGGCAAATACCTCCCAGTTCTCTGCAGTGTGCACTCCTCCCATCTAAAATAGCATCTTTCACATGAAATAACAAACATAAAACCCACACTCTTTCCTCAGATCCAGCCCCACCAGACTTTTTGGATGCACACAGCTGATGACATAGATCCTCTCCTCTGTACAAACAGGGCAGCCTGTAAAATCACCTCATGGCAGGCTGACACAGCCTCCATTAGCTTTTGTCACAGGAATTCTCTTCCTGGCTTGGGTGGCTCCACTTCCAGATGACACCAATCTAAACTCCACAGGCTGACCTGAGCCTCATAAAACTCCAGAAGTTGGGAAGGAATCCAGACTTTGCCAGGGATGCTTGAGCTGGGAGCACCCAAGGGGCACCCCAGCATCCCTGGCCCCAGGAATGGTTGGGAATTTCAGCGCTGTGGGTCTCTCTCAGTCAGTGGCCCGGCAGCTTTTCCTTCCAGGAATGTAAACAGCTCTCCTTGCAGTGTCTCTGTTATGTCTCTGCTCCATTACAATTTCCTGAGCAGGGTTGCTGCCAAGAGCACGGGAGTGGAGCCACAGGAGGAGTGGCTCCATCCCTGGGATGTGGGATCCTGATCCTGCAGGACTGGAGCCATCACTGGAGATACAGTGGAGGTTATTCCCACTGCAGTTTGTGTAAAAAGGGTGAAGCTGGGTTCTTGGGCTGGTGATTCCTAAAGACATTCAGGAACATGTTCAGATGAGACAGCATCCCTGTGGATGTATTGATGCCTCAGGATTTTAGCTTTTATATTTTCATGTCTTTGTAATTCTAAAATTCTTTAGTGTAAGGCTCTAAACTCTATACACAGTGTGAGATACAGCTTTGCCATTTTGGTCAGACACAACAATTCCTCTGCAGGCCTGGGAATCAAGGACACCTCACTGCCTCAGTCCCCAAGAAATGTAAAAGTGAGTTGGGGGGGAGCAAACCTGGAGTAAATGACCTCATTACCTGAAGCTGTAATTGGAAGATTAACCCCCAATATGCAAATGGACCAAACTTATAAAAGTGTAAAAATTCGAGACTGGTTGTCCATTTTGGGTGTAGTCCCTGGGGAGTTCCTTCTGCCCTAAATGGCCCTGAAGGCCCTTCAATAAATAGAACTGCTTTTTATTCTCTTAATTGTGTCTGGCCTCTGTTTTTAGCTATCCCAAGGCTTTTATTCACCTTTCCCTGTCCACATCTCCCCCTGGTATTGGCCATGGGCTAAGGCTGGGTGGAATGAGCAGATCTGCTCTGTTAGACTGACACAAATAAGTGCTTGCACAGAGCTTGGTTTCACACTTTGTTTCATCATTTTCAATTGCATGAAAAGGATATAGAAAATTAATAATAAAAATGTGAATGCATATTAGAAGTGGTATTTTGCATTTATTTTGACTAAAAATGGGACTACACAAGATATGCTATTAAAAATGTTCTTCATTTTTGGATTAGTGGGATTAGAGGTCTGAATTTTTGAGAAACTTAATAGTTTAAATGCACTGTAAAATTACAACATAACATTTGATTAAATCCATGAAGCTTTACTAAAGCTCTCATAGTCTCTGAGACTCAACTATTGCTTTTGAAGGCCACAGGATGTGCAAGCCCAGAGCTTGATGTGGTTATTACTTCCAATCAAACTATAAGGATAATGAAAAATTATCCTTTGAATTATTAATCCTTATCCTTAAAATTATTAATTGTGTATCATTTTGATAAAAATTTATTAATCTGACTTTGACAGTGGCCATAAATAGGCTGAACAGTTTTCAGAGAATTTGCCTGTCCTCCCACACAGTGATTTCCTTCATGACAGCAGCTGAAAAAACCAAACTCATTTTCTTAATACATTTAGACTTTAGAAATGCATTTTCAATTAAGGAACTCATTCTTCCTCTTGCTCCAGTGGTAATCAGGTTTACCGGCAGTGAAGGATCCACTTTTCCATCCAAAAGGGTTCCTGCAAAGCAAGGAATGGAGCTGGGTCAGTGATCTGGACAATCTGATCCTCAGTTTTAGGGGAAAAAGGAGCATTTGCACAGGGGCTGATGGTGCAGAGGATTTCCTTGAGGTAGGGCTGAGCCTCTCATGGTTTCACTGGTGAAAGGGGAAAGGAAAAATGTGATGAGCTGCTCCCTCTGCCATGGATCCTGAGAACAGCCAGCATGAGCAGGGGGGAAACCACCTCAGAGCACTGGTTTTAGTGGAAAGAAGGGAGAAAAGTGCACAATAATCAACAAAATTGGCTGAGAGAAAACATCCCAGGCTCTTCATTGTCACCTCCATTTTGCTGTGCCTTCCTTGCCCTCATAAGGTTTATTCCAGCTTTGCATCACTTGGGGAAGTTGTTCTGGCTCTCATTTTTTCTCCATTTGATACAAATATAAATCAGTTCTCTACCTCTCTTTTACTCAATCACTTGGCTGCTTCTCCTGTTTGTAATCCTAACTAAAGATAGTTGGAACTAAAGAGCTCAAAGATCAGTTCTCCTTAAGTCCTCACTCCTCACTTTTAGCAGTTATCTCAGAATTCAGCCCTTTGCTGTTTAGCTACCTCCACAAAACAAGAAGTTAATGGCAATAACTTTTAAAATTGTGGATTTTTTGATTTTATGTATGCAAGCTGATTTAGCAGGAGAATAGCAACAAATGAGAAATGGCAATTAACACTCCCGGAGTAAAGGCTGTTATTTCTCCTGTTCCTCAGCCTTCCCTCACAAAATGCTTTCAGAAAGAAAGCAGCTGATTCTAGCAAGCAAGAATACACATTTCATAATTCCACTCCACTGCTTTTCCAAAAACAAAAATATGTAGGAAGAACATTTCAGTGTAACTAATTAGCAGGCTCTGTGTCCTCATCCTCGTTAATTCAAGGGACATCTCTAAAAGACTCCTCATCCAAGTCTACTTCAGGTAATAAAATGACAATGTTTAAAAGATTAAATTGCAATTTTTTTTTTCACTAAATCAGAACCAAAATGATTTTGAAAAATGAGCATATGTAGGAAACATGATTCTCTGAAACAATTTCCTTCCATAAAAGCCATAGAAATGATTTCTTTTTCTTTATGTGCTCACTAACTTGTTCCCCTCCTGCCCTGGCAGGGGGTTGAGGGCTCTTTTTGCAGTTTCAGTCATCTTTGGCTCTTGCTACAGATCCCCCATGTACACAGAGTTTTGATAAGATCCAAAGAAGCTTCAGTGTTGTGGGAGTTCCTCCAAATCAATTATTTGGAAATTTCAAACCTTTTGAAACTGGTCCATCATTAATCTCTGAGATAACATGGCATGGAATAATATCTGCTTCACGTAGATCACACAAACAGGGGAAACATCTGTGGCTCTGTGCCTAAACAGCCTTTGTTCACTGCCACTTTGAACAGAGCCACGGACACATTTGGGTAGGGAAGAAGAGCTTAGCTTAAAAAAAATGAAAATATTCGGTAATGCAGAGAATTTCTGTAAACTTCAACTCACTAGAGAGTTCTGGGGCCATTGCTGTTTACTATCAAGCAAGCCAAATACTCATTTCTGCATGCAGTTTATCCGAGCTATCCTAGGCAGGCCAGCCAGCAGATGCTCAGAAATACTCATTCCTCTGCAAATTAGTTCACCTCGTTTTGTGGCCAAATCACTCACTTGTCAATTCCCCCTTTGGCCTTTGCAGTTAATGGGATCTGCTCTTCGTCGGTCTGGGGGGATTTCTTACTCCCATTATGAAAAAAACCCCAAACCACTCTGAATTCAAATGGAATTCATTTTCCTAAATATACAACCACAAGTTGCTGCTTCAGACTCATAGATTTGGGAGTGTTTTACGTTGATTACAAATGAAAGATGACTTTAAAATCCAGAATGAAAAATGTGCTGGGTTTCATTCAAGCACATCCTGAAATGAAACTCCTTCTGGCTTTTTCTCAATATTTTTGCTTTTACCCCTCCCTTCTCTATCCAGGGTTAAAAAGGTGGGTTTGCCTCTGGATGTTTTACAGCTGGTGAAGGTAAAAGCAGGTTTGCAGTGTCTGTAGCAAGGCAAAGACAAGCCCTAGCACTGGTGCAATGTGTCCTTATCCTTCTCAAAACCAGTGTAGCACCCTCCTGTGAGCTGGGTGCTGGGCTGGGCCCCACACTTGGCACTGTCAATACAAAGGACCTTGAGGGAGCTCCTTCAAAATATTGAAAGAACCACTGACACAGGTTCCTTCTCCTCCACTCTGCTACAAGCCATGGCCAAGAGACCCTTCGACGTTACACTTTAAATCTGTGCTTTTGAACCCCTCATGAATCAGGCCCAATGTTTCATGCCAGGCATCCTGCCATGTGCCTCATGGAGTTTACAGAAACCTCCAGGGCTGGCTCTAATCTGCTTTTCCAGAGTCCCTGCATTTGGAAATGTATGCACCAGGAAGAAAGAGAAGGGAAGGAAAGAGAGACAAGGAATCAAAGCACAAAGTGAGTTCACTTAAAACCTCAAGCAGCCCTGATGTGAGGGCTCGTTTTGCTTTCAGGCCTCACCCCTTTAGCTCAGGTGCTGGGACTGAGGGGGACCCTTTTCCCCCTGGATTGCGTAAATGAGGAAGCTGTTGACTCGCGTGGTCCTGGAAAGACATATGTGCTTCATTATCTGGATTCCTTGTATTGTTTCAGCTTGTCGTTGCTGGCTGGGAACACGCTGCCTTGAGCTGTTCCCATTTTTAAAATGCACTTTTTTCTGCCCCGGATTCTTGCCAAGTGGAGATTTGAGTGCACTATTACTTTTATAGAGGACTATTAAGAGTTATTAGATCCCATTAGAGCAGACTATGCTCTTTTAAAAAAAGAATACTTTCCTTTATTTTTGAACAACCATTTATATTCATTTAAATCTGACAGAACGTTTGTATCAATGCAAACACAGTTAATTATATCTTAGATCTATGAGAACCTTTCTTGTTTATTTTTTTTTAAATGTTTTACTAGTCTCCCCTAAAGACTTGTGTGTTTTACTTGTGTGGCTTTAAAGCAAGTCTGAACCATCGTGGTTGTGAGGGGCACTGGGTGTTCTGGCAGGGATGGCATGAGAGCACTTGGAGAAAAGTGAAGGAAACTGGATCACAGGCTGATCTGTGTCCATGTTTTCAACAGTTTTGGATGAAGTCCTCAGCTCACAGGCACCATCAAGGGGAATCTTCCCATCAGTGGAAGCAGGATCAGACCCTACATTACAGAGGGGATATACCTGATTTCCCTGGTGGAGGTCAGTGCCTGGAAGAACTGCCCACATCCCCCTCCTGGGTGGCTGTGTTGTTGGGAAGAGTGGATGAATGCTTGGATTAATTGCTAGCCCTTTCCAAATTTACCTCATGCCTTCTCCTTTCTTCACAGTTTACATCCATTTCTCCAGATTTCTCTGCATTACTACTTTGTCTCAAGTCAATTTCAAATAAAATGAGTAAAAATTGTCTCAAAGGAGTAAAGAATTAGATGTGCTGACACCGTGTTTTCTGCAGAACGTCTGGGAGAGCAGCTCTGACGTTATCCCTTCCCTTATGGCAGCATTTGCTGTGTGGAACATTCTCAGCAGCCCAGCCCTATGGGTTTGAGCTGCTTAAACTCTAATTTGTATAAGCCACTTTGGGAAGGATGATATGTCTTCCTGGAAAACGTTCCATTTCCCTTCCCTTCTCGAAGACACACTATGAGGAGATGACTAAATGCTGCCACAGGAGGGAGAAAAACAAACAGGAAAGAATTAAAAGGGCCTCGGATAGGGCATAAATTACTCAGCTTTTCCCCTCCCTGAACCCTGTTGCAGCCAGCACATGCACAGCACCTCCCCTCTGGATGAGGCTTTGGCATGAAGAGCAGATCCCAGCCCCGCTCCATCCTCCCTGCCTGGCCCTGACGGGATCCTCCCCCCAGAGAAGTGCAGGATCACGGCTGGCCGAGGTAGTGCAGGGCAGGGAGGGGGACAAACACCCTGCTTCTCTGGGGAATCACGTCTGAAATGGCTTCTTGGAGCTTCAGGCAAGTCTAGGATTAGAAGGAATGGTTTAAAAATACATCTGCTCCTGGACAGCCACCTGAAGGGTTTGTGCAGGAATGAATGGGGCCTCTATTCTTATCTCCCTTTTGAAGGTTGGCTGAACAGACTAATCAGCCCCACAAAATAGAAAAGAGCAGGATTCTCACATTCGTTGTTTGACTTTGTTCATTATTATTCTTAAGACAAGGAAGGCAGTTTCAAGCACAGTAGTTTTGTCTGAATCACATCTGTCCTGCCTTAACTTGCTCCTGCCTTAACTTGATCGTGTCGTGCTTGGGTTTTAAAACCCTTTGGTTTTGTCTAGACTAGGAAAAGAGTGATTTTTTTCAAGAATTACAGCTGAATTGAACTCATTTAACTAAATAAAAGCCAGCACTAGAACTGTGTTAGGAGCATGGTTCAGCAGCTTTAGCTCGGTTCAACAGCTGGAAGAGAACTCCATGAGGGCAACACAACAAACTTCCTCAACTTTGTCCTGATTAGATAGGCTTTAACAGGGACACACTGAACACCTCAGGAAACCTCTAAGCACGGACCAGGCTGAGCTTTACCACCTTCCTTCCACCTGGTTCCACCTGGAAGAACAGGAGGAGGCAATCTTGACCTAATCTACCCAGCAATCTATCTCAAAACTCGTTTTTTGTCTGGCATTTGGGCATTGCCTGGCTGAAAAGCCGTGGAGGAAGTGATGATATTTTCTAGATTACAAAATGTAGTGGTAACAGGGCTGAAACCCACTCGACTTCTGTTCTGCTGGAGCCCTGGATGAGTGAATCATTCCATTCTCCCCAAAAGCAGGGACAGTGCCATAGGATTAGCCTTTCCTCTGCTGCTCATTTTTGTTTTGAAATCTTCTCTCAGAAAATGTACAAAGTAGATGATAAATTATTCTTCCTACGCCAGGAATTTTCCATTTTGAGTTTTATCTGTGCTGGGTTTTGGCACCATTAAACTGTTAAGGGTAAATTTTAAAATAATTGAGAATCTGGCTCCCTGGATTGTAGTTTGGGGCTTTCCAGCAGAACAGGAAAGGTTTTTGATTCAGGAAAGCTCTTTGATTTTTGATGATTCTTACAAGAATGTATTGTCCATGCAGATAATTAATTCCACAGGTACTGATTGTCTTTCCTCTGCCTTCCCATCTCTGCATTCTGAGGGTTTTCCTGTAAGACTGATTCGTTTCAGAAAGGCAAAGAATTAAGACAATATGGAAAACAGTTTGAGGAGAAGGAAACAAGCAAGGAGCCTTCAGCATTGTGCTGAAAATCCTGAAACTTGAGCTAGGGATGCCAGGAGAAGACATGGAGCAACCCAGTTGAAAAGCTTTGGAAAAGAAAGAGAACAAGGATTAAACACAGAGGTCAAGAAATAGATTTGAGAGAGTCACAAAATCTGGAAAGAATGTGAGATGAAGTGGAAAGCAATTAAAAAAATATTTATTTTGTGTTCTAATGGAGTCTGGAAGTGAACATATCTCTGTGTGTGATGGTGTGCATATATATGACCAGAAAATTGGTTTTGCTTCAGAAAAGATTAAAGAACAATCATCTAATATCAGACCAGAGGAAGACCAAAAAAGCTATAGTAGAAATCCAGCAGAAAATAACATGGCTGTGAGGCAGGTCCCACTGCTTTCCTCTGTCTCTCAAATTGTACAGTTCAGATTTTAAAAGAGTTTAAGCTTCATATCCTTTACTTTCCCAACTGCTCTGTGTGAGCTGAAGGGAACACCATCTGGACAGGTCAGTTCAGCAGGAGTGGTAGTTTACAGAAACTGGTACAAATATTGGAATTATAGTTCTTTTTTTTTTTCCAAGGGAAGGAGAGGAATGGAAATGGAAAAAATGTCAGTGAAAAAAACCCATGCAGAGCCCAAACTTCAGAGCTGAGGAAGTCTGCAATGGAGAATGTAGTTGAGACAGCTGTGCTGAGGCTTACCTAAGCTGGGGCTGACCAAGTGACTTCCATGATGTCATTAAATGAGCTCGTTGCTCCAGCCCTTGCTCCTGACACCTATTAAATCTACAGGGTTTGAGTTTGGGGTTGTCAAGGTAGCCCTGCATGGGACACCAACAGAACCCATCTGGGGAATGAAGCAGACCCTGCCCAGAGGCTCTTGGCTCTTTTCTTGGCTGCCTTCTCAGGGTATTTCCTTCTACGCACATCCTGGGATTGGTTTAGAGAACCAAAGGAACAATTTACTCTTTGTCCTCTGTATGTGCTGTTTAATGCCAGATGGAACTAGGGCAGCTGGTCTTGGGGCTTGGGCCTAAACTTTTTGCCTGTCTTGTAGGAAATATCTCCCTTGATTTCAAGAGAGTAGAGAAAAAACCATTTCATTCCGCAATGTTTATGGTAATTAAAGGCCACATAAAGGATTAATCCATGTTTACAATGGTCAGAAGACCTTGCAGGTATTTGGTGTCTTGTCCCAAAGGAACCCAAAGTTTCCTGCTTCCCTGTAGATAGTGAAGATCTTACACACTATTCCCAATTTCAAGCTCCTTGCAAGCCAGAGCATTTCCTGGATACAGATCCCACCTCCTTTTCTTGCAGCAGGCAGTCAGGACATCTTCTAAAGGATGCCAGCACTCTCTCAATGACAGGCCCACACTGTCCTGTCACCTTCACAGAAACTGTTCCCAGGGAACAGATGAGTCAAGAGAGTCAGCAATGCAACCATCCTTTAAAATGAATCCAAAATGGAGGGTCAAATGCAGATCTTTGACTTTTATTTTCATTACCCTCAATAAAGTTTTCTTTGGGTTGTCCTCTGAATAACTCTCAATGTCTCTTGTTTCTATCCTCAAGAGAACAGCTTCCCACTCCCTTCTGTTTATTGCTTCCCACAAACCTGAGCTGAAGGTGGAGTATGTGTCCCATACCCTCATTCCTCTGCCCCAAATCCTAAAGTCCCATCATCTGTTTCCAGTGGCACATCCAGAAAGTGCATCCTGCTCCTCTGTGGGGCTGGAGAGGCAGAGAGGCAGTCTTGCAGTGGTCATTCTTCTTGACAAAGGTCAATTATTTTGAGGAAGCCTTTTAAAAGAATAAAAACTGAGTAGCAATTAGGAGACTGACTAATAAGTTGCTTCTCACTTCCACCAGGAGCCTTGAAGTGCAGGACAGAATCCAGGAAAGATTTTCTGGAAAACGAAGAGAGGCCCAGTAAAGTCTCTAAGCCTGGGCAAGTCAATAAACTGTCATAGTTGCCCAGAAGGAATTGGCTTGTCTTAGATAAACTTACAAAAGGCCCTGAAAAAACAGAACTTTTTTAAATGGCAGAGATTAATTTTCTGACTTCAAAGTAGTATTAATGCAGAGTTTGGCTGAGGTTTCCTGTGCAAGCAGTTTCCCCCCAAGCACTGATTTCAGAATCCGCCTTGTTTTAAGGCTGGCATTTGCTGCAGCTGCAGACCTGGAGTATTTTCGATCCCCTCTGAGTGCTGGAACACCATCCAACAATTAAACCGCAACCCAAAAACAATCAAACATCTGTTTGGAGGCTGCTCAGTGACTGACGTTCTCCTGCCAGCATAAACACTGGAGCTGCTGAGTGATTCCTGTCTTGTGTGTGTGTATGTGCTGCTTGAGTGGGTTTTTGTTCTCCCAAGCAGGAAGATTCCGTGTGTGTAAATATGCTGAGGAGCATTTCTATTGCAATGCATGAATGTGCCCAGATAGTTTATTTGGGGAAGTGTTTTTGTTGACATGACCACACATGTTCGAGTATCAGCCCGAGATTGGTGTGTGCTGGAGGGGGCTTTGGAGGAAAGGCAGCAGGATGTGAACTGTGAGCCTGGGATCAGGTGTGTGGTCATGCAGTGCTGTGGGTGTTGGTGTGTTTATCTGTAGGAATAAATTGGTTTTTATTTGGGGGAAAAAAATGGCATCATGGCTGCGTGTTTTTAGGTAGAGACAAGTATTTTGAAGAGTGCACATGTGTGTGTGGAGTGTACATGTGTGTATATGTACAACTGTAGGACTGTGTTTGTGCTTTTTGGTGGATCCTCCATTTGACCTTTGAGTTCTGCCATGGAGCTGACCAGCTGCAGGGGCCAGGGGAGCTGATGTCCTTCACTGTAGGCCCAGGAAGGGAGATAACAAACTGCTGGCAGCAGTTCAGATCTGGCTCAGGAGAACAGCGAGCTCTGGCCCTGATGTGGTCTCAGAGTCTCTAAATCAAAACCCCCTGGTTTCAAGAACTCTCTTGGTTCTCTTCTCTCAGAGAATTTGAGGATGAATTGACTCCGAGGCTTTGGGAACAGGGATGGGGTGATGAATACTGGTATTAGGTCTGCCTGCCTAGAGGACAAATTATCCTCCTTCCTAAAAGCACTTACAGACTCCATGCAGGTTGCTGCTTTTGTCCTTTTTTATTTATAGCCTTGAAATAACCATGGGCTGTTGATGGCCAGGGGAAAGCACCATGCAAATGGCATTCAATCCCAACAGGAACTCCCTCCCTATAAAACCAAGACCTGCTTTTGGAAAACACAATGGTTCCCACTCTGAGCCAAATGACAGCTTGTGCCACTCCTACCAGCTCTCCCCGAAGCCCCAGGGTCTCCAGGCTGCTCCCTGGCATTTGTGGTGTCCCTCTGTCCCTCACAGGCCCTGAGTCACTGCAGTGGGAGAGGGACAACATCAGCACAAGTGACAGACTCTGGGCCACCCACTGCCTGTATTCCAGGAGCATTCTGCTGGCTAGGAGAGAGCAGCTGGAGATTCTTGCTTTAGCCCATTTCTCAAATATCCTATTGCTGAAGTATAAGAACAGGCTGTTACAGGAAAGAAGGATTTGATGATCTTCCCACTGTGAGCCCTGCAGCTTAACTTATTGTTCTAATCACCTATTCTTTTGCAGCAGTATTATTTTTCTGTTTGCCACTTTAATCTCAGAAAGTTCACTAGGAAATAGCTTTGCCTCAGAAATTTCTGTTGCTTGGAGAGGGCAGAGCACAGAGGGCAGCAGCAAAGCACAGGGAATCAGGAGTTTTCTTTCGTGGCTGCAGGTGCTGTAGAGCACAAACCCCAGGTTATCTCTGGTGAATAACATTTTTGCATCTGTCAAAAAGAGAAAGGACTTAGTGCAGTAGGAGAGAGACTCGAGCAACATCATGTTTTCTACTTGGAGAGAGCTGGACTCAAAACAGCTGCAGAAGAGCACTATTGCTTCACACCCTGTCCTGCCTTCAGAGCACGTCTGCACACCTGGATCACAGAAAGCAGGCGCTGACCACCACAGGACATGGAGCCACAAAACTTCCAGGACTTGCCTCAGCCACTGACACCCCAGTGAGCAGCCTCCACACTTTAGATAGAACCAGTAAGGCTCTTTCGAGTCTGAAACTCGTGGTTACCCACAGTGTGGAACAGGGTGTGAGGCTGGAACAAGGTGAGTGGTCACTTGTGACCAGCTCTGTGAAGCTCCTGCAGGTGCAGGTGTCCCAGCAGGACACAGCCACGAGCTTGGGGACAGCAGCAAGGCTCCTCTGGAGTGTGTGATGGGACTCTCACTCCTCCTTTTGCCAACACAAGACCCCTCTCCAGGATATAAGATGATGATCATGACAAAAGGCCCCTCGTCAGCATTAGCAGCTGCTCAATTTCCAGCTCTTGTTTTCCCACAAACTTCAACTCCAGAAAAATATGAAGTGCAACTTAAGGAAGCTCTCAGCTGTCTACCACTATGTTCACTTCCATAACAGATGTGAAATGAATTTGGGTCTCTCTTCTATTCCTATCTCATCTGTCTCTAAATTTTGAGACCTTGGAATTTTGAACTGTTCCCTTAAAATTTATTCCTTATTTGTTGCAAGAGTTTTGAGTAATATTTGAAGCTCTTTTACTTTGTGGATTAACATATTTGTCCCATCACAAACCTCAGAAAGCCTCAAATTTTGACTTTCGGCTCAGTATTCAGGCAACCAATAAATAAGGTGAGAATGTGAAAACAAACAGTAAGGCAAACTTACCAAGTGTGTGATGTCTTAAAAATAAAGGAGTGGTACTGCTCAGTGAAAATATAAAGGATAAATTCAGGAGCAATGAAATGAAACAAAGCAATAGGAAATATCAGTGTGGGAATAATGGAATAGTGTGGAATAGTCTCCCATTGGAAAGGACAAAGAGCACAGCTATGGACAAACTAGGAAATGCTAGAAATGACATCGTTATGTGCAGAAGTTACTTTCATAAACACAGGCAGGAGTTGCAGCTCCCACAGTCACAAAAATGAGGTAGAAATTCCATGTGCTGCCCGCCCTTTGCTTCTCAGCCCCCTGGTAAGTGCTCACACCCTCAGCCACACTGTTTGCACCATCCTGCCCTCACTATATAAAATTTCTCCTGTCAGTCAATAACCTGGATCAAAAATCTGTGTATTGCTTTTGCAATTTGGCCGTATTATAAAATACAATATTTTATCAAATCACCCCAAGACATTCTGGCATCCCTTTTGGGAATAACTTGTGTAAAGGAGCACCTGACCATCTGCTGGAGAAGTGCAGGTTATTCAGGCCTGCAAAGGTCTTTGCCCTGCCAAGGCTCACGGAGGCTGAGAAAGCTTCTCCCCCTGAGCCCTGGGCGAGCAGGGGGTGTCAGATCCTCACATCTGCCACCCCCGTGCACAGCTGGGAGCTGTTCAGGGAGAGCCTCCCCTGCTGGCCCAGCTGCCCTCCCATTCTCTGTCACTCAACAAGGAACTATTTCACAGTCCTTACTGCAAACAATAGGAGCTTTCAGGAGTGAAATCAGATCTTGACTCTGATAGGAAGGCAGCTGGGGGACACATGAAAGCTTCTGCTCACTGTCTCTTCCTTGTCTCCCAAGGTTTGGATTCAAGGAATCCCAGAAAACGCCCCCAGCCCTTTCAGAGAGGCCAGGGCTGCTGATAGTTCTTCTCTGAAGGCGCAGAGCCCGGCAGGAGGGTTTGCAGCAGGCTGGCAAAGAGCTCACACGGATGGACAGGGGCAATGGACGTGGAAACAGATCACAGAACAGAAAAAGGAGGAAACAGGCCGAGAAAGAACATGGAATTTCGCTGCTTTTGGATCCCTAAAGAACCCCCCCTGCTCATGGCAGTGAGCATCACTCTCCTGTCACACCTCTCTGATTCTCGGGTACAGGTTTGGGTCTCCAGACCGAGCTCAGGGCCCCAGTGCCATTCGTGAGCCAAGGGAGGAGCTGCTGCATCCCTGCGCTGCCTTCTCACCCTCAGCTGTCCCACCTGCTCCTCCAGAAATCCGATTTCCTCACACTACAGAGCTCACGGTTCCTCACTCCAGGAAAATGAATGTCCTCTGCTCAAACATTTGTTTGAAATGGGTTGGGAAACTGTATTACAGTGAGTGATTTCAATCCTTGTTCTGTCTGCTGAAGGCTCCGTGCTGCCAGAAACACACAAACAAAACATTATTCCTGTTTATAGGTGATACCAATCATTTTCTCCCTCAATAAGTATCGTACCTGGCATAGTGGAATCGTGAGAAATGAAAATAAATTTATTCAATAATAAAAAATGAGTGATGTTGGAATATTATTTGTTTGCATTTGTTTTGAGAAAATGAAGGCTGGATCAATAATTCACACACTTTCTGCTTTGAATGGACAATTTCACTATGACAAAAGAAATTATAGGGCAAAAACGCTTAGAGGAAATAAAGTAAAAATGTTAACAGTAATTACAAGTTATATAACAGCACTTAGTTATTGAGAAAAAAGACAATCTTACCAACACAATGTTAAGTTAGTTAAAACAAATAAAACCATATATAAAACACCAGGGATGCAAAAGCAATCATAGAGCTAGTTCTACAAAAACCATGGATGAAATAAGAGAAACTGAGCCCGACTACTATAAATTAGAATAAATTAGAGAGTATTAGAAAGTGCAGGAAACAAAACCAAAAGGAAATGAGGAGAACAACGAACAGCACTTATTACCTATAACAATTTATACCTCTTGCTGTTCTGTGAGGCTCATACAGGAAAAAAACCATAGGACCTTTGCTGGTCCGTGATTTCTCTTCATGTCTTGCACAGTGGGATTTGGGCAGTGGGACCTTACTGAGAGGTGAAACAGAACAGACCCAAACATTTTCTTTCCAATGAAAGGGCAGAAGGGTGACGTGAAAATGAAATCCTTTCAATCTCATATAAAATAAACAAATCTCTCTAATCTGAGCAAACTGTTAGAGACCATTTCCTTATAGCAGAGTGAAAAAATGTTTTTGGAAGATCTAAGTTTTTGGGATTTTTTCAAAGCCACAGACTTTCCAAAGTGCAATGACTCCTGAACTTTTTGGCTTAACTCAGAGAGCAGAACTGCCTTTCCCAAGAGCACAACCTCGTGCCTTGCTTGCAGCGAGCTCCTTTGCCTGCTGTGCTGAACAAGACATTGGTCAGGTTGGAACACACCATCTTCGACTGTTTTATTGTGCTTTCAGCTTTCTGGGAGCTTTCCAAGAGTACCAGGCAAGGAAATGAAATCTTCATCCCAAGGAAAAGATCCCTTTCCAAAACTGTTAATCTTTCCTTCTGACATATTTTGGAATACAAACATATCCAGAGGGGGTTCTCTCAGCAATGAGCTTGTTCATGTGAGTGATCAAATTGGGGTTGTTACACTGGTACATATGTTAACAATAATTCAGACTTTTATTTGCCCTGTTTCACCACCACAGCTGCTCTTGGTTTTCCTGATGGCCCCACCCAGGGACACTTGGAACACAAGCAGACACACGTATGGATTGCAGGGAGTGATGCTTTACATCGTTATTAAATCTAGGCTTCCCTTGGCATGCAACATTATCATAACAAACCCATGACTACACAGTTTCTGTCACTGTATAAATTCCATTTCTGCTGCCCTCAGCAGAATTAGAAAGCAGATTTGGTTTCTACACATCATTTCTGATTAATTTTTGCATTACAGAGACTGAAGACAATTCCAGAGCCTCTGGATGGTCCAGATTCCAGCCATTTGCAGGTCTGTCCCACCAGCACGTTAGTGAAGCCATTTCAGGGTTCTAAAGAAGTGAATTGAAAATAAAAACCAACAGATTAAGTTTAATATGAAAGCGGTTTTTAAGTGATGAGTATTTTCTGAAAAAAAATCTGAAAAATTACATACAACACAAAGAACTAACACAAAGCGAAATTATTTGAGGTCTGGAGAAAATTGCTTTTGCTAAGATAATTATTAGTCCAAGGATGTTATTTAATATCTGAAAAAGATGATTGACAGGTGATTTAAATAGATTATGGAAGCTGAAAAGATATCATCTGACTCTTGAGCTTAGGAAGAAGCAATGGGTTTAAGGTGAGGCCAGAAAAATTCCAGATTTGGAACAGAATGTTTGGATTAAGCACCTCTTGCCCACAGATACACATTTCTCCCAAGGTGAGAGCTGAAATGCAGGTGCTTATTTTCTCTCGTCTTTAACCTGCTCTTTGAGCCTGACAGGGTTTCCTGCTGGGTGAGACCTTGGTTACAGTGAATTGTTCAGGACTCAGCTCTGGACTGGTGGCTCCTGCTCATTGTCTATCCAGGCTTTCATTCCAAATTCCTCCCAGTACCATTTCCTCAGCTGAAATCCCTGAAGAAACATCCAAGGAGGGAAATCTTGTTTTGTCCCTTCAGAAAGAGAAAGCCTCGAATGGCCCTTGTTTTCTGCCTGGGAAGTCAAAGAACTGAAACTCCTCCCATGGCCAAACATCTCCTGAAGTGCTTTCCATGGGTTTGTCACCAAACTTCTCAGTCCCTCTTCCTTCCCCATGGCACGGGTCTCCAAGGATGTGAAATGCCCTTGTTTGCATCCAGGTAACACTGCCACATCCCAAATGTCAACAGCTCAGGAAAGGAGCCCAGGAATGAGGGAAGATTCCAGGGGCTCTGCTGCTCCATAACTGGGCTGTGCTGTGGGGTGGTGGGAGCACCCACAGGGAGATGCCCACGTCAAGGAGGGCCTTTTTCACTCCAAGCAACTCCACAAACCCTTGGGCAGTGCCCAGAAGGAAGCACAGAGCTGAGGGGAGGCTGTGCTAGGAGTTCTCTGTGCTCATCTCAGCCTTTCTCCCCGTGCATTGAAGAAAAGCACTGATTTAGCCCCAGATTGATTCTGCTTTGAACAGCTCCTCTCTTTGTCCCTGCCTTGCAGCTCATTAGATGTTGTTTGGCCTCGGTGTAATTGCTGCTGTCTGCTGACAGGGCACTTCTGCCAACCAGATGGTTTTTATTTTGAGGCATGGCTATTTGATAAAACTGTTCTTAACTCATAAATAAAGGAGGAGGCTGTTGCAGGGGTTCTATTCTTCCCATTAGCAATTGAGATTACTGGATATAAAAAAAGGTCATGGATTGAATTTGACATTCATGGAAAAGAATCAACGCTCTGTGCATCAGTTAAAACTTTTCTGTACTTTGCTGGGCCTTGCAGATACCCTTAATAAGCATTAATTTCTTGTTAGATGATAAAATGGAAATATTTCATAGGTCTTGGTGAAAAAATATTTGTTGGCAGCAGAAACTATTTTTGTAATATGCATTGTAGGTACAGCCACATGAACATGAAAAGCTTTACAGATTGAATCAATAATGAAAATCCCACAATTTCTCTCATTTTTCTTTATTCTTGTCTTCTTCACTGTTATTTTCTCTATTTCCTGGGTTTCTCCTGTGCTGGAAACACTGGATAATGAACTTCAATATTTCATTTTAGCTTCTGAATCCATACCAATTCATATATATATATACACTTGTGTATACTTCATATCTGCGTGCTTGACCTCATGAAGTCAAACAGAACATAAACCAGACTGCTCCAAATGGCCAATGTTGATTTGACAATTTGTCGTTATTTAAACTTGAATGAAACAAATATTCTAATTTGGCACTAATTTTGACTAATTCATCACTAATTGTGATGAAACCAAAGTTTATTATTTTATATAGCATTTGCCCATCAAAAATGTTTTTGTCACCCCATTGCTACATGAAAAACCAATCAAAAGAACACTGGAAAATAACACCACAGAAGAAAAGTGGGGTGGCTCTTCCTAAAACGTTGCTATGAGCAGGGGATAAAGTTTTTTCTCCTACACCCAAATTTCTTTTTGCTCTAAGCCTTTTCAAAATGCCACTTGACAAACTGACAGGTAAAAAGAACCTCAGGCACTGGCTGACTCTGCATTCAACCAGGGAAGTGAAAAGCTCCCCAGCAGCTGGCTGTGGCAGCAGGAATTCTGAGAATACCACTGATTTTCCTTTTATTCCCTCAGACCAGAGATTAAAGACATTTTAAACCAGAACCTGGACTCTGCTGGTGATGGAGTCCCTGACAGTTCAGAAAGGCACTTTAGAAATGTTAATCCCAATAAAACGAATGTTCTAAATAAACAGGAAAGGCAACATGCCATGGAAGACAAAAAAAACCTTCTTCAAACTCCTTAAACCCCAGGCTTTTGGATGTGTATGAACCCTAAACCCCCAAATGCAGCCGCCTGCTCCTCTTTTGCAACAAGGAGAAGCATTGAGCTGAGCAATATTTGCAGGTGCTGATAACAAACATCAGTCCCAGCCATTTCCAAGTGTTTGAAACAACACTGGGTCAGTGAGTAATGTTCATGGGAACCAGAGGATGGATCTGTGTTGGAACTTTGGATACAGAAGATTTCAGGCTTTCTGTACTGATGGAGAGTGATCCTCAAAAACACCCTGCCTTTGACCTGAGGCCATGGAAAAGGCTTCCAAAACTGAGTGATAACACTGTGATTGTGAGTGTGGAGTTAAATAAAAGTGTGTTATCCCACAGGGTGAAAGATTTGGAGTTTGGGGTTTTAGGATATAGTGATAGATATTAACAAGATAGAGGGAGTAACATGTAAGTTAGTAGTCCTCCTTCTCCTTCTTCTTCTTCTCCTTCTTCTTCTTCTTCTCCTTCTTTTTCTTCTCCTTCTTCTCCTTCTTCTTTTTCTTCTCCTTCTTCTCCTTCTTCT
>VYXF01006338.1:266742-305143 GCA_013397295.1 Polioptila caerulea | reverse complement strand
CTTCTTCACAAGTTTGGGTAATTTTGTGTGATTGTTTAAAAAAATCCACAGTGTGGAACACAGGTGATTAGTTATCAGGTTAAAAGTAAAAATAAATTAGTTGGCATCTCATAATTGGGTGGTTTAGGCTTAAAAAGACCTTGAAGACAGAACTCTGCTCTCCATTTTGAACTCTGTTGGCATGTGGAAGCACTCACAGTCAGTGAGGCTGTGAAGAAGATACGAAATAATAAACATCCAGGTCTGAACAAGAATTCTGTCTCTCCCACTTTTAACCCTGACCCTGAGAAGAAGGGCCAGATAAAACCAAGGGGCTCCCCTCAGGTCTGCAGGGGGGATGTTCAGCTGGGATGGAGGCTGTGACTCCTCCTGGAGGGAAAGGTTTCGGGTGTCACAGAGTCCCTGAACATGAGAGCTTCCCACTCGTGCACACCTGGCCAGGTCCAGCACAAGGACAGGGCCAAGGACACAGCAGGTATTTCCTCAGGCTTTCCAAGAGCTTAGAAAATACTTAAAGAACTTGGGGCTGTGTTGTGTGTAAATAAATAATGGTGTGAGTCAGATGTACGCTGGGTGGTTTGTACATCACACAAATAAAATTGTACTTCAGCACACGTTAAGGAAGGGGATGCCTTTAATTCTGAAAAAAAACCCCAAGAAAAAGTCATCCAGTGTGTCCTGGAGGAGTAAGGATACCACTTAATGCCCAGAAGGGTGCATTACTCCTGGTTTTTCTTGCAAATATTTACTCATTATTCCAAGGGAGTGTTATTTCACCAAAAGCTCATTACATGATGCACAGTAGAGCCTGTGGAGCCACCAATAACTCTTAATGTTATTTGGTTTATTCTAACTATGGTCTTCTCCAAATAAAAATGAATTATGCAGTTGACTACTTGGCTGTGCATCTTCCTTAAGTCATCTTACAGAAAATAATTCCAAGATGAGAGAAAATCAAAAGGAATTAGATTTATGATTAATAATTGCTTTGGCAAAGGCAAAAGCTTATTGCCAGAGACAGTGAGGAAGCAAAGACCTTGGAGTAGCCACCAGGGCAGATTTTCTAAATTTTACATTTTCCCTCACAAGACACAGGCTTTCCTAGGAGACCACCAGTGGTGACATCCCAACCACACAGCTCACTGACAGCAGTCCTATTATAAATAGATTTGGATTTCTAAAAACTATTCTTCCACAAATTAAATAATTTAACTTAAACTGAAATAAAAAAATAGACTAGAAATGTTTGCAAATGGTTGTCACTTGGAAAAAAAGTACCCCTGAGGTTTCAGAAAACTCCAAATATTCCCCAAATGATGTAATTATTGCAATGAATTGTCTGTGGAATAAGCAGCTGCTCAGTAGGAATTAGTGAGGCACAGCATGGTGGGAAAGGTGGTTTCAAGTACGACTGTACCTTCCTGATGCCACCTTGGGGAGGCTTTGTGGGTGCCCAGGAAAGTCCCATGGCAGTGCCAAGCTGCTGTCCAGGCAGGTGATGTAATTCCATGTGCTGCGGGTCCTTGGGGACAGTCACAGCACAGCAGGCAGGATCCAGGATACCCTGGCAGGCACAGAGGCTGACAAATCCCAAGGAAAATTAACCAAGAGCAGTAGGAACTTTTCCTACCACACACCTGAATGTGCTAAGACAGCTTTCCACAAAAACAATGTGGGATGATGGTAGGAATATTCAGGTTCAGGGTAAGGATGACCAGTTCCTGGCTTGGTGGTGAAATGTTTTGGGATCTGTGAGAACCATGCAGTGTGAGGGGCACAGGGCTCTCACAGGGCTCTCCACACCCCTGTCACACTGATGGATGTGCTCCAGTCTTACCACTCCCAAAGGCCACCCGAAAATCTATCAGCCCAACATCAGTATTTTCCACCTATAAATCAGAACTGCAAAACGACAAGTGACAAATGACCAGCTCTGTAATGAAACTGAGGAAAGGATCTACCCTCCTTGCCCAGCTCCCTATTCATCAAGTATCTTCCTAATTAATTCTGACCTCAGTGTAAATCTCCAGCCCACGCTTTGCAGAAAGTCAGGGCAGATGATGATAAACTGGTCCTGTAGGTACTGATCTATAAATCTGAGTTTCAGAGGCACATTTGGCAAGGGACTCATGAATGTACAGTGGGTGCCACTCCACAGTGTCTGAGTAGTGCAGCAGCCCAGGGACAGAGGCAGCACCACCCCTTCCAGTGAGGAAATCCTGAATATTAGTCTGAAGTCAGGAGCAGAGTTTGCTGAGTGAGATGGAAGCAAATTCATTTGAAGTCCTTCCAGAATGATGTACATAAAGCATGTAGCCTGTCTAACAACATCTGAAGAGCTACAAAAACAGTCAATAGCTGCAACAGCTCTGAGACAGGAGTCCCACTGAGTCTGGACAAAATCATTACAAATGAGGAGAGCCATGTTTGTGGAGAGGAAGGATGGAATTCATTAGAAGAGCAGCAACAGTTCATACTCCTGACAAGGAGGAACCAGCAGAATGGGGGTTTTGTTTGTTCCTTTGTTTATTAGAAAGATCTTACAGCAAAATAAACACTGAAAATTGAAAAATAGTTTACAATGATGAACTCTGGTAAATCCAACCTCTTTTACAAGGGAATACCAAAGCAGATTTTAAACATTTGGCAGCTTATCAGGAGCCAGAGGAAGATTAACTATGTGAGTGAAAAATCAGGCTGAGAAACCAAAAACAGCTTTTCACAACGAAGGAAAGCCAAGAAGGAACAGTCTAAAAAGCATTTGGAAAGAAATGGTAAGATCATCACACTCTTAGGAAATAGATCGTTGAAGCAAGAGGAATTTGAATTCCTTTTGGAAGTGTGCAGGTATTTTTTTTAAGTAAGACTTAGGCTGTCCAACAGCACAGGGTCACTCAGAAACAATCACAGGTGTAGTGGTCCTGCCGGGGGTGCCATGGCTGGTGCTATGCACAGGCAGCACAGAGACATGGGGTGGTTTTCATAAAAGTCACCAAAATGGAATGCCTGGCGCTCCCAGAGTCCCTGTTGGATTTGGCAGATCTCTGCCAAAGCTCCAAATGCTCTCCCCAGCTGGGCTGTGTCATGCTCGTGGGACCTGGGGGTAGGAAAGGCTTCCTTCTGGGTGCAACAAAACACAAAATCCATTGCCACTTGATGTTATTAAAGAACAGCATGAAAAGTTTGGGTTTCCAGCTCAGTATTCAACTCCAAACACAACAAACATATTCCACTTCCTACATTCCCATGGAAATTCCAAAGCCTACAGACTCTTCACTTGTTTTTCAACACTCATGTTTGATGTTTAAAAGCTTTGCCTTCCCTTTCAGGAGTGGGTGATCCCTACGTAGCTCTCACCCTTTCCTAGAGGAGCTGGGATTTGTAAGTGGAGTTCACAACACACTCGGTGCTTTTAGATCTGGGTGGCTGCAGACACCAAACCACATCAGTGTGTCCCTGAGCCCGTGTGGTGGAAGAGCTGTGAGAGTCCCAAAGAGAAACAGGAAAAATCTCCAACTTGCTCTATTCCTTTTAAGGGATTTTAGATTTTCCAGCGCAGTTAGACGAGGCATTGCACACATTTCAGACACACTTCTTCACATGGGAGAAAAAAGAGAGAAAAGGGAAGGGGAGCCAAAACCTCTCTGACTTCTCTCTGGCTGATCTCAACCATAGGAATTCCCCAATCATGAAAATGCTCTGCTCTAGCTAAGGAAATGCTGTTGATTAGGGAAAAACGTTCCAGATGTTAAGGGAAAGCAATTTCAAGAGGAAGGGAAAGTGGAAGAGGGAGAAGGGGCGTGAGGTGACTCCACCCTCGCAGGAGCACAGCAGGGTCCTGTACCCTCTGGGGGCTGGGGAGCAGCCAAGTGGGAGAAGCTCTCACACACTCCCCCAGCCTGTTCTTCCCCCTCCAGGCAGCAATTATAGCTCCAGTTTAACCCCATCCATTCTTTGTATCCTTTCTGATTGGCATTATTAGATAAAAACAGAAATAAATCAGAATTAAAGTTATACAGGAAAATTTCTTCACAATTCCCATGCAATTTCTTCCACACATCCTTTTTAGCACAGTGTCCCTTATAGATCCAGAGGTATCTCCAAAGGTGTGGATAGAGTTAAAATAGCAAGAGAAGACACTGCAGCCAGAGTGGAGACAAATGTCTTAGTTCTTTGTAAAGTTAGTTAATGTGATTTAACTCTTTGTGTGCTTAGGAAAGCAGCCAAAGCAAACCAGCTGCTCATTTCTCTGGGCTGAACTACCAGTGCCCACTGAGAACTCCTTGAGTGCTCACATCTGTACTTTACTGCCTATCAGAATAATGCTGCTCCAATCAGATATTTAGGGAAAAGGAAGAAAAGAACAAAGAATTCATCCCAGGTGCCTTCCTGGGACAGCAGTGACTGGGACAGGGATAACTGAGGTTCACTGCAGCCCTGCATGGGCACAGTCTGTTCCTGTTTTCTAGAAAGTCACAGGAAACTTAAGAAATCAAGCTCAGGAGTGGCAATGACACGTTTTCATGCTGAGACTGAAGAGTAAAACGATGTACTGAGGGTGTTGTTCTACTGGAACCTCCAAATTTTAACGCAGGCCTTAGCCACAGTATTTTCCAGAAATCCAATCTGCACCTGTCACATAAGACTAAAACCAGGCCACTGAAAGATGCCCACTGAGAATCCTGGGAAAGGATTTCAGAGGAACTGTCCAGAACTGAGCTCAGCAACTCCCTGGAGAACTTCCTGCAGGGAGGCAGAACGAGCTGGCAGAGGACATGGGCAGGATGACCTAATAGGTTTTTTCCATCTCTGATGTCTGTGATTATGTAATTCCGTCTTGATACGGGACCAGAGGAGTTGACAGTTACATCTGTAGTTTCTTTTAAAAAGTTATTGACTCTACCCATGGAATAGATCATAAATTTAAGAGGAAAACATCATATAAGTATCAGGAATGGAGGGTGTGTATCAAATTTGGGTTAATAATACTTCTTAAAAGACATAAATGGGAATGAAGATGCAATGAAAGTAAAAATTGGTCTTGGCTTAAGGTATGACCAGATGATACCAAGCAGAAAGATGCTTATTACGTAGAGTTTAGCACTGCTACAAAGCCATGAACAAAGGGTTTGAAATCTTGTGTTTTCTTCAGCATATAAAAGAAAATGTCTCTTTCCAGAGCAGAATTCACATCCAAAATTTCAGAACTTTTCTGTTCCTGCAGGTGTCCTTGTGTAACGTATTTTCGAAAGCATTTTTAAAATGAAAGATAATAAAAGCTCTAATGGTGCTTTCTTGGCTATGGAAATCAGAGCAGTTATGAAAAGCAATAAAGCAGCCTTTCTCTTTAGCTGCCAACAACTCCAGAAACATGTTTGCTGGAACTCTGACCCCTTACATAGAAAACATTAAAACAACTGCAACTTGATACAATTAACTGGTATTAGATTCAAAGTTTGTGAGGCCAACTGGCTTTTATGATATATTTCTTGGTACTTACATACTAATGGAAGAACTCCAAACTTTTGAAAAATATATTCCAGATAGGCTGACTCTTAACTTATTTTTATAAAAGCAAATGCTTTAGCAACTGCTCATCCTGTCTGCAAAGAGGGAAAAGCCTCTCCTGCTGTAAGCCCAAGGAGCTTTGCTATCTCATTCAGTCCTTGCTCAGAATCCACTGACAATGGCAATATTTGAGGTGTGATGGATAAAGATTTCACTGCACTTCTCAGAATATCAGGGTTGTAACATTTCCCAATCCTTCCCTTCATTCCCTGGTTTAATACTGAAGGAGGTAAATAAATCTCATTCTAAATCACAGAATGATTTGGGTTGGAAGGAACCTGAAGGGTCATTTCATCCCACCTCTGCCATGGCAGGGACACCTCCCACTGTCCCAGGGTGCTCCAAGGCCTGTCCAGCCTGGCCTTGGACACTGCCAGGGATGCAGGAGCAGCCACAGCTGCTCTGGGCACCCTGTGCCAGGGCCTGCCCACCCTCCCAGCCACGCATTCCTTCCCAATATTTAATCTAAATCTGCCTTCTGTCAGTGTGAAGCCACTCCCCCTCACCCTGTCACTAGACGCTCTTGTAGATCAATCAATCAATCAATCAATCAGTCAATCAATCAATCAATCAGAAAGGCTTCAGCTGGGGCCTTTCTCTGTGATCCTCTCCTGTGTGACAGGACAAGGGGGACATGGTCAGAGTGGCCACTGGCAGGATGGTGCCCCAGAACTGGACAGTCCCAGAACGTTAACTCCTCTGTGTTCCTCCCACCTGTGTGAGGAAACAAGAAAGAGTGCAACAGCTCTGAAAGAAATATTTTTAAGATACAGCATAGAAAAAGAAAATCCCACAGTACAGGTCAATCAGCCTGTGACCCCAAAACCTCTTCCTATGCAAATCTTTAATGAGACTTTAAAAGCCACAGCTTTTGGTGCTGGCTCTGAATTGTGATCAGAAAAGGCATTTCTTGTGGAACCTGTGAATCTGCAGGATGCCAAGTGAAACAATCCAACATCTCCTGAAGCTCAGCTTTTCCTGCCTGTATTGCGTGGCTCTTTGCTTCCCTCTAAAAGGAGCAGAACACAGGGGATTTACTGTGCCCCTTATGGAAAATACCTGCCAGCTGCTCTACTTTGGGTGTGATTTATCCAGAGGAAAGTCCTGTTAAATATCTGTACACCATGTACAGGATAGAACTTGACCTACCATATATTCTGTGTATTCTGCACAGAAAACCAGAAGTTCAGATTGTTTGTTCTCTGATATTTTTACAGATAACGGTAATTCAACTTTTTAATGACAAGGTAATTGCAGGGTTGTTTTTTCTTTTGTTTGCCTGTGTTTTTTCATTTTTTCATGGGCTTTTTAAAAGAGTGGTAAAGCTCCTACAATTGGCAAGCAGGCAGAGAAAAAGAAATGAGGATGCCCATGATCAGATAGAAACATTTCAAACCCTGAGAGAAGTAAAACTGAATGGAATTCATGAACAAATTACTCCAGCTCTTTCAGTAATCAATTCTAATCACTATTAATAATATAACTTTTCCTTCAAAGAATTACTTTCACCTTATAAAGTCAAAGCTTGAAACCTCCTTAATCTTTAATAGAGCCTGCAACAATTACTGCAGGCAGGGAGGACCCACAAATTGGAAGCCCCGTGTGATTCTCTCCTTCTCCAACCAACTCTTCTGATGATCATAAATAACAGTAAAATCACCATAAAAATTAATAGTACTACAGTTAAAGAAAATCATTATGTAAAGGTTTATGAATTTTGCAGCCATTAATAGATATAAGTTAATGAGCCATAGGCCTTCCAGAATATGATATCAGATATTTTTCCACCAATGAAACTTTCAGAGTTCCAAATCCTTCAGAGGTCACCAACTTCAAAAATGGAACAGAAAGTTACTGTTCAATACTAATGTGAGTAAAAATGGAACAGAAGTATTAGGGCAAGTATCATCCATGGCAATTTGAAGAGTGTAAAAGAACAAGGTCAGGAAATCTACTGTGTCAACAACTTGGAATGAAGAAAGACAAAATTAAACTATCCAAGTTGAATAAGTTGCATTTTGAACACTCTGTGCATTTTAAATTCACTTGTACACAGCATCATTTTATTGTTGAAAAACTCTCGACAGTTAAAAGATTTTGATTCTAGAAGGGAAAGCCTCAAGACTGTTCTATAATGAATATGAGATTGTATAAGAACAGCATTTAAAAAAATGATAAATCAATTTGAGATTCACTATTAAATGCAGGTGGTATGAATCATATACAAGTAAACAGAAAATGGTTTATATATCCTACATATCTTATTACACTTTGTATTACAATTACAAAAAATCAGATACCACATCTTAAACATACTTACACAGATTTTACATGTGCATTTTTTATGGTAAAACACAAAAGACAAAAGATAAAAATGGCTTCACTTTAAAGTGGGAGAAAAAAAACTAACCCACCCCCAAAAACCCACCCCACATGTCCCAAGAGTCAAGTTAAAGATTCAGAAGTCAGGGCTAGGAGGGAAAAGGAAGATAAATAATTTAGCACTAAGCATAACTAAAGGCTGTCAGTCTGCCAGCTTTAAGAGAAATAAAAAGGTTTACAAGGATCCTGAGAGTTTTTACAGAACCTCTAGGGGTTTGAAAAAATAAATCCAGAACAAGAAAAGAGTTTTGAAGTATTCTGCATAAACAGATTTTAAAGACACTGATTAGACTGTGGGAATAACAGTAGGGAAGGATTCCTTTGGGTGGGAGTCAGGCTCTTCCCTGGGCTTTGCTCTCCTGTCCCATCACCAGCTGCTCCATCCGAGGATCCTCTGGGAGCCTCCCGGAGGCCAGAGCATCACAAGGAGCGGGGCTGAGCCCGGGTGTGGCCCCAGAGCACCGGCCCTGCCCCGCAGGCTCTGCAGGGAAAGCCCTGCTCGGGCTGCAGCTCTGAGTGTCCTGGCTGCTGGAGTGACCGTGGCTCAGACAGCCAAGGAAAGAAAAACCCTCTAAGTCCTGGCTTCTTTTATGGACGTGGCAGTGCAGGGGCTGAAAGGGCAAATTTCACATTATTCCCCTCTATTTTTAATTTTTTTTTTTTTCCTGAAGAATCTCTAGCAATCTCTTGCAATCTTGAATTGCAGAAACCCAGGGGTTAAACTGCCAAACCTGTATGTAAAAATGTGAATTCCATCTCATGCTCAGTTGTACTCCAAACTGGGATGTAACCTTGTACTTCAGTGCTCAGACAATGTGAGCTGTAGGAGAATCACGGCAAGGAACCAAGTTCATTTAAGACATAAAGCAATTTGGAATTGCATTGATTACAGTGATCAGTCTATCACTTTAATGTCATCTCAGCTGACATTTATTAAAAAGACATACATGTGACAACCCATTGATCCTTAGCACTGCAGCTGAGATAAAAAGTCTATTTGCAAAGGAAAATTACTTCTTTAATTAGAAATGGAGTATCATTTTATCTTTTCTTTGTTAGAGCCTCAGCAGCCAAGGATCCAATACAGAACAGGAGGGGCTGCAGAACCTGGAATCTTCTCTGACTAAAGAATCCTCAGAGTTAATCATTCAGAGTTGTGCAAATGAGCCCTGGAGATGGGAAAGAAAACAGATTTATTCCACCCGTGTGTGGGGACTCCAACTCAGTGCTGCTTGAGAAGAATCTCAGAGTAAGGCAGCAAACAAAATATTCCAGAGACTTTCTACAAGGTCTCAGAGTTAACTGTGGTTAGACATTGCACCTCTCCTAATGACCAACTACTTGATGAAAACCAACTCAGCAAACACTGCCAAGGAATATGCTGTAGAGAATACTGTCAGTCATTTAATGTATATAAAAAAAATTAATCTCAGTCTACCAGATAAAATGATGAATGTGTCTGATACACTGTGAATGAAATGCTGCTCTAGAAATTCCTGGAGCATTCCTTGTTGGTGAATAAAATTCTGAAGCCAAGTTATTTAGTCTGTGGACCTATAAAATCCTATTATTAACATTGTCTTCTCTTTGTACCTATCCAAAATCACATGTTTGGAAAATGTTACATTTCATACAGCGTTGCTTTTAGTCCTAGGCTTGATCAGTCTGATTCTCTTTAGAGAAAGGCCTTATTTCTATAAATGACAATAATGATTTCCTATCTCTCAGAAATGCAGGGGCACCTCCACATTCCACAAATGTAGATTCCACTCCTTCCAACCTTCTCTCAGTTTTATTTTATACTCTACTTGAAAAGCAAGCAATTCAACAGATCTGGGTTTAATTTTTATAAGTTTACAGCAAGGAAATCACAAGCTAATATTGAGGTGGACTAGAGAAGTAAATCTCCACATTCTTGTGTTTGTAGACTTTTTATATCAAGTGACATTAATTCTGGATAAACAACTCATATTGCATTTTCTCCAGTAATTAAAATCAGAAAAAATCAATGCACTGCTTATTTCTTAGCTGAACACAGAGTCTATATGTCTGGCAATAAATGTCCAGACTGAATGATTATTTACAACAAAAGTCTTCAGATTCTTCAGATTCTTTTGTACAGTATGTAACCTTTTAGATTTACTTAAATTGCTGCCTACAAATAAACTGACAGTAACTTCTCATCTACTCATAAAAATAACTTAATTGGTTTGCTATTAGATATTTAATTGGCTTCACAATGTTGGTACAGTATCTGCCTATAAAACTTCAGATAATATTGCCTTAATTCATCTGAGTAAACTATCAATTCCCTTAGAACAATAGACAAAAAAATCTGCATTCCTCTTTTAACTTTCCCCTGGGTGCAGATTAAAACTTTCAGGTGGCAGATCTTTATTTTGCTATAAGGTCTCCAAATAGTTTGGAATTATGAAAAAGTTTCTGTTCAGGAGAGTGGAGTGATTTGAGTCGAGCGATTTTTATATCCTTGGTTTACAAAAGAGAAATTCTTCCTGTAAGCCTGGGACTGTACAACTGAACCACAGGCACCAAGAGCCTCAGTGCTCTCAGCACAGGACACAGTTGTGTACAGAAGGAATGTGTAAAGTTGTGTACAGAAAGAATGACTTCCATGAAAAAATTAATGGGTGGAATTCATCCCTGCTCCAGTTCCAGAGCCTTGTGTGGGATGATGCTAATATCATCTAATAATATCAGGATCAAAGATGAGTGGAATAAAACTTCCAATTTTAGATGCTCTTTATCTGCAGGTGTGAATGTATAATGAATTCTCACCACTGGCTCCTATTATAAATCCAATGATTTTGTACTCTGTGACAGCAGTTTCTACAATTTTCTTTTGGCACAACCTGCTTGGAAGATACGACAAACCCGCGGGGTGCCAAAACGCTTCTCTAAATGATCTACTTTGCAAGACAGCCTCCAAGTGTGACCCTGATGAATCTTATCAAACTCTTGGAATAGAATAAACATGAAGGAAAGAACCCACGTATCATTTACTTAAGTGGGTATTTCGCTGGTTTTTTACATCCTCCTGCACAGCCATGCCAAAGGATTCATCGCAGCATTCGGAGCATTTTAAGCCCAGGTTAAATAGAAAACCATTACTGGGTAGGATAGAATTGCACTGTGGCTATTTTTGAATCCTGCTGCCTCAGACAAGTGCAATGAATCAGTTGATGTCACCTCAATTACCGTGTTAGCTCTAATCAAGGAACTGCTCTTCCCATCCATTCTGTGTAGGGGACTCTCAGAACTAGGTGGATTTTCCAGTGGACAAAGCCACCCTCTGGCAGATTACAAGGGTCAGAATTTGACAGAATAAGGATGGATGACTCTATTTTAATTGAATATTAGATCATCTTAATGGCACAGGAGGTATTTCATTGCCATTCATGGAGACAGTTCAGTGTTTAACTGGGGAGAAGCATTTCTGTGCAAAAGCTACCCAAACATGGAGAGGGGATTGTTACACATCTGCCAAAACGCTGCTTGGAATTAAGGTAGATCCCAGTTTGCAACATAAAATTCCATTTTTTCAGCTTAGCATGCCATGCCCTGCTGCAAACACCAAGGACTGGACAGCGAGGGCCCGCAGAAGGCACTGAGAGGGTTCCTGAGTACACAGGCACAGGGAAAAATGAGTGTGCAGAGAGGGAACTGGGGTTGTTCTCTCCTCCACCCTTGGTCTAGGAACCCTTCCATGTGCTGTGTTCTATTTATTATTTCTGCATTGCATCAGGGGGGAAATATTCACACTGAGCCACGGGGATTAAAGACTGAAGCTCTAGAGAAGTCGGATCACATCCGTCATATCCAGCTGTTTTCAATTCCAACACCTCACACCTGCTTTTATTTATTATTCCTGGGCTAGACAAGACAGGGCTCATTTTTCAGTCTTTACAAGCTTTCCTAGAAAAGACACAAATCAATCTATTCCTTCCCCTTTTGCCTCTGCAAGAGAACATTACAGCAAACTCCTGACACAGGGCAGACCTGACCTACAGGAGCCACTCACATCCTGAGGCTGGACAGCTCCCTCTCCTCTCCCAGCGTGGGCACAATGGCCCAAAATGGAACAGAAACATCATTAATTACAGAACTCTGTGTCAGCACAGACTCTTAACCCCACTTACTCCCACAGATTTCAACTGCTTTGTCTTCATCTTACATTGGAGATGGACTCAAGAGGTTTGGGTGGTGGTGAAAGAACAAACTGATTCATGGAATACTTTAAGTAATGGAGTCTCCACTTTTACTCATTTTCAGCTTCCATTCCAGGAGCCTGTTTGCTGGCAATCCATCTGAATCACTTTCTGGTTCTTTATCTGGAGAGCACAGTGTCTCAGCATTTGACTGTCCTTTTTATCAAGTGGTTTTTCCAGAGGGGGGACTCACAATCCATTCCTTTTGCAACCCTCTCTCATGTCACAGGTTAGTCTTCCTTTAGGACCTTTATAACCAACTGTTCCAGAGTAATAATCCAAACACATTTAAAATGCAAGCCAAATGTCCCAGGCCTCCCTGTCCTTACTGCACAAACACTCTCACAAGTGCAGTTGTTCCTCTCACACACCTGGCACACCAGGTTAACATTTGATGGAGCAAACTTGCCTTGATTGCAATTCATCCACCTCATTTTTTGAATCAGCCAAGTACACAGAAAACCTTCCCCCACCAAAGAAACAGGCCCTTAAGTTTTTAAAACATTTGAAATTCTTGCATGAAATTTAGCACTGAAACACAAAGTATTATCATCTGTAATGAAATGTGTTAGGAGCTGCTGAATACACTTGCTTTAAAAGGCAACTCTGCCACATTACTCATTAAAAAATCAAGGATGCTCCATAACAAGAGCAACTGTCAGTCTGAATTCAAAACCAAACTGATTCCCTAAAATTTGAAAGCCTGTAATAAAACATACCTATAGCTGCCGTAACACTGATGTGCTGTAAATCTACCCAGTTTTGGGAAGAGCAAGGCACACTTACCAGACAGACATCAAGGCAATTGCCCATGATACAATGTTAAAAAAAAATAGCTTGTACGTTTTGCAGTAGCATCAAGTCTCTATTCAAGTGTAAAAAAATTAATTGACTCCATCTGTATTGGCCTAATGACTGATTAAATGACTAATCACGGAAGTCTTAATTAAAATCATTTTTCTGTACAGAAGAGGATGGAGGGAGGAAGGCAATCATTAATGTGTTCTAATGTATGTCAGATTCCATTTGTGCCTTTTCCTAACAGCCACCAAATGAGTAATTACACACAAGGTCATTCTGTAAACTTTGTGCTCACATGCACTGATTGGATCTGGGTTCTGCACCGGGCTGCTTCTTCCCCATCACAGAGCAGGTAATTAATAGTGCTCAGCATAAATAATAAAGGAAGCTGACATTTCCTCTTCCATCACCAGCCAGCCCAGATTCACACACAACTTCCAGCCACTGCTGGTGAAGTCCCACACCTCACCCAGTCCTCACACTCCATCAGAATTCAACATTCTCCGTGCACTGACACGGATCTCCACCACACAGGGGAATTCCAGGAATTCTTCCTGCGTGAATAAAGTGACCAGGCAATTAAAAGAATCCTTTTCAAGTAAAGCAGGATGGCAGGAGGAAGCTTATTTTAAGTTTTATTTGCCAGCCACCTGACAACCCAATGCATGGTGACCTTTGCTATGGAAAAATAACAAGCTGCTTCCACCTCAACAGCTGAGAAGAATCTATTTAAAACAATGTATTAAAATGTGTAATGGAATTAAAAATTGCATCTTGAGACTGGATAGGCCAACTTTCCACTGGCATTGACCCTTACACGGCACCAACACTTTGTTATGAAACATTGCATATGAAATATTAAAGTCCAAAGTACAAATTGTAACACAAAATATTTTGTTTGCTGAATGCTGTCCTGAAATTCTAGAAATTGTTATTTGCAGCCACAGCAAATCTGCATGTCACCAGCTGCAACAATTTTCCATATCCCAGTTGACAATACATTATCATGTATAAAATAAGGGGTTTTATAAAATTAAAATCAAATGTTTTAATGGAGAAAAAAGAAGTTTGTACAGCCCTGTCAGTTTTATCAACAAATGTCCAATTCTACAACTTCACTTTTCTTCAAAATTCTGAATTCAAATGTGCAGCACTGGTGTGAGCAGCAGGTGCAGAATTAGGGGCCAAGTAAGTTCTGGTTCTTCTAAAATAACTGAACTAACATTTAGTACTGACTAAGTTTCTTCAATTTCTGCTTTTCCTAAGCAGAAGTATTCTGACCCACAATTCTGATGAGGAAGATCCGTGCAGAGCCCCTGGGAATGAACATTTTGTGAACAATGTGCTGCTTTAGAGTGCCCAGCTGACTCAAAACAGGGCTCAGAATATGGAGGGAGAAGCTAAAGGGACAAAAAATGTGAAAAGAATCTTAAGTCATGACATGACCCTCTAATGTCCAATCACACTTCTGGCATGATGAAGCACTACCCTGCCTAAACCATTCAAAGCCATGGAAGTCACAGAACAATGTAAGTAAAGCTACATCAAGCAGCTTCATCCAGATTTCAAGAAAATATGATTTTCAACTGCTCTGAGTTAATTATAACACAATCTTGACCTTACTTACCACATAACAGAAGAAAACAAAAATATGTGACAACAACTCTCTGCTTGCAATAACTGTCAGTGTCACATATGAAAGAAGTTCATTTTACTAATAAAGGAAATAGAATTGAGTGATAGATTTAAAATTAAATTCAGCTATTCTATAAATGTCAATCAGAGTTTTAAGGTGGCTCTCAAGGCGTAAAACCAGCACTGAGACTCAAACGTGCCACTCTCTGGGCTTCTAGGGAATTAATGAAGCTCAGTTTCATCTCCTTTGAAGACACATACATTTAAAACAACCACAAAATCCATCACCACCACACCAGAACACTCCAAAATAAACAACATACAGATGGCACTGTAAATCTTTCAGAACCTGAAGATATTTTTGTGGAATAATTCAACACAATGTGCACTACTCTGCTAATGCAAATGAAAACTTGCACAACTACCTAAATTACAGGGTGGTGTGCCATTCTTAATCTTCTCAGAAATGTAGGAGTTCCTGTTTCAATCATTTCTATTGTTTGAAATACACCCGGTGATAATGGAGCGGCTGCCACTGCAGGCAGAGAGCGACTTCTGGGTGAGGCTAATTAATAACTCAGCTCTTGCTGCTGCTTGGAAGTGATCAGCAGACACAGGGGAGGATCGAGGTGTGAGAGAGCTGAGAGCACCCTGAGTGCCCTGTCCAAAATTCAGCACTGTGCTTTTTCTGTATACATTGATTATTTAGGCCACTCCTGGTCTTCAGTGGTGTAAAATATTTAAAAGTCAATCATTTCCAGTGTTTTGTTTCAGGGAGCTCTCAGGTAGATCCCCTCAGCACACAGGGACAGACCCTTCCCATCACAGTGTGAAAGGCCATCTAAGCTGGATGAACAACACCCTTCGTACTTCTCTGCACTTCTTCAAGAATTAACAAGTGCTGAGAAATCTCCTGCCCAAAGACAGACCACAGAGGATGATGGTGTCTTGTGAAGGCACCTCCAGCTATTCTAGATCCATAAATCTGGGAATTTGCAACTTTTTAGGCCACATAATTGGATAAGGCAAATAGGTTCAGACTGAAGGGTTTGAATGCATCCAAGTGATGCCATTTTAGGAGAAAACCCACCAGTCTACACTCAGTTGGCTGGTCATTCTGCAAAAATGAGGGAACACAGCTGCTGCATGTGGTAAATGAAGTTTTTTTGAATGTACTTCAGATAGTTCAGGGAATCACGGAATCTCAGAATGGTTTGGGCTAGAAGGGACCTGAAAGCCCATCCAGTTCCATCCCCTGCCATGGGCAGGGATTCCTTCCTTTATTCCAGATTCCACACCTTGATTTCTCTGATTTGCCAGTGCACATTGTTCTTTCTCTCGTGACCTAAGCATGACTTCTCATACTGGTTGAAGGTGAGAAAACATCTTGTCTGTGACAGAGACTCTAGTGCACCTCAGAGGGCCCAGCCTGATCAGACTCTGGGACCACTGTCTGCTCATGGCAGCCAGTCCTGTTTCCATTATTTGATGCTTTGCTGTTGGCTGAACTGGTGGCAAAGGTGGAGAATTGTCATCAGGGCAGATCTGCTCCAGTATTTTGGGAGCCTGGAACCTACTCTACAGCAGAGATATGAAAGCAAACACTGAAGATGTTACCAGCAGCACGCTGGAGTAAAAGTCACTTTCATCACAACCCAAATAATCAGAAAGTTAAACAATACCTTTGTCTGAACTGCTGCCACTTCCATCCATGTCAGAGGATTTCTATCTCCCTGCTCATTTTTTCAGCTAAGAAATGCAAATGAGCTCTGCCCTATTCTTCTGTTTGTTTTGTACAGTGAGCACAATTTCTGCCTGAACGTCCAACTGGATTTCCATCCTCTTTGTGTCACACAAACCTCATTTACCAGTCATTCTTCTCCACATGAAGAGATCTATAATGAGGAGTCTTTCTGTCATTGCCCTGCTCCTCTGAGTCAGGAATTTTCATTTCCCCCTAATACTCGATGCTGTAGCTGCAATTTCATTTACTGTCATACCACAGCCTTAATGTGAGCACATCTGTGGCTGGAGCATGCAAAAGATTCAGGATTGCTCTCTGAGCTGCCTATCGATTAAACAGTAACAAGAAACCAGAGGGTTTATTTACCATGCTCTCACATGGCACTTGTAAAAAGGAAGGTTTATTCACTGTACTTGAAATGACAGTTTATTCTTCCAGTTACTTAATTCTCCCCTATCAAGCAGAAAAATACTACACTGGTCTGATTTTCAACCAACAAAATGCCCTGAAAATCTACAGCTCGGGTTAACTTCTGATCCATTAACACCACAAAGGCTCATTATGTACCTTCCACACCAAATTAGAGCCTAAATTTTCAGTAAAGTCAAACTGGTGCATTTTGGTGGTGGTTTGGTTTGCTTTTTTTCTTGAGAGCAGGGATTTTCTGTGATCAAATAAACAATAATTTTAACATTAATTAAATAAACAATGGTCATTGCCGGAGTTCAAATGACTATTGCAAAACTCGACCAACCTAAGAAGCAGAGGAGAAGGTTTTCTTCTCTAGGTAATCCTTTTCTTTTTATCTATCTACATCCTATGCAATAGAATTTTGGAGGTTTGTTTCAACACACCAGTTTTCACATGGCAAAGTTAGGTGGAATGCTAAGGTTAGATGGAATTCCCCAGGTTTCATCAGAACAGACTGTAAAACTTAGCTAAAAACGTTTTCCCACCAAAAAACCATGTAAAGCAGATTTGATGACAATTCTGAAGGTGTGATGAAATCCCTCCCCTAACCTATTTCACTTGAACAAAGGGGGGAAAAAGCTCTGCTAAAACAAGAGAAGCACTTAAAACTCCCACCCAAGCACCAAAAACCCCAACACCAAAACCTCTCTAAAGAGAAGGACCGAAAAATGTTATTGCAAGCGCAAGCCCAGGCTCTAGGGAAGTAAGAGGAGTAAAACGAGAAGGGCAGTGGGAGCCCCCAGTGCCCAGGGAAGCAAAAGGCAGAGCCCTGTCCCAGGGCACAGCCCCAGGGAGGGGAGGGGAGGTGCCCTGCAGGGGGATGAATGTGCCTTGGGCAGGCAGCAGCCTCCAGCTGAGCAGCAGCAATCCTGATTCACACGTACCTGCTGCCTTCCCTCTTCTCCTGCGAGACTGTCATCTTCTCAGCTTTCTCAGCAGATATCCTGCCACTTGGCTTTTTGCCTCCTTTCTGCAGGAAAAAAAAAAAAAAAAGTATTTCTGTAGTGCTTCGGGGAAGTGCCAAAAATGGTGTAATTTATGATGTGCTAGTGTTTTCCTTTGCATTTTTAAGTTAAGAACAAATGCAAAATCATCAGCACTTGACTATGGTGGATTTCGATTTACATACATTAAGATTCTCTTGTGATTTCCTATTATTTATTTCTGTAAACAAAATTGGATCCTGGTCACTAAACTATCAGCATCCTCTGCAGTGTGAAGACAAAAGCCAGAATGTACAACTCAACAGTCAAAAGAATTTGAAACCAGAAGTTGGAGCACATTATCTGATATGAGACTCTCATCTGCTTTTCTCTTTTGGAACATTCTTAATGGGAGTGAAGTAAATAGTTCTCTATAAATAGTAAATAGTTATCTATACCTGAACTTTGGAAACTGGCACATCTTTCTTTCTCAGTTTGAATAATAGGATCTAGGCTTTCCCCCTAGAATCTTCCTGATCTTTCTGCAGGAATTTTCTGAACAAGTTATTTTCTGGACTATTTCCTGGAACTGAATGCACACCCCATTGCTTTGCTCATTTTAGTGTATTGTATCCATGCAAACACAGAATTTTGCACTAAGGTTGGCACAGACAGCAGTTAAACAGCTTTTACCTTTCTTCCTTCCCTGGAATCTCTTCAGGATCCCGTTGTAAGAAGTACTGCAAAGCCAGAGGAATTCTGTTGACAGAATTATCCAAAACTGGGTTTTTTTTCCCCTTTCCACTCAGGTGTAACAAACTGATTTCACCTTGCATGGTTTTTACCACAACCAACAGTGAACACTTACGGAACACTCTGACCCCTCACGATCATTTTATACCCACACACCCTGCAGGAACCCACATTTCCCTATGAATTAACTTCTATTCCCCGTGAGACCTGCAGGGAGGTTGCTTTGGTCACGTCCTTAATGGGTGGGAACTTGCAGAAGCATTTCACAACACAGAGCAGAAGCCAGGAGAACGTTGGATGGGTCGTCCCCCCTCCTGGCAGGAATGTCTGCTGTTGGAAAGCTGTTGTTGAATATAAATCATTAATAGCACTGCTTGTCTCAATTTCTGTGGGATGAAGTGGAAAGAAAGATCACGTTCTACTGCAAGGCTTTACTGAGCTAGAAGACCTTAAATAAGAACTTTGCAGTTGGCAGTGCTGCAGTTCCCTGCACAGCACCATAACTTTATCATTATATGGTGTGATAAAAGTTAAGTCTTTGCCTCTGCAAGGACATTAAATAACATCTTTCTCCCCATTAGCTTTTGCTGTAGTAGCAGTATTTATTCTCTGGGCAATGAGTGAGAACCACACTCCTTACAGAATAACTCCAGGTTCTTAACGCACTAACAGTTTCAGAAAGGTTCCTGTGTCACTAAATTTAATGTGTTTTTAATATTATTATATTATTAATTGATAGCTCTTGTGCCACAGAGTTTTAAAGGAAATGTTTCAGAACCTCTGAAACATCAGCGAACTCCTACATGTGGATAATCCATTTATTAAAAAAAAAAAATCTCTTCATGCCAATCTTCAGCTGAAATAATCTCAAAATAAGCAGCTGTTCAAAGAAAGGTGTTTAAGATCAATTGTTTCGAGGTCCAGACAGGATTTTTCACATCAGTCCTCTGAAACCTTACACACATCCAGTGATAGTTCTGTGGTCCCACATTACACAGCACAGCAAATGAAAGTGTCCTATGCTGAGCAATAAAATAAATTCCAGTTTCACATGCTTTCAAGTGAGGCTAAAGCATCCAAATCAGAGAATCATTCCTTAAATACCCCCTTCCTGTTCATTTGAATTCCAACCATTATCACTAGCAGCAAGACAAGGCTCATGTGCCACCTTTGAGGGCTGAGTGCCAGCACAATGACTCCTTCCATAACAACCCTTCAAGATAGGGCAGCCTGACCTCTCTGGGAGTGAAGTATCAATTAATTATCTTTTTACAGCCAATTCAATTACAGCACACTAATCACTTGTGTAGGACAAGGTTTTTAAAAAGAAAGTTATGGGTCCTATGGGTAATAGACATTTCATTTAAAGGTGACCAGACACACTGCATTAGTCTTTAATGCTGGAGTCAATTCACCAAAGAGCTTTGTTCATTCAGGGAAAAAAAAAAAAAAAAGATAAAAGATGATTTATTCAGCAGAAAGCAAAATATATTTAATTTTTGTTAAATGAACTAGTAGAAACCCAAGTTACCAAGGACTATTTCACTACTGTACTGACACCAAAGAAAATGATCAAGTGTGATGCACCTACAGGAATGCACTCGGCAGAGGAGCAGTATAGAAGCAAGCACGTTTTAATTGATGACCCCATTAGCATTGCTACAGAGGCCAAACTTCTGAGAGCATGAATAAACACGTTAGCATGTGCAAACAGCCCCCAAACTCGACTCTCTTTCATTGATGGCATTGGCAAAACCAAATGGGGAGGTGGGTGCCTCTCCCTTCTGCCAGGTAACAAGGGGCAGGATGAGAGGAAATGGCCACACACAGGAGGTTTGGAAAAATTAGGGGAAGTTTCCTAGGGCTGACCAGGCAGCTGGAGGGAGTTCCCATCCCTCGAAATGGTTGAAAAACTGGCAGGTGAGGCCATGGTTTGGTGGTGAACACAAGGGTGGTGGTGGCTTCACAGCTGGTCCCGGTCTTGCCCAGCCTCAACAATTCTGTGACTTCATCATGATTGCTTTTACACTTTTTAACACGATCCTTAGGAACTAAAATTGTGGTTTGAATTGAAAAAAATATTATATTACAGTGAAGAATATGAGATCTTCTATTTTTGACCATAGTTTTTCTTTTTTTCCTCTGTTTAGTAACTTCAGCTCACTAAAGATATTTTTTGTGAGAATGACTCTCATCCATATTAAAGCATTCTGTGGAAACAAAGACTGCTCAGGGGGAGGGTTCATCAGACCCACTAAAATTATAATCATTTAATAAAAGGAATGACTAGTCTGTATTTAAAATATTTTCCCAGGCAGCACTTTAGCATATTGTGTATTCCAAACAAAGTACTGTTGTATAACATTAACTCTGCACCATGGAGATCTTCGGAAGGAAATAATGACGATTTTAGAAATGTAAAGAATGTTAGGTTTCCTTATGGATAGAAAACACACCCAAGTGCCCACAAAGATGATAGGAGAGAGTTTTGCTGGGGTTCAGAGTAGCCACAAGGGTTTGAGATGTTTAAAGGAAAAGCAATATGTTATTTCATCCTGAGAAAAGCAGGGCAGGAAGGAAGCACTATGTCCTGTATCACTCAGAGGATCTGGGCTCAGAGCACAAACCCTCTCTTTGCCTGCCATTCCCCTGTCACCTCCACTGCATTATGATGTTACACCAAGCAGCCTGCAGGAACTACCCCAGAAAAATTCCTGCCAACATCCAAACCCGCAGGGAAATGTGAAATACGACACAATGGCTGTTGAACCTGAGAGCCTGCCCTGTGGAGAGTGGCTTCAAACTGCAAGTATGGAAAACTGTCTTAGCAATTAGAGGAAAAAATGTCTCCAGCTCCTTTCTTTCTGGTCAACATAATGTAAGGCTATCTTTAAATGCTGGATTTATTTTTTTAAAGTGTTCTCAAATCCAATTTGAAAAGAATTGTTGGAGACATAGACGCTGCAGCCAGCAGACAATGAGAGTCCTGCAATTACCAGCACCTGCATTGCAATTCAGTGGATTGACATTCCCGAGGGGCCGTGGCAGATTCCCTACTGACAACAATTAGCATCAAAATGTTCCCCAGTGTAAAGCTGTGGGTGGGAATTACAAAAGGTTAACAGACTAAATATAAAAATCTTTTTGAATATAAAATCAATGCGCTTTGTTACCGAAATCTGGGTACTGTAATTTAACCAAAATAGGGATTAGAGTCTCTGGCAATCTTCCATGTGTGTGAGCTTGGCTTTTCTTTAAGCAAAATGCTAAGCAGCCAATCTGAAAGTTTAAAACAAAACAAACCCAAGAGCCAAAGGAAAGCATTCTATAGTTTTGCTTTTTTTTTTTCATTTTCCTGAGCACCAAAAGGAACAGCACCCCTATCAAGGCTCACAATGATCCTGTTACATGGTCAGATTCAAAATTCCAAATTATTTTAGAGCATGATTTAGAGAGGGATATATATCAAAAGTGGTCAAAAAAAAAAAAAAAAGAGTTGTCAAAATCAGCTGGAAGTTTCTTTACTCAAATGAGTTCTAATAACACACAGTTTTCTCCAAAGGTCATCACTACATCACTATATCCATATTTNCCAAATTATTTTAGAGCATGATTTAGAGAGGGATATGTATCAAAAGTGGTCAAAAAAAAAAAAAAAAGAGTTGTCAAAATCAGCTGGAAGTTTCTTTACTCAAATGAGTTCTAATAACACACAGTTTTCTCCAAAGGTCATCACTACATCACTATATCCATATTTTCAGAAGTGGCTTCTAATTCTCTGTAGCTACCAGGGGCAATGAAAAAATGATATATTTTTATTATGCTTGGAACCACAGCTCTGCCTTATTTAGACTGAAGTTACAAGTAGAACAGATAAAAACAAAAAAAAAATGGGAGAACATTGAATTTGATGAGAATATAGAATTGTAACAGACATCAACAAGAAGGATGTTCAGTAAAAATACAGAGTTGATGAGTTTAAATTTATCTAGGTTGTCCTTTGTGTTTTTGATCGAGAGGGTAAGTGACCATGCAGGAACTTTGGATCTAGATAAATTCAAAGTAAGAGCTTTGACATGAAAGCTTCATTCCTGTCACCAACCAATAAACAATTTTTAAAAAATAATAATTAACAAGTCTCAGAATAACAACATGAGAAATTTATCCCGGGCTGTGAGGCTGCAGCAAAGCCAAGCAGGTACGAGTTCTGTACAGTGAGAGTCTGCCTCCAAATTGATGCCTCATTACACTGAGTTAACGTGGATGTGCTTGGCACATGCTGGGACCCCTCTTATCCCAATCAGTGCAGCAGCTCCTGCTTTCCTCACATCTCTGAGAGAATCAGCATGTTCAGGACCAGCCCAAGGATTCTAATTGCTAAATCAGCAAACACGTTAATCATCGCTTTGTTGTGAAATGAGATTACAGATGTGTACGAGAGATTAGAGAGGGGAATCTGACAAATTGATTTAGCTGCTATTTCAACACAGGGCTGCAAGGTGCTTTTCATAATTACATCTTTTTAGCTGCAGTTCTGTGGGGCTCCCAGTGTGCAAACAGGTGGCTGCAAAGGTAAAATACCATGTCAGGTAACCCTGGTGTTTTACAGGAACCTAAACAAGCACAGCACACACACCTCTGTATGTCCACGTTCACACACATGTGTGGGGCACTGACCTGTCACAACAGGATCATTATTATTAATTATTTCAGAAAATGAGTAGAGAATAAATCACCTGCACAGACAGAGGGTTACCCAGGGTGTGCACTACTCCACACACAAGCTTTAGTTCTGCATTGCCAAAGCCTCGAAGCACTTGGAATGAAGTAGAGGAAGATGCAAGCTGGGAGGGACTGAAAGGGACACATTGAATTCCAACAGTAGAAAGGTAATAATGGTTTCTGGTCTGGTTTTCTCAAAATACAATTTCTGCTGTCATCAAAAAGAAATTATGGACAGAAATAATTAAGGATAAGGGTGGTGGTTTTTATTTGACACCTACTCCAGACAGATCTGAGCTGCTACAGAGAACCAAAGCCATCGTGCCCTGGCCATGTGATTGTGTCAGATCTGTGCTCCTGACACGTCTCCAGGGAGGTAAACGTGTACATTTAAATTCACAGAACTTATGTACACTAGGACTAATTTGTTCTTTCAAGCAGCCACCGTGTGGTGCTGAGAAATCCGTGGGAAGCAGTGCCTGGGGGAGGGCTGCATGCACAGCGTGAAATGCCTGACCCTGGGCTCCAGCAGGGTCTCATTATACCCAAATAAATGTCTTTCAGACCCTTAAGAGAACTCAAAGAGAAACTATTAAGAAAGTAAAGTTATTGTAGACACTTTAGATACCAAATTTACATATTGCTGCTAATGAAAAATTATTTCTTCTTAGAGCACATTAATTTACATGAGTCCAAAACTTACAATTTCTTTTTCCATGTTATTTGTGGAGAAGTCAGGCTTCTTTATTTTTGAAATATGGTAATTACTACAGTGATGGCTTAATGCAAAATTCCAGACAAAATGATCAAAATTACAATAAATATCTATGGGCTAAAAGAAGCAGAACTGTTTGCTGAAATGTAGGTCAGATAAGAACAAAACTGAATAATAAAATAGAGGGGAAACCTCAAAACAGCTGCAATTATTATATATAGAATGACTGGACGTGGGTGTCAGTGCTCTGGGCTGGCTGGGGACTGGTCACAGGTTGGACTCGATGCTGTTGGAAGTCTTTTCCAACCTAAATGACTCTGGGATTCTGTGATTCCCTTTGCCCTCACCCAGGAAAATGTATGAAATGTCAGATTAAAAATAATCTGATTCTGCAGAAATTCTTTATTTATCACTGCCCACAGGAAAGAGGGGGCAGAGTCAAAATTTTTTTCAGCAGAGCATTTGTCTGTAGTGGAAATTACTACCAAGTAATTCTCTGTTCAAAGTCTCTGATGATCCTCAGGCTACCTCGAGTGATGATGTCAAATTTTGGCACTGAGGGCTTCAGAGGAGACTCAGGAAACATGTCTGGGGAAGTGGCTTTGAAGCAGGCTCAGAGGGGCTGAGACAAAATAGAAAAGAAATCTTGTCAAGGCTTGATCACGCAAACTCTGACGTCAACAGCAAAATTCCTGTTGACTTCAGACATGAGCAGGATCAGTTCCTCAGCAGTGAACCCCCAAAAAGAAAAATCGGTAATTCTGAAAGAAAAAAAGAGTGCTCCCTAATTTGTTTAGAGATCCAGTGATCAGGGTTGGGAGTTTTGGATTTGTTTTTAAACATAGTTTCTTGCACTGTTGTTTCAAAGGAAAGGATTCTCTAAGAAGCACAATCTTATTTCTGAGACCAAAGTCTTATTTGAGTAAGTAAAAAAAAATCATTCTTGCCATCCATGAAAAGCGTTCCTGCTTGTTCACTGACAGCACCAACACACATGGACTGACCCATCACATTTTCTTTTAAGATATTCTCTCTCTTGGAAATACAAGTGGTGAGTCAGTTGTTATGGTAACTATTTTTCTTTTTATTTTTTTAACTAACATATGACAGCCTGTGTGTCATCTGATGCTGTTCCTGCATTCAGTTACACACTCACTTTTGTCAAATAGTCTAAAAAAGGGCTTCTTGGATGAAGAAATAGTAGGGAGAAACCAGGATATTTTTCCCCATGCACATGGTTTCAATCCATGCAACCACTGATTATGTGATTAAATTTATGCACCCAGTCAGCTTTTCCTTATTCAGAGCTCTGACATGATGATGTAAAGAGTAGCTCTCAGTTGTCACCTTTTTTGCTAAACAAGCTGCTGACAGTTCCATGAGCTCCACTTTTGGAAATCCAGTCTTGTTTGCCCTGTGCCCTGATTAGCCAGTCATTTGAGCACGGGCCTATCTCAGCTCTGATCTCTCATTGACCAACTGAAAGGATCAGTGGTTACATCACCTCAGTGGGTTTGGATTCCCAGCCAGTCCAATGTTATCAGTTGGATACATTGACATTGCAAAATCCAATTGGTACTGGAATACTCCCAGCTGTAAAAGAGAGAAGGGATCTGTTCAGCCCTCATGAACCTTCACAGAAGGATCTCAATTAGATAAATTTTCAGTGGAGATAGTGGGTGAAGGATGAAAAAACACCCAATGCTGATAAGTTTGAAATGGGTGGCAGAATACTTCAGGACAATACTTGGACCTAAAAACAGTAGGAGCCAAAACTTGAACTTTTTACAACTCCAACCTCCTGAACAATGACCAGTGATGTGTTTGAGTTGGCTCCACACCCCAGCTCTGTGCATTCCCAGCCCTGGTTTCAATTGAAAGCTTGTTCCTCAGTCTTGTAAATTCCCATAAATTTAAGAAACATTGGACCAGAACATTCTTCAATCCAGAAAAATGAAAAATATTTTCGCTGATGCAGCAGAAATGTGATGATATGGAGCAAATGCAAACCAGAGGGATTACAGTGATCTGGACAAGCAGCAATATTATGTCACTGCTATCAGTGCCTAGAAATTGTTTTCTTTATTACACTGTGATATCTTGTAATAACATCAAGAATCTGCAGGACAACATTCCTTACCATGCACACATTGCTTCCATCAGTGGGGCAAACTGAAATCACCAAGGGAAAATTGCTGCTCTAAGTCCTTTTTGCAATGTGTCTCATCCTACTCTGAGCAGCCTTGGAAAATAATCAATACCTTAACAAAAAACGCAAAAATACATCACGAGTGGTAAGAAAAAAAGGAAAAAAAGAAAAGAAAAAATCAAAGGACCTGCCAGGGGAGGTCACTTGCTTGGCCAACACCATGACAACAGAAATTAATTTGTAAGCATTAAGGTGTGTTACTAAGTAGTGACAAAAGAGGTTTTCCCATCAAATCACATCAAAAACATCTTCCACGGGCTTGGATCTCATTAACTATTTGAAATATGAAAACCATCCATATTTAAACTATAGCTACACAGATATTATTACTAAACAGCAAAGCCTCTTGGAACCCTTTCACTGACAGCTCATCAATACTGGATGAAACTGGATGATTCTCCATCACTGAATGATTATATCCATACCCTGGGCAGTGGTGTGTGGATGCCTCGAGGATCTCATCATTTACCCATCAGCAGAGGTTTTTTCCCCAGGTATTTTGAGTGTTAGCCAACATTTCTCTCCAAAAGCAGAGATGAGAAGAATCAGAAGGGAAATCAGTACAGCAATGCCCAGAGAAAAGATCTTTGAATAGATTTGAATAGAACTTTGTGGTCATTCTTCTTTTTCCTTTTTCCTCCCCTCTTTTACTTCAGGCACCCCCAGGTGCCTTCCCCACTGCTTCTGCACCCTCTGCCTCACTTACCTTCCAGTGCCAATTATCCCAATGTCCCTGGCCAAACTGAAATCAATGATTAGTGAGCTCTGAAAACCCCAAAGCTTGCCTGCCACGAACACTCAGAAAGGACAAAACACAATCACATGCACAGTAACACACCCCCGAGCAGTGACACCAACACCAGAAATAGTTGAGTGCCCGTAACAACAGGATGACTCCAATCCCCAAAACAATCTTTAGCTCAGTGAACTATGCAAAACAATGACTGGGTTTTGTTTTGAAGTCCTAATATTTAAAGCCAAACAGATTTTTTACGTTTTCTCTCCAATGTCGCCTTTCCAAAAACACCAAACTGCCTCCTCCTAAAGTGCTCTTTTTCTGTTGCAACATATGGTGCCCCATCCAGAGAGTCACAAGATATTTTGTTTCTAATTGATTAAATTTATGAGTCACACGCAGGATTTGCACAGAGGTTGTTTTTCAGGGCTTGCACACAGTGACATAGGTGGGACAGCCACCTCTGCAGCCACAGCTCCCCAAATTCTCCTCAGAAGTATCGAATTTGAAACTTAACATCAAAGTCATCAAGTCTTCTGATTTTTATGTCGTACCCAGGAGGATTTTGTGGGGTTTTTTTAATAATTTTTTTTTCCTCCTAAACTTTCTATTGCAATTAGGGGATCAAGAGAAAGTGTAATGTATCCAGTCTTATGGTTTGGGAAACAAAGTTGCAAATTTCACAATATAAATAAACAGAACCCAAATCCACCACCTTTAGAATCTTAATAGAATTATCTAAATCAGGTGTTTCTGAAGGAAAAGTGATTTTTTAACACTCAATTACTCACTGCTTGGAGTGGCAGAGCTAGAACTTATTTCTCCAGCACCAAAGTAATATCCAGGTTAAAAAGGTTGTTCAATCACCATGAATTACAGATCAGACAGAACATTACATCAGGAAAAAAAAAATTAAACATTTCTGCCTCCACCATCTGCTTGAATACTTTGTAAAATGTGAAAATGGCTTTGCGTGGACATAAAAGCCTACGTGCCTGAATATTCCTGATTTTCCCTGAAAGCAGAACTCCCACAGTTTAAGATCCTGTAGCTGCTGTATTTCTGGGACCATTTCACATGCCAAAGTTGTTACTGAGAGCATGTGAAGTTTCTGAACTTCAGTGAAGGGTATAAAGTCTGGGGTCCAGCTTTAAGTATTGGGCCCTATTTTATCCTTGGTAAATTAATTCCGACTGCAGAAATTATTAACTTGAACACTTTTGATCTTATTGCACACCACTGTGTTTTGCCTGAATAAAATAACTGAGCAGAAACCCCAGGAGGAAAAGATTTCTCTTACAGAATGGAATAAATGTCCAAAAATTACTTTGTTTGTATTTATTATGAAGAATTCAACGGTCCCCTAAAAAAAACCTCTGCCTGTTTGTATTACAAAGGTTGTTTCTTCTACTCTCAAGCTATTTTAATGCAATGCAAAGATATTTTTTATTTTTCAGTTGACTAGAAAGCTGAGCAGTCGACTAATCCATTATCTTTACTCACCATGCTGGCTGCTCGAAGCATCTCCTGCTCTAGATTGGGTGTCAGACCCAGATTCTGGCTCTGCCTCCCTTAGGGAATCCAAATCAGCCAGTGCAATTCCAGAATTGCTAATGACAGAAACAGGAGATTTCAGTTCCCAGCTTCCAGATGCAACATATGTCAAAAGATAGCTTATATAGTCAGAGCCAGGGAGAGAAAACAGTTTTGACATTTTTGTTTGTTTGTGCTGATGGGTTTTAAATCTTAATTAAGAGCAAATATAAGGAAAAAATTCACCATGACATCAATTTGGTACTCAGTATATTAAATTTACAACTGGGTATCCAGCAGAAAACATACATTAAGCATCATATTGAGAACTACCTCTCCAACAACTGAAATCTATGAGGTTGTGTCAGACTGGAGATGGAGCTGACAAATGGGAATTTAGGATTCATTTAGATGACTTCTTGTGTTTTCCAAGTCTTTTGAAATGCTGCACAAACTTAAAGCAGTGACTTTCCTAATAAACAAAGAATCGAGTTTCCCAGCTTCAAAGAAATATTTCACTGTAGGGTCTATTTAATCTGGTTCTGTACTTCAAATAATTATTGTAGAGTATTTACAATTCTGACATCAACTATTATCCTTGACAAGGAAAAAAAGAACAACGTTGCTGTAAAATCCAGAGAGAAACCTAATGCTGGGTGAGATTTTTGAAACAAATTTTGGTGAGGTTTTAAAGGTTCCTGGCTTCTATAAATACTGATACATCCAGCAGTTTCCAGGGACTTAAATACTTCAGAAACCAATGATTAATTTAGGATGGCAAATCAGAGTTTAGAAGAAGGATTTTTATGGTCCTGATTATTGAAAACAGAAATTGCTGTAAGTCCTTGACTAGAGAATCCTTCCTTGAGCTGGAATCCACCAACGGGGGCTTGGGAGGGCAGTGAAAAACCTGAACTTCTGAAAGGCTGAAAATTATACTACAGAAGCACATTTGACAATGACAAAAACACCTCAGCACCTAGAAAAGATATTTTCTACCATTTTTGTTGTGTAATGCTTGTATGGTTGCTGTAATTTATGAAGTTGGCAAATTACCTACCTGGTTTTAGAATACTGCATTTATACATTAACCATGGGAAACACACAAAGAAATTGGCTCTTCCCCACACCTTGTACACAGGATTTAACTGTTTTCCTCTGTTTCTTCCAAACAACTCAAAGCTGGTAGCAGAACTCGATGGAATTTGGTGGGTTTTGATGCCACCACAGCTTTCCAGACCATGGTCATTCACAGCTGATCACCAAAAGAACAATAAATTAATAATTGGTTATAAACTGTATAGTAACTATCTCTTACTGTTACCATGGCACGAGGTTACAAGTTCAGGTAAAGTTTTTAAGTCAGAGTATAAAACACTTTTACTGTACTTTTTACTCAAAAAGAACTCTCTGTTTTGGCCAACAGCATTCAATAGAGGAAAGTCAGTGGCTGATGATGATGAAGGGTAAAATTAAGAAGGTTAAAAATTAGGATTCAGGTGAAAGAAAATGCCAACCAAATCTGAATTCATTGAATGGAATGACCCACTGAAGCTTTATTTGTCATATCCTTCCTGGCCTTTGTGGTGGGTTGCCCAAGGCTGGCTGCCAGGTGCCCAGCCAGCTGTGCTCTCATTCCCTCTTCTCAACAGCAGAGAGGAAAATGAGATGAAAAGGCTCATGGTCAAGACAAAGACGTGGAGAACATTTACTGATTGCCACCATGGCCGAGACAGGCTCAGGGAAATCATTTATTACAAACCAAATGATGCTTGGACATTCTTCCCACCCAACTCAGGCCCGTTTTTCCCAGCCTCAACCCCATTCCTTCATCCCTCCCCACAGAGTGGGGGGCCAGCCATGACATTCCCTCTCTGGAGCTCGCATGTCCCCTGCTCCAGCAGAGCTCCTCCACAGTTCAGTTGCCATCAGGAGAATCTGCTCCTTGTCGCTCTCCCTGGGCTGCATTTCCTGCAGGGCAGCTCCCCCTGCTCTGGCCTGGGGACTCCGTGCTGGGAATCTGTTCTGCTTTCTTGTCAGTTCGATCCTCACACGGGGCTCCAGCGTGTGCCAAGTCCCTCTGCTCATCCGGGTGCTTCTTCTCAGGGTCAGGAGTCAAAGTGACAGAGACAGAATTCGTGTTTGGGCTTGAGTGTTTATTCTTTCTTATCTCAGTTGCAGCCTCACTGACTGTGAGTGCCTCTACATGCTGAGTTAACAAGGCAAAAATGGAGAACACAGTTCTGTCTTCAAGGTCTTTTAAGCCTAAACTACCCAATTATGAGATGTCAACTAATTTATTTTAACTTCTAACCCAATAACTAATCACACATGTTCTGCATTGTGGACTTGTACAACCAATCATGCAAAATCACCCAAACTTGTGGTGAAGAAGAAGAAGACTACACCCTAAACCCTCCATCTTGTCACATATATATTATTTTAACCCACCACCTTAATTCTAAATCTTTCACCTTGTGAGCTAACATACTTCAATTCAACTACACACTCATCATTTCAGTGCTATCACTCAGATTTGGAAGCTCTTCCCAAGGCCCCAGGTTAAATGCAGTGTATCTTTGAGGATCATTCCCTGTTGGCACAGAAAGTCTGAAATTCTCTCTGTCAAGAGTTCCAACAGTGCTCTGGTCCCTCTTCATGGGCAGCACACAAACTCCTGCTCTGCCAGGGCTCCTTCCAAACCTGCCACGGGCTGCAGGAGCAGGATCTGCCTTGACACCTGGTGAACCTCCCTCCCCTCACCTCAGTCTCCACAGGGTTGTTTCTTGCTCTTTTTGTCCCCCCAGATCCTCCCCGCTGTGCAGGGGTAAAGCAAACCTGTCTTCCCTGAGGGATGGAAAAAAGACACACATTCATTGCCTCAAAGGCAGTTTCTTCACAAAAGCCAAGCTATACCTCTGAAATAATTATCTAGATGTTGAAACTGAAGTCCTGTGAATAACCTCAACTTCCACAAAAAATGCATCTTAAAAAGATTCCAAAAAAAACCAATTAAGTTTTTGCAATAAGCAGGGAATATCATGCTTTCTTAATGCAGAATGTAAATGATTGCACTGCTGAGAAAAGGGAAAATTAAGTCTTCTAAGTACCCAATGAACAGGAGTGGAACGAATTTTCTCTCTTCAAATATATCCTTATAGTAATCTGAAGAGAATACTCCCATGATTGTGTAGCGATTTCTTCAAGACCTATTCAATTCCTTATTGTTCAGCTTACAGTGCCAGAAAAAAGGGCCTGTTAAACTTAACATCTGCTAACTAATCATGGAACAGACCATCCCAACATTCCACAGGGTTTGAACATTGCTATGAATTTTGATTACTATCAACTTTGGCTGGATTAAAGAAGCACTTTACTGTGAGACTTTTGGAACCTACAAAAACTCGTTCTTTTAGAGGAAATGCTTCTAAAAAGAAACATTTTCATCCTGGGTTCAGAACATATGACCCAGCATTGCAATCATGTCTAGTATTAAAGGTAGAAATAAATCAATCTGGTGAACGATCTTCCTCTGATTTGTTTAATAAATATTTCATTTTGAGAGTGTTAACATCCCACAGTAGATTCTAACATACAAATAGTGTTTGGATGGGCTGCTGTACAGATTGGTTCCTCTGAGTTCCATTCCAGATGTTTTGCTTGCCTGACACTGAGAGCACACCTCTATTTGCTGGACTCCCAGGTTTGGGATCATTTTCTCTGAGGTGATACATCCATTTCTGAGTGAGGCAATCCAAGATGCACCTCTGAGCACCTCTTGCCCAGCTGTGCTCTGGTTGGAGCTGCATGTGCTGTGCAAACAGAACCCCCCAGAAGTCAATTAGATTAGACAAGCTTTCTATGAAGCCATGGATTCCATATTTCTGCATTAGGATGGGATTCATTTGTGCTCTGTTCTTGACAAATTACAACCTGCTGAGCAATCCTTTACTGTTTCCAGTGTGTGATGTGTAATTCACACTAACTGGGATTATTCTCTGACAAACACACAAACCATGCACGCACACTCAGAGCTTATTTTTTCCCTATTTTTCCAACTTTTTGATCCCAAAGTACTTTCCTTTTAAAATTAAAATTCCACAGTATTAAACACAAAAACCACTCCCTCATGGCAAGAATAAAAATTCCTTACAAGAACATTGGACACCTCAGTGTACTTCTGCATTTAACTGGGATGAAGCTCTCGCCCCTCAGGAAAGGTCTCTGTCCCTCTTGCTCCAGAGAACCTTGTGTTCTGGGAGAGCTGAGCAACCAGAGGATGCCAAACACTCCAGTCAGATCATATCCATCAAAAGAGGGACAGCCACAGCATTATGTCAGTCCTTTCAGTAACTGGGGAGCACAAGGAAGGGACATCCCAGGCACTGAGCCCGTCCCAGGTGTCACCACCACAATCAGCCCCAGTGTCCCGTCCATCCAACACGTCACTGCTCCCCTGCCCCTTGGACTGAGACACACATGGAACTGAAATTTCGACAACACCACAGCTAAATTATAAAGAAGGGATTATTTCAGCCAATTTTCAATAGCGAACTGGGTGGTCCTCAAGACTTTTTATAAATACCCTTCCAACATTTGTGTGAAAAGTTGAATAGGAGACCACACAACAACCAAGGATTATGTGGCACTGCTCTAAAGGGGAAAGGGAGGAGAATCAAACATTTCTTGCCCAAGGTTTGTTACTGTGGGATACTATTATGTGAAGCCCTTCAGTTCATATAGAACATCGCATTAAATTACATGGCAAGAATGAATAACTGCTTTGTCACATACAGAATCACACATTATTTTGCTTTTTAAAGATTGTGAAAAGTGAAATAGTGTCCCAAACTCCATTCCAAAAAGCTTTGGTTATTTAAATCCAGTCTGCATTTCACCCAAGGTATTCCCTTTGCATAAAAGTTTAAAGGCTCCTGAGGCTGCAAAGCCAAATACCACAGAAGTTTAGGTATGAGCCAATTAAGTTTGCAGCAATGTTAAAACTGGACACGGAACTGCACGGCTCAGTGTGATGTCATAATGAACACGCAGTTTACAGCCACCATTTTAATGACATTAACTGGCAGCAGAGCCAAGAGGACAGGAGAGGTCATGGTCAGGAACACTGATTTCAGTCCCTGCTGAGAGAAGAAAGTAAAGGATTGTATGTTGTGGGACAGTTCTGTTCCAAGATATCTGTAAAAATCATCTTGAAGCCCAGAGCTGGCACTGAAATTTAGTGGGAATTGTTCCACATATTGGAAGACTTTGGAGTCACAACTGAGATGGAAATAATCAGATAATGGTCAAAGTGCAGTCAAAAGTCCAGGTAAGGGAAATAAAACAGCTCAGTAACAAACCTCACTGGTTTTATGTGGTACTAAATCCTGTTTAGCCATCAGGCAATGTTCTTCCAATCTCAGAGTGCATGAGGAACTAGAGAATAAGAATATTTAAAACCTAAAATGATCATTCTCCTATTGAGTTGGGTATTTGGCTGTTTATGTGATAACAGCAGAGACACCAAAAAAGGGCTCCTACAATTCTCAAATGTGTGTGAACCCAGCTAAAGCTGTGGATGGATTTAGTGGCCAAAGGTTTGGTTTAGACCTCTAGCAGTTACAGGAGTGCTGAGGATGACAACAAAGGCAAGGCACTTCTTTAGAAACACACTCCTGACACCACATGCTCTGCTCTGTCCCTGCCGTGCCCCCAAAGCACAGGATGTTTTCCTTAACAGTTATCCCAGAATAGCTGCACTGATGGTAACTCGTGTACAAAATCATTGTAACTCACGTGTACAAAACCTCTACAAGCAACAACTCAAGTTCCAGGCTCCACTGGCACTTCACAGCCTCCTCTGGTGCAGGGGAAGGATCTCTAAACAGCAGCCAGCCATATCCTGGATGGACAGAACAACTGGGAGACCTTGGAAAGGCTCATTTTCACTGGAACTGCATCTAATTTATAAACTGAAATCCCAGGGGCCTTCTTCTTACATCATGCAATGGGATGCAGCCAAGTTCTGCTTCCTTCAGGGAGGGAAGAGGCCAGGGGGGATAAAATATTCCACCTTTCCCAGAGCTTCCTCATCACTACCTGTGAAGCATTGTGCCTGCTTTCAATCACTTCTGCCGATTGCCTACTATTAATGTCACTCATTCTCTGAAGCAATTAAGCCACCTCTTTCTTAGATGTGCCTTTGTCTCTCCCTGGCACATTTCCTTGTCTAATCCTCTTTTCCAGATGGCATAAGGACGCGAGATAAGTGTTGCTAAAAGTTGCTTAGCAATGCAACACATGCAAGGTTTGGAAATGCTGACGTCCACACAAGCACTATCTCTACATCACACATTTCTGCAGAGAAACAAAGGCGTGAACACCCGCAGTGACACGGGAGCCTCCAGAAAAAGAGCCACCGGTGCCCCAAGGGAGCAGACAGAGGGAAAAAGGGAAAGCTCCAAGCTCCCAGTGATGGGATGAGTTATGCTGCAGGGAGTTTGTTTGTGTTTGGTTTGGATTTTAAACCAGAACTGGAAATTCTGCTTTAAACACATCAAACCCCTCGTGCTCAGCAAGGCCCTGTATTTGCTGTGATTCAGAGGCACAGGATGCCACAGACACAAAGCCACTGCAAGCTGCTGATAGAGACCAAACCACAAAGGGATGCCCCATCCCTGGAAGTGTCCAAAGCCAGGCTGGACGGGGCTTGGAGCAACCTGGGCTGGTGGAAGGTGTCCCTGCCCATGGCAGAGGTGGAACTGGATGGGCATTAAGGTCCCTCCCAACCCAAACCAGTCTGGGATTCTGTGAAGAGTTCGTGACAAACAGGAACTGATAAAGGCAAAGGTGTTTATCATCAGCTTGGTATCAACCCTACAAATCCTCCTCTCCTAGGAATCACTGATAGGGAATTTATTCCTGCAATTGCACCATGTAATTGTGGATTGTTTCTAAACTCTGCAGTAAATGTGTTTATATGGAATTTATTTAAACTACAATTAAATGTTACGGATAATAAATAAGAACATTTAGTACACGAACAGTAGTAATTTCACAGGGTCATATTATCATATTAATTCATTTCTGCAGCAGCCTACGAAAACAGGTTGGCATGACTCATTTTGTGTTTGAAAAACCTGAGATATTACGAATTTATTCATCATGGGGAACAACTTTGAAACAGCTAGTTCTGAGAAAACAACGGAGCAGTAGTAAATTATCTACAGAAATTCACACAGAGCTTTACTCAGGGTAGTCTCTTACTAACCAGAATTTAGTGGTTCCCTCCAAAAGCCATTAAAATAGAGCTCAACACTTACTAGTGGGGAGATTCATTCATGGCCTTTAAATCAGAAATAGTTTTAGTTATATTCTTACACTATATATCCTCATGTTGTAATCATAATCAAGATTTGGGAAGATTTATTGTATCTTCAAACGTCCCATTACCCACCCTAACACTAAATAACAGAAAGTGCAGAAATGTAAATAATTTGCACTGAAGTGAAGCCATGATGAGCGTTGGGAACAGGAAGCTGAGATGGATTCCTGCAGGTGAGGAAGCCCAGAAGGCCGGGCACCTGTTTGTGTGGTTAACAGGTGTGTCAGACAGCAGGGCTTCCTCAGGAACCAGGACACACCACACTCAGCCAAAGCACACAAGGAAGCAGCCACGGGGACAGAGCGGAACGAGGCAGCAGCCAGAGAGCAGGGATCACAGGGAGGAAACATTTACATGGCAAAAAAATGAGTGTTTTCCTTCATCAACCTCTGCAAACTTCATTCATGTGTCATTGTTTCCTCTCATTCTCAAATCTGTGCACATAAAAATGCATGAAAACCAGACAGGTTACCACAGGTCACCGGGGGCTTTATTTAATTATTTTTAAAACCAGCTTCAAAGACTCTGCTTCATGCTCCCTTTTACTCAGTTATAGTTTCTGTCTTGCACCTCTTCACTACATTTTTACCGAATGCAAAACCAGTGTTACTGTTAAAAAGGAGATAAATCAGAGTTGTTTGCTATTATTAATCTCCTCTGTCAATAGTTGTAATTATTGCTTGTTTACTGGACATTTAATCGACCTCAGTCTCTGAAGATTCCCAGACTGCAATGTGCTGTTAACTGACAGCACCCACTCACTAAAAAAATTAGCACTTGCCAAGGATTGATCTAAAAATCTGGCCCTGACACTGCTGCAGCTGAAACTGAGGACAGATTAAACATTCATGCCATGATTCAATCCATCCTATACCCCTCACAAATAATGCTATGATACCCTAGAGCTTGAAATATTTGCCCAGGTTTTCTTGCTCCAGCAGATTACTTCAGGATGTCCATGGAACTATTCCAGGAGAGGGAAAAAACACCCAGATTTTTTTCAAAATCCATACAGTTTTGCAGAGTTTTCAGACATAGAACTATCTGGGAGATGTCTGGGTGCACTGATTGACCAGCAAGAACGTTTGGTGTTCACTGAGATAATCTGACCATGGAAACAAACTTCAAAATCTCACCTGCAAAACCTTATATGCACAAAGCACACAGAATTCCCAGAACCTTAACTCAAAGATTTGCCCTTCTTTGGGCACTGAACCAAGATTTGCCAATTATTTTACAACCAGATTTGTGCCCCCTGGGCTACCCAGCCATAATTCCTCCACTGATGATCTTTAAGGTCCCTTCCAACCCAGATTGCTCCAGGATTCTCATTCTTTCCCATATTCCCTGTTTATTTTCTAGAAGGCAGATTAACTCTTCCGTAAATCTATGATAATCTATGCCAAGTAAATAAATATAGAATTCTAAACAGCTTAAAAAAAAACTTTAACATATTATTTTGCCTGAAAAAAGAGTATTTATGCTATTAATGTTTCATTTAAGCTGTATCATTTGAAAGCAGTATGTGCTGAGGGATCACTTGTATTAAGGGGATGTCTTTAAAGCTATATATAATAATATACAATTATATATTTTTTTATTTATGTGTAAATACATTAAAAATCATTATATATTTAATATATAAAAAGATACAATATATATTTTAATATATAAATACATTATATATTAAATTATAAATATATAAAAATAATATTTGTATATTAATAGATTAATTTTTAATATATTTATTGTATGCATGAAATAAATAAGTACACTCACACTTGTATACTATAAATACTAAATCAATAGATTTTCAGAAGTGTCAGGACTATTTCTTTTGGCATCTGGTCACTTTTGAGCAAGTATTAAATGTAAATTTTAGTACTAAACGCTGCAGCCTCGGAGCCTGAAGGATTTCGCTTCAGCCCCAAAACAGATGCTGGGGAGACGCCCAGTGGCGCCCAAAGGCGGTACAGAACTGCTCGGAACAGCCTCGTGGCGGCGAATCCAGGGAAAATAAATGAGGATGCCCGGGGTCCGCTTATCAGTGTTTCTGTTCCAGGGAACAAACGCACCGCAGCACGTGTAGGGATGTTTGTGTCACCTCTTTTTCCAAGTACCGAGTATTTCTTGTCTTCTACTGGTTTTGATTCCCGAACGTTCACGTGCTCACGGAATAAAATACACGGAACTCCTTACAACTTCAAATCCTTCAACAGCTTTGGCCTCAGCCCGTGAGGGAGCGGCGCTCGGCTCGGTTCGGTTCGGTTCGGCTCATCCCGGCTGCGCTCGGTTCGGCTCGGGCTCGACTCGGCCCCTCTCGGTAGAGCTCGGTTCGGGCTCGGCTGAGTTCGGCTGAGCTCGGTTCGGCCCCGCTCTCGGCCCCGCCCCTGGCCGTCCCAGCAGCCGCTCCCATTGGCTGCGCGAGCGCGGGGGGAGGGGCCTGGCGCCCCTATCAAAGTAGTAGGGCGGGCCCGTTCAGCGGCGCGCGCTCCGTCGTGTCCTGCGGTCGGTCCGCGCCGGTACCGCCCGGCCTCACAGGCCAAACACACACACGGACACACGGACACTCGGACACACACACCTCACACATCTCCGC
>VYXF01006338.1:254109-266507 GCA_013397295.1 Polioptila caerulea | reverse complement strand
GGCTGCTGCGGGCTCGGCGCTCCGGCCGGGGCCTCTTGGGGCCCGTGTCCCCCCCGCCGGCCCCGCTCCGCCCCGTGCCCGGGCGGCGCAGCTGCTCCCCGTTCATTGTACCGGGTGTCCCGCCGCGCCTGGGCTCGGCAGTGCCCGGGCAAGGGGAATTCCCCGCTTGCGGGCACAAGCGAGAAGCGCAGGTGCTGCTCAGCTCAGCTGCTGTTGCAATGGATTAAAATTAAACTGAGCCTTTTTTTAGTTTCTAAAACCAATCTGAGCGACCAATGGGCTGTTTCCCCGTGGTTGTCCCTTCACCCAGTTCTTAATAAATCACCGTAGTGTGTTGCTTTTCAAAGACATTTCTGCTATGAGACAGGGTAACTTGAATGAGTAATGTGTTTTTGCTAGTTATGTGCTTCATTTCTATTTTAAATTTAAGAAAAATCTGTGTCATGTGCAGGTTAGCGCTCAAATTCTCTACCTCTGTGTGATGATGTGAGGCTTAAAGTAAATATTCTTACTGCTGGAGGTTCTGCTTTTCAGAACTCAGCGAGCAGTGGTGTTTGTCATGAAATTACCATAACAATTGTGGGGAAAAGCATCATTGTTCAGGCCGTACCTTCGCTTACGTGGTGCTTTCAGCAGAGAAAACTGCTGTAATACGGTTTTGTGTTCGGAGAGCCTCAGTCCTGTGGTGGCCAGCTCTTCCCTCGCTGGTTGTGTTTGTCCGGGTGTGTGTCTGGCTGGCTGTGCTGGGCAGTGAATCTGCTGTTGCATTTACAGGACAGATGGAGAGAGGCTTTTTCCACAAGGGCCTCGAGTGACAGGACATGGGGGAGTGGCTTAAAACTGCCAGAGGGCAGGGTGAGATGGGATTTGGGGCAGGAATTGTGCCCTGGGAGGGTGGGCAGGCCCTGGCACAGGGTGCCCAGAGAAGCTGTGGCTGCCCCTGCATCCCTGGCAGTGCCCAAGGCCAGGCTGGTTGGGGCTTGGAGCACCCTGGGACAGTGGAAGGTGTCACTGCCATGGCAGAGGTGGAATGGGGTGATCTTTAAGGTCCCTCCCAACCCAAATCATTCTATGGTTCTATGATTATGAAAGAGAAATTGCAATGTCTAGGTTTAATCATGCCCTTAAACCAATACAACCCCGTGTTCTTAACTGTAAACTGCCCTCAGAGCAGTGCCAAGGGCTCCTGCTCTTGATAATTGTTCATTACAGGTGATCCTCCAGCAAAGTTTTCCTGTGATAAGAAGCATTACCTTAAATTCTGGTCAGTGTATTCTAATTAAACTGAGCCCCAGAGAGGTTTCTCCTCAGTAGAACTGTTATATTTCTTGGTCTGCTCTGGAAGAAATGTGTGCATGATAAAAAATCATACATAATCACATATAATAGAATTTTTTACACCAAGCAAGATCCCTGCTCCAGCATAAGGCCTTCAGTAGCCTCACACACATGATTTTCCACTTGCTCTGCACAGGGTAACATTTGTAAGATTGTCTTGTAAGGTCTGCTTGTAGCCCATATTTGCTGTGAATGAATTTGTAGAATTACTTTTGAGACCATGAGAGTTTTCATTGGTCACTGATAAATCATTCTGTGATTCTAATTAGTTGAATAACTTTTTGTTACAGCTTTATACTTCAGGACATTAAAAAATACCCCAAAATAAAGCACCAAATGATGCTCAGCTGAGAAGGCTGAACAATTTCTGCCCTGCAGAGAGTGGGGAGAAGAATAATTACATTTTTGCCTGTGATGGAAAAGTGTGTGTATTGTATGACTTTGTACATGATTCTTTTGTTTTACCTAGAGCTTGAATCAAAGTGGGCTCAGCTCTTGAAGCCTCCTAATGAGTCCCCTTAGCTTTTGAAGTGTAACAGAGCTCCTTCTTTTCCTACTTTCTAATTATTCTGCAGGATGGAGTTTTCAGATGTTTACAGAAAAAATACACAGCTTTAAGGTTTTGTGCCTCCTCAGATTGTCCTTAATCATGAATTTCCTGCAGCAGTCACTGTATTGCAGCATCTAAGACAATTTACTTTTTTTTTTTTTTTAATTTATGAATGTTTCCTACAGGTTTGTTATCCTCTGAGGCTCTTGAGTAGGGCTGAATGTGCTCCCTGTATCCCAGAGTTACACAGTCCCACCCACAGATGAGGCTTCCAGGAAGTAATGCCAGGGATTGCTCTTGGTGATGTGGCAAAATGTTTCAGCTTAGGATCCACTTTATTTGGCTTCTATCTTGAAGTGAGCTGTAAAACTCACTGATAAGAAAAATAAAGCTCTGCCATTGGTAGTAGTTTTCATGGACTGAAAAATGATCCCCTTGGGTAATTTTTTAATCTGAGTTCAGGCTCTTGGCCCTTTGACTGTACAGGTTTGCTCTTGTATAAAACTTTTCTGTCACAGCTCAGGTCTTGGTGTCCAAGAGACAGAAACTCATTGCAAGATTCCACCGTGGGCAGAATTTTGGGTTTGGTGCTCTGGCAGAGTCTGAAACCACTGGTGTGCAGAGTCCTGAATTTATTTTTTCACTATTTTTCACTGTAGTTACTCAGTATTTAAAACCCTAAGCAGCTTTTTAAAAAAAACCTACTTACTCTGGTTTTGTTCTTTGCTTTGGAGCCTGAGGTGGCAGGAGGGAGGTGCTGCAGTTCCTGTCTACTTTTTTAGGGGCTGTACCTCAGCCTGTGCCTTAGCAAGGTGACAACGTCCAGCTGGGCTCTTCCTGAATTTCCTTATGGACTTCTTAATTTCCTCCCCAAAACACACTGGATCCTGGCTTGCCTTTGTAAAATACCCTGTGCTTTGCTTTCTTGGGCAAGGACTTTTTATTCATTTTGGCATAAATGCCCTCTCCTTAAGAATACTTCATTCAGACTAATTTGTTTCGAACAGGACAAGCCAGAAGAATATTGTGTGTAAATGCTGGTTCAGAGAATGTGCTTTAAACCTCCCTGAGCTTTGACTTTTGGATTTCAATGTTCCCTTGTCCCATGTTTTGTTTCCACAGCCACCATGTCAGAAGGGGACAGCATTGGGGAGTCTGTGCATGGAAAACCTTCTGTGGTCTATAGATTTTTCTCAAGACTTGGACAGGTTGGTTTTGTGAAGGATTTTTCTGGCTCCTTTAGAAGAAGGTACCACTGCAGCCTCCTGAACTCACTGCTTTTTGGCTGGGTTGTTGAAATGCTACAATCTATACAAAAGATTTCTTTTGAAGCCTTTTAAAATAGATAAATATCTCTAATAAATGACTTTTTGGAGTATTTAATGGGCATATGTGTGACATTACACAGTGAAAATATATTGTTACTGTCAGAAATGAGGAGTGAGTTCAGATTTAGTTTCAAATTCATCTTAGAGGACGCAACTTGCATAAAATACAGAAAATTTAAATTGCTTTACAATGCCCTAAGCACTAGGGATTTTTTTTTTCCTTTGTCAAAGTACAGAAGCTTGTAAGGATAGTTCTGTGTCATTTATTTGTAGTAAAGATACAAATGTTTCTGTTCCTCCCTTTCCCAAAATACTCCTCCCAGGTACTTCCTTTTGCCCATACCACCCTCAAATGAGCTTCATCCATTGTGCATCAAGTATTTTACAGTAATTATTGTTAACTGTGCACTTTGTGTTTCCTCCAGATCTACCAGTCCTGGTTAGACAAATCCACCCCCTACACCGCAGTGCGATGGATTGTAACGTTGGGGCTGAGCTTTATCTACATGATTAGAGTTTATTTACTGCAGGTAAGACAACTGGATTTGATGCTGGAGTAGTTCCAGATATTGTTGTTGGTCTAATTTTAATGTTAAGAGTGTTTCTGAAGTGTGCTGTTACTTTGGAATCACGTGTGGGCAGAAGGTAAATCCTGTAGTCTGAAGAGAGGTCACATCCTGTGGGTGTGGAAGTTGCTGCTGCAGAGAGAAAAAAGTGTGAATAGTTGAGGATGAATGGCAATCTGAAATCACAAAAGAAGTCTCTGAAAACTGTTGTAATTAAGTTTTTGCTTTTATATTAAAGCTGTGTGACAGCATGCTCAGAGCCAGGGGTTCCTTTCTGTCACAAAAACCATAAAGAATGGCTCTGTCAGCATTTCTGTCCCTGCAGGCCAGGGGCAGACTATTCCCCACTAATCAGGTGTTTGTTCCATGCCAGTCTGCAGTTCAGTTAAGAACTTGGGATCTGTTACCCCTAAACTGAAGGTTACAGAATGCAAAACCTTTACAGGTCACAGTAGTAGGAACGTTTCAGACACTGAAGGCTGCAAAGGTGATTAAAAAAGGGATGGTTTTATGCTCTTTACTACTTTTGAAGTCCACATGTTGAACATACAGAACCTGGATGCCAGACAATGGTTTCATGTTCAATCTGTCACGACGTGAGATGTTCCCTCTCCTGTTGTGTTCTAGACTTTTGATCACTGAGAATTCTTGATATTTTTACAAGCCCAGGAACCTTTCAGTTGATGTGAGGACATAGAAAAGCTTCTCAAGGAAGCAGAAAACCCAGCTTGTTTAATCTTGTTAAAAAATCAGAATCAGAAGATGATTTTCAGGAGGGTTTTACCCTTGTGTGTTCCTCCCTGTGCAGGGTTGGTACATTGTGACATATGCCTTGGGAATCTACCACCTCAACCTCTTCATAGCTTTCCTGTCGCCAAAGGTAGACCCCTCACTAATGGAAGATTCAGGTATGAGGAAAAGTTCCTTTTTTCCATCATTTGAAACTTGCTCAAACTTCCAGCTCCTTTTGTTTGACACAGGAGTGTAAAGATAATGCAAGTTTAGCACTACACTATATTTTTTAGACCTGAAAAAAAATCTATACAACTAAACATCAAGAGTTGCTATAAAATTTGTCCTTTTTCATGGGACTTGAATCCATTCCATATTGCACAAGTTTTCTGTGTTTTGAAAGGAGGTGTATGTCACTTAAGCTCTCCCCACACTAACTCAAGTGCCTTGGCATTCCTATTCTCTATTTCCTTTAAAGGAATCTGTGTTAAGTTTATTTTAAGGAATCTATGTGAACTTATATTAAAGTAGCAACTCTTAACTGGGATCTATGTGTAACAAATTAGGTTTTGTTTTGTGATTTTTTTTTTTTTTCTTAAGATAGAAAGTAAAAGAAAAACTGGAGTCTGAGTAGTGTAAAAAACTACTGTGAGGAGGTTTGTGGTTTGGTGTCTTTTGTTATTTTTAGATGATGGTCCTTCCTTACCTACAAGGCAAAATGAAGAATTTCGGCCTTTCATTAGAAGGCTCCCAGAATTCAAATTCTGGTGAGTGGATCCATCTGCCTGTGTTCTGTTTTTGAAAAATACAAATATCTGCATGACATTAGTGGTAACTGGCCTTGAAGAATTAATTGTTACTGTTATTTTTCAGGCACTCTGCCACTAAAGGCATCCTGGTTGCTATGGCTTGTACATTCTTTGAGGCTTTCAACGTTCCTGTGTTTTGGCCAATCCTTGTGATGTACTTCATTATGCTATTTTGTATCACTATGAAGAGGCAAATCAAGGTAACTTGGCATGAACAGAGAATTTTTGATGTCAGGATTTATAGCATTGCTCCCAGCTGGCCATTCAGTGGAGCCCTTCAGGGGCTGAATGTGCTGCACCCACTTATTTACAGGAGGAACTTCAATAACCAATACTTGAACATTAATTGGTCAGATGGGGCATGTTTACAGTGTTGAGCAGATTTTACAAAATTTTATTCTCGTTTTCAAAAGGTTTTGACTTTAGAGTGCAGTGTCAGGGTTTTATTCAGGTTCTCACCCTCTTCCTGTGGCTATTTTGGATGCAGAGGTGTTGAACCCTCTCTGGTGGGTGAAAAGGGAAGTCCTCACAAGGTGGTGTGGGAAAGTACATGGGGGAAGAGAACACAGGCAAGTGATTCAGACCATTTCAACAAATTACTTACAGTTTGTTAGCATTTTTAAAAAGAACTACTTTTTCCCCAGACATTCAGGATTTTGGGCAGGTACTGTGATTCAAAGTGGTAAATTAGAGATGAAATGGTGGTAAAGAATTAGTACCTGTGTGCTCTCTCCAGTTTCCCGTGGTTCCCCAGTCAGTAATCTCCACTGCAGTGTACAGTTTGTTGGGTAACCTGAAATCTGAGATCTATAAAACTGCTCTCATACTCCTATTTAGATCCAAACTGCTGTAGGATTAGCTATTTCACTACCTTTACTAAGAACTCTCTTTCTGGAGGACTCAGGAATTTACAGTGTGTATTATAAATAATTTTTTCTAAATCTTACCAAACTTTCTTGCCTCAACAACTGCTGTTTTCTCTTTGCAGCACATGATAAAGTACAGATATATACCCTTCACACATGGCAAGAGGAAATACAAAGGGAAAGAGGATGTGGGGAAGACCTTTGCTAGCTAGGAAGAAGCAATCAACCTGTTGACCAATTCTACTGCTCACTAAAGGAACGATTTTGAGCCATTGTAACAATGCCTTTTTTCTTCATAAAAGTGATTAACAGAGTGGTGACAAAGCTGTTGAATTTTCATTTTATGAGGATCTTGCTATTTTTATCTGAAATATCAGTTTCTCAAGGAAACTGGCATTCTAACCAAATTGCATTGAGTTTATTCTCTTTTGTATGAAGTTGGAGAAACTTTGGATAATCCCATGGATTTGGGATAATGTTTTTCTTTCAAGATCCGTTGCACTGGAGAGGTTAATGGCCTAGAGTTGGATATTTTTACATAGTTCTCCTGCTCAACATCACCCTGAAGTGCTGTGCACATCTGTGGAGGAAAGTGTAAGCTGGCACACGTGATGCTGTTTTCTGCTTCATGGCCGTGTGCTGTTTTCATAGAAAAAATTCAGTAGACCTAAATTAGATGCAGAACTTAAGCCAGTTTCCTAAATGCATGGTATTACTGAGTTACAACCAGACAAGTATAGATAAGAATAAGAAATTACTAAATTATGGGGTTTGCTGTAGGGCAAAAATACTCATTTAGCTTCTAAAGCAACTCGTTTGTGTTGGGTTTTAATGCCAGTTTCACTGTTCCATCTCCCAGCAGATGCTAAAATTGGGCTCTTTCTGATGACTGAGAACTTTGTTCAAACTCTATCCCAATTTCCTTCAAGGACCTGGAATTATAAAAATATATATTTTAATTGTTATTAGTTGGAGTTTCTTTCATACTTAATGGTTTCTCGAATAATTGAAGTTGACTTCATGCAGCCCCACAGGATGTACCCAAACTCGCCCAGAACAGACAGTGGTGGGGGTTTTAATGCAGATTTTCTTTTTTTATGGGGGGAAAAAAAATGAGAGACAAATGACCTGCATGTAAACTTTTTCATGTGATACAACTGCAGTTTTATTAAGTGACTTTTTAATTCCAAAATTTATTAAAAGACAGTGTTCCCCTTTACTTGTTCTCTATCTTTATATACATCTCTTGTTCTAACACTATTTATGACTCCTTTTCAATAATGGTTGCCCTCAGTTTACCTTCATGCAATGCCTTTTTCAACTCTTTAGGGACCATTCATTTGCAGAAGATAGGGAAAGATTAGCTCTTGGAAAATTCTGAATGGAATTCAGCAGCTTCAGCAGACAACTGATAGGAAAATATATGTAGGCACCTTTGATCTTGTCATGTGAAGGTTTTGTGGAGCTCTGGAATTCAGAGATCCTGGGAAAGAGACAGGCAGTTTCAGCTCACATTGACCTGTGGCATTTTGTTGGTTTGCATGTGTTTGTTTTATTAGCAGCATGGAAACCAGGAATGTAAGCACTTGAAATTAGGGAGACAGCACCCAAAATGGGCATTATCAAAGTACCACTTGTGGATGCTCGTGGTTGCCTGAAAATCTGAAAGCCTTGACTTGGAGAAGCTGTTTTCCAGCTTACTGGAGTTTCTGAATATGGAAAATCAGAGAGAAAAATGTGACATTAATACTAAAATTACCAACTGGGATGACTCCTACTAAACAAGAGTGTTAATTACATCCATTGCAAATCTGACATTTTTACCTAAACTTTATTTTGAGCCTGAGTTAGGTAAGTTTAGATTGATGCCTTCCTTTTGGGAGGGCAGATGCCCTGGATCCAGTGGGATTAAGTTTGCAAACATGGATTGTAGGACCTGTTTGGCCAACAGTGCAGTTCAGCTGCATCTCAGCCTGCCATGCCAGGCAAGCCTGATGGCATTTTGTTAAACTTTGCTCTCCTGCATCACTTAAAAATGTTAAAAAATAATTCCCCTCAAAGAATGCATGAAAAACTTGGCTGGAGAGGTTCCAAGACACTTCCCAGTCACCAGTTCCTTCCTGTTTGTTTTCATGTGCAACAAAGTGTTTTTGGTTCCTGTTTCAGGAAGGAGCTGAGGCAGTGATTTCCTTGGTAGTCTGTTCTGTGATTTGGATTATTTTTCTCCCACTGTTGCCTTGCAGTTAAATAGGTGAGGAATGCCTCAGAGTTTTCTGGTCTGAGAAGGGAGGGTATCACTTTTGTAATAATGAAGTGTTCACACAGTTACCAGTGACTGTTTTTTGTTCCATTTATAGATAGGATGAAAAATGAAACTAAATTTACTGGGTTATTAAGATAACACTTGGAGATTTAATTATTAGCTGGATAACCAGGATCTCTGCAGCCCAAATACCCATCTCAGAAGTGCTTTTAGTGTAGCACACCTGGCCCTGCCCCTGAGTCCACATTCAGTGCCATTTTGGAAAGATTTATTTAAACTGTAACTCATGATGCACACACTGGATCACCTGGGTTCTTTTCCCTTCCTGTATTTGAAAAATACAAATAAATTGATCTCCTGCATCTTCTATCATGCAAGAATGACAAGGTGTGTTAACAATTAACAATCTTTTCCCTGGGCTTTGGACAACACCCCTTGTTACATTGGTATAGCCTCAATGTCTGGGATACTTACTGGAAAGTCTCCATTGCTAATAGTGATAGAGAAACCTGAGTTTGGAAGCTGAGTGTTAACAGATCAGTGTGCACAATCTGCATTACTGGGGCTTTGCATTTGTTGCTTCTGTTGATCTCAGCAGATTCCAGTTTGTCAAATCACAGAACCCTGCTTTATTGCAAACACAATGGCACATGGCATTTCTAACCAGAACTTCCACTGCAGTTAAACTCAGGCTTTGTGCACAGCTTCTGTTCTTGCCCCTGAAGTCCACTGCATAGGCATTAGGATGTTATAGGAGAAAGGGAGTCTTCAGATTAAATCATGGAATTTTATTAATACCTTAAGGATGTTGTGCAAGAGTGGAGGACTCGTTGTCTACACTTGTATTTTGAGAATGGTAATTTAAGTTTCCCATGGTCCAGAATGAAGAAAACTATAAAACTTGTATTAAGCATGTGTTAGAAACCCATTTTTAATATGGTCATGAGCTACATCAGAAGACACAGAAGGGTAGAAGCAGAAATAGCTTTATTCTGTCACACAGGAATGGAGTGCCACCTTGCACAGGCAGTTTCCAGTTTAATAAAGCCTTTTCTTGGACCAGCCCAAGCTGTAGGACAAGTATGAGAGTACGAGCTGGGCCCTTGTCAGGAGACAGAAGAGGTTCCCTCTACATTTGGTAGTGCCGTAGGTAGATCAGTTTCTGAGGAGGAAACTTCTCTCTGCACAGTGGACATTCTGCCTACAGAAAGAGAAGGCAGTAGATGGACACACTGAATAGTTCTATTTAAAAAGATCTCAGTAGAACTGCTCAGCTACTTTTAGAAAATAACTTTTCAGTCCCAGCTGTGCTACAGGCTCCCCTGAGCTGGCCCAGTTTCAAGTGCTCACCTTACTGCCCTCACCTACATTGTCACTGTACTTCAGCAGCCCCGCAGGTGCTGGTCAGCTGTGGGTGCCCCAGTGAGAGGAGGGCAGAGCAGGCAGGCTGGGGCAGCCTGCAGCAGGGCTGTGCTGTGGACTCACCCTGCTGCTGCACCAGGCAGTGATGCACTCCCAGCAGAAGAGGTGCCCACAGGGGGTGGCTGTGCTGTGCCTCCGCTCCTCCAAGCACAGCGTGCAGCGCGACTGGCGCCCGGCAGCCGCCTCCTTGCTCGTGCTCCTAATTAACACAGGCACAGCGGGGTTAATTGCACTTACCCTGCCTGTCAGAAATACTGCACAACGCCATCCTGAAGTAAAACCCGTGCTCAGGTATCAACCCTTTTGGTGAAGGTCTCAAAAACACCAAAGGAGGAAGCCCAAGAAGTGTGCAGAACAGCGAGGAATTTGTTTTGCTAATTAATTGTTGCATTACGTCACATTGTAACCTAAACGGGGCTGTCACTCCTGTGCTGTTCCTGTTCATGAAGCTGTGACATTCCCACCTCTTTCCTGGGAAGTAACAACCTCCTCTTACTTCTGGTGGGCGAGGTTGCGGTGCAGCCTCCACTCCTGCCGTGCTCTCTGCTTCTGTTTGAAGCTGTACATCTGAACTCCAATGGTCAGCAGAAGGTGGAAGAGTGAAATTATTCCAAGAAACTTGTAACTTGATCGGATACTCTGATCTTCTCCTTGCACTCCTCCAAAATGCAGCTGCAGAATTCACAGAAAGAGATGTTTTGTTACTGTGGTTTTAGGAAACTGTTCCCCCTCTCCCCATCTGCAATAAACTTGATTTGGGATTCTCACTATGTCCAAAAAAATGACATTTTAGAACTTCTAATCAGCTGTCTTTCAGCAGGTGTAACCACCTGCAGTCAGGCTAAACTTAGCTGCTGTCTGCCCATAAAAATTGCAGCTTTAATTAGTTTGGTTTTCTCACGTATCTCTGAGCAAGCAGACATCTCTTTCCCACACTGATGCTGGGAATTGCTGAGAACTCTTGTGTCTATACACATTTCTGGGCCAGTGTGGCTGATGTTTTTTTGTAATGATACAAAATTATCTTCATATAGAAAAGTACTGCCTAAATGTGTTACTGGGTGTTGTTGAAACCTGTATGTCCCACGGATATATCAAGTCACCTCTCACTTCCAGTGTATTTGTGGCAGACAGACTGAAGTTACACAAGTATAAACTTGTGACACCGTATTCATTTTTATTACCTGTAACCTCTTGACTGCAGGGACTCATCACCACCCACATAAAGCAAAACCTTCCCTCTCAGCCCTCTGCTCTGCCTGTATCATCAACCACAGCCAAATTCCTTATCCCATTTACACACATGGCATCACCAGAAGAGGTGAAAATCCTGCAGTGGACACATCTGCACTTACGTATGAGATGCCTGTGATCCTTTTGGACAGGTGATAGAAGGTGCCCTGGATGTAGAACACTGCCAGGTGGAGCCGGTGCAGCAGAGGGATGGATTGTTTAAGGACATACACAACCTGGGAGGCTGTTTTCTTCTGCTGCTCCGTGAGCTCCCCAACCTGCTTCCGAATCCAGCTGCGAACGAAGGTCCTGCTGGGAAAGCCAAGTGCTGGGGGGTTCTCTGGGCTCCTGGATTCCTCAGCCTCCCTCTGCAGCTCGTGTTCCAGGTGCATCAGTGCCTTTTCCAGGCAGTAGGGTACCACGGTGTGCAGGGAAATGAAGAGGGCCCGCCGAAGGAAAGAAGGCACCTTCTTCTTGCTTGGGTCAACCTGAATGATGTTCACATACTCTTCTCCCAGAGTCTGATAACCTAAACAATGTGTGCAACAGAAAACAGGGTGAGAGGGCAACTGCAGGGTCATTGTGGATGTGGTGAGCAGTGGGGACAGGCTGTTCAGGCCACAACTCAGGCTTTGGAAAGAGTTACTTTTTTTCTGTTGAATTAAGATAAGCATCATGGTGACATCCAGTATCTGCAGTTTTAGGCTTAAAGCAGGGATAGTTTTCATCAGGCCATCTATTCCTGCTTTTGTTTTTTTTTTTTTATTTTAAATATTTTAGAAGAACACCTATCTGTGTTCATAAAGTGTGTTTGAACCCAACCCCGACAATTTCGTGGCTTCATGTTTACCAGAAGGCATTTATCCAAACCAAACCAACCCCCGTGCTGCAAAGAACTGCTTTTGGGCAGTCTCAGCTGGTGGTCACCAGCACAGCAGCCGCGGCACTGGCCCCTCAGCTTTCAGATGTTGGGAGAAACGATAAAAAATGATAAATGACAGAGCAGGTTACCTGCCAGCGTGGTGAGCACGAAATAGGCCACATCGGAGAGCAGCTCCACCTCCCTCCTCCACTCCAGCCACGGCCGGGCACCTGCGGGACGGGGGCGCGCCTGTCACTGCACCAAATCCGTGCTGATCCGAGCCCTTCCCGGGGAATTCCTCCCGGACTCGCCATCAGCCCCCTCGCCCCCTCCGACCCCCATCCAGAGCCGCGGGGCGGGGAGCAGGGGGGGTGGACCCGCTGCGCCGGCGGATCCCGAACACCCGGGAGAGCTCGGGGCGGATCCAAC
>VYXF01006338.1:166120-253778 GCA_013397295.1 Polioptila caerulea | reverse complement strand
GGTGTGAGGGGTGGGAAAAGGGGCGAGGAAACAGTGAGGGACGTAAAAAAGGGCGGGAAGGGGCGTGGAAAGGGGAGGTTGTGAGGAGCGGGGAAAAGGGAGGGAAAAGGAGCGGGAAAAGGAGCGTGGAGGGGCGCCGCGATCGCAGCTGAGGTGGTAAGAACAGCAAAAGTGAGGTCTTGGGTGTTTCAGAACACAGTTCGCAAGGAACCCACCAAATCACCGCTCCCCAGGCAGGTGCAGCACTCCACAGCCTTGTACAAATGCTCCAGCCCTTCGGCAGCCCGGGGATAACTCAGAAGGAAGGCGCATTCAGTGTCCTGCCATTGCTTTTCTAACAGCTGCGAAAGCCTCCTCGCACCCCTTCAAAGATGAGCTGTTTATGTGGGGAAACTGAACAAGCGGCCCTTTGTTTTCTGGCGAGCTCTGCATGAGGCAAACAACAAACACCACCTCCACACGGCAGAGCTACAAACACCAGCGTGTCAGCGCATCCACCTCCAAAAGCCTGGTACCAGGGGGATGAAGGCTGCAGGCTGCCAGGGTGTGACAGAACTGGGGAGTTTTTCAGCGCCAGAATCCCCGAATCAGACCCTCAGTGCCTGCCGGGGGTTCCTTCGCGGCTGAGCCCCTGGGAACAGGGGGGATTTGGAGCGTTGTCAGAATTCCTGATAAATTCCTAATTTATGTAAGGAGTTGATTGGACTGCTGCCTGGTCATAAAGCTCACTGGCCTCTCTCGATGGAGGGATAGCCTCAGCCCTGCTAGCTGCCATTAGGTTCTTGCTGCTGTGCCTGATGTTTAAAGATAATGCTAATATTGTTGTAAAATTTAAAGAAATTAAGAACCATTTTAAAATAATGGTAATATTTTAACGAAGGTAGCAGCATTCTGTTGATGTTTACAACCTCTACATGTGTGTGTATATATATATTTGCACTTCAAGGTCTGGTACATTCATTTTTGCCGAAACACGTTCTTTTTTTTCCTAGCAGATTTTAATGTCACGTTGTTATAGATTCAGTTTTGCACCACACTAAAGTGAAGGGGCAGTTAAACAGTTCTACGTTCAATTAATTTATTTGACAAAACTACTTTCGCTGGAATTACAGTGTTTTCCTGAAGAATTTACAGACTGATATGGCAGGAACTCACTGGAAAATTCTGGGAGAGCAGGAGCTTGGTGGGTTTTTTTCCTTTCTTTTTATTGAGAAGCAAAGAAAGGCTCCCTGTGGCCAAACATAACCACAAATAAACTGGATATTTGTAATCCTTTCAGTAGCCTATTAGTGCACAGATCGTGGCATCAAAGTTCTAATTAAACTGCACCAGAAGTTGTACGTGATAAGTAAAGCCGTGATAAATCTTACAGACAAGCAAAACATTCCTAATCCCGCTGTAATCCCAGGCGCTGTTCAGTTTTTATTTGTTAGGGTGTATCGCATCAATGGAATCGTGGATTGGTCCCTCTGTAGCTGTAAAATTAATGGAATTAGGGAAAAAAAAATATTGGCACTTTTCCCGTCGTTCAACAGTAGGGAGCGCACCTGCATAAGAAAATATCCCACGGGAAATGGGGTCTGGAACGGGACATTTTCACACTTGAATCTTGGGGATGTGCTATTAAATAAGAAACTCAGAGCTGCCACCTCAAATTATAGAATTTTAAAAGTATACAAAATTAAAACTAATTGGCCAATCACTGGATCATTTTGTTCAGAATTCCAGTCCAATCTCTCATGTTTAAATTTTTGTTTAAAGGCAGAGCTGTGTGTATCTCACACGTCCAACAGCTCAGTTGTTAAGAAAAATACCAAATATATTTGTTACCCTTTTACTGAAGTGGGTAAATATGATTTTCTTATTTTATGGGTCAAAAAACCAAAGAAGAACTTGAGAGGTTTTTATTTGCAAAGCTGAAATCCTGACTCATGACCACTTAATTATGAGATTTGAAACCATTTATAAAGCTGAAGGTCGGACTCTGCCAACAAATGTTAAAACATTTGAAGCATGTAAGTTCTCTGTGTATGCCCATTTTGACTTCTATGGATTTTATTATATTCTAAGTGTTGTTTTGTGTTGTTTTGACGGGTGGGGGTCCTGTCAGTGTGTTTTGAGCTGAGGAGGTGCAGCATGCCAAGTAACCTTCCCATTTTGTGGTATGCTTTCTCAGATACGTTCATACAGAGATATAAACACACACATGCATGGAATGTTAGTTATTACACTGTGATCTGCCAGGAAAATCTGATTCTTCTCCTTTGTATTTTGATTGATACTGGCGATTTCAGAAATCGGCCATTATCTCTTAAAAAATGCAACTGCTGTGTTTTTTATTAAGTTTTTTGGAGCCAAGTTTCTTGATTTTCATGCCATGCTTCTCTGCTTTTCCTTCTAACAGACCTAATAGGGGAACGAGCTGCTTCACTGACATTACCACAAGGAAGTCCAAAATGTAAAAAACCTCGGTGCTCGGCAATGATTAACTTTTCCTCCCACAGGCTACTTGTCTGTGCATCGTAAATCTGATTTTCCCTCTGCAGACCTGTTAGGAGACAAGAGGTTCGGAGCGCAGCTTTCAAACAGGGCACCGGGCAGATGTTTCAGTTTCCAACCTGAAGAACAGGTTCTGCGGATGCGAAAGGAGCGAAACGTCTGTTCGGCATTGTTACCACCCTCCGATTCCTTTTGCCTCCTCCCACTTTGAACTTGTTACCCTGGAGCTGAACTGTTTGAACAGGGGCTGTAAAGCTGCTTTGTGATCAGAGAGCTGAGAGCCCTCAACATGTGAAAGCGGGGCGGGATTTCGCTGCAGACTCCGCAGGTCGGTCCCTCCCTCCCTCCTTCCCTCCCTCCTCCCGGTTTTGTCCCGGGTATGAAGGTTGGACGCGCCGCGCACAGAAGCCGGGACAGCCCCTCTGCGCCGCCCGGCCGGGAGAGACAAAGGTGTGTGCGGCGTTTGCCTTGCTACTTTCTCTTGCAGCGATCATTTTGGTGATCTTTTAACACTTCTGCTCACTCTTGGGCGTTAGAAACAAAGTTTGTAATACACTACCCCAAGAGCATGCACAGCCTTATAGCTGTAACAGAATTTGCTGCTACTTTTGCTCTTGTCTTTTTGAAGGAAGAGGGAAAATGGAAAGAGCATTATGGCTAATGCTTGTGTTATTTTATCAATGAAAATGTTCAGGAACCTTGAAATTGTGTTAGTCTTAAATTTTTAGATTCTCTGAGCTTGTAGGGTTGAAGCAAACTCCGTTTGTGGTTCAAGATTAGACTTTTCTAACTGGACAACTGCTTTTCTTATGAAAGACTACTGCATTCATTCTGAACTGATAACCTGAGCCTGGAGCTTTCCCAGGTGTACGGAGACAAAATGAAACCTGACTTGGATAAGAGAGGTTGGATATAAAATAAACTTTAGGTATTTGAATAAAATACCAGTTTAGCAATGGAACGTGGCTGATTCTGTGACTGAACAGCCAAGTCTTGACTTGGGAGGAAAGACATGCATAACACTTTGAAAAGGTATACATGTTTTTATTTTTGAATTTTTTTTATTTAAAAAAATATTTGCTCATTCTTTTCGGTTATGGAGAAATAATTTTCAGTTCTTTCCTGGCATAAAAATGTGGGTAATGGTTGTAGAGATGTGACAAATAATAAGAATGACTGCATTGCTGGGGCTGTGTTTGCTCCAAATGCCTCAGGCTTCAGTGTTCAGATTAGATCTTAAATATACCCTGAATCCTCAGGGTGATAATTTCTAGAATCATGTTCTGTTTCATGGTAGGGGTAGGTTGCCTATTAGAAAAGAAAAGAAGTAGAGTAAGAGTCACTGCTGACTGTGGTTGGTTTGAGGTAGGAAATTGATGCCATGTTCAGAACATGAGCTCAAAGTTAACTTATTGTTCAAAAGAATGTGGTGAAAGTTTTGTCTGCTGGGAGAGTTTTTTCTGTCCTTATTGAGGGTGCAAAAACCGTGCTGGGGAGAATTCCTTTTTGCTCAGTGAGATTGGCTGTGAGAAACTGCCCCGTGCGGGTGGAGGGGAGGTCGGTGAGTGCCGAGGACACGGAGTTATCTAAGTGTGGGCAAGGCTGAGTGGTGTCAGAGTCACTGTGTTCTGGTGGCCTCAGGACTGCCTGTGGGCACAGGGAGAAACGTTCACTTGGCCCTGAGCTCTTCAGCAGGAGCACTGCTTGTTACAGGCTCCCTGCTTTGGGCACCCTAATAAACACTTCGGGTTTAATGCAGAGAGTAGAGGCCATGACCAGATACAGAAATATTTGTCATGGCAGAGCTCTTAACTTTTTTATTCAATAAGCAGTATTTTACCAGAACTGCTTCTGGCATACTCAGTTTTACAATATAAACCTGTATAAATGAATCTTGAATGAATGAATAAATGACACTCAGGGCTCACTGACTCTTATGTTTAATGACTCTGTTGGCAAGATGATCTTCTGTGGTGCAGCGTATTTTGATTATTCTCAGCCAAAGAACAAGTTTATTCTGGCTTTGCAAAAAAGGATGATAACATTCCAGTTTATAGCCAAGCCCCTTCTACATTGTCTGAAAAGTCTTTTGTTTTCATTCATCATTTCTGTAATTTTTCTGAATTAAAAGCTACTCCATACTTAACCCAAAGTGGCTGAGAGCATCTTAGTGAATGGTCCTGCAGGAAAAACAGAGCAATAAAATAGATGATGTGCAAGCCTCTTCTAAAGTCATGTACTCATAGTGTCAAAACAACATAATCTCACTTTGGTTTTGAAATACAAAAATATTTGTATATTTACAAATATTATATAGCAAAAATATTGCTATATTTAGGAACTGAGGGCTCTCTTTGGTACAGAGCCCTCAGTTCCTAAATATAACTCAAAGGGGACAACATACTCGTGAATATCACTGGAACTGGTTCTTGTTAATTTGTCCAGAGCTGAGAAAATTACTGTATAAATGAATCTGAGTAGGTTAGAGGATGAGGCTGAAGAGATTTTTCAGCAAAGACAGTCTTGCCATTACTGAGAATCATCTGAATTAACTGCCATACAATTTTCATGCACCCAGATATCTCAGTTCTGCATTAGTTATCTTTAAAATGACCCACTTCTTGCCATGATAAGCTTCAATTGATCCTAATACTAAAATAGATTCTCCAGCGTTATGCCTGAGTGTTCTTTCTCTCCCACTGTCTTGACCGCATTTGTGAGCTCACCTCTGCTCCCATTGTTACCTCTGGCCTGGCTGGGTGATGGCAAACCTTGTGTCCCTCACCTGTGCCAGCTGCTGGTGGCAGCTGTGGCCGGAGCAGTGGGTGCTGACCGTGCAGCCAGGCTCAGTGGCAGAGGGGGACAGCCCTGCATGACACGAGGGGACAGCTGTCCATGGCCACTGCATGCAGCTCCTCCTCTATTGCTGCAAGTCACTGAAATTCTGCTCTCCTCATTATTGCTCAGGGCACAGACTCGAAATCTGTAGGGAATTTCCAGCCTTTTTGTTCATTGTTTAATCTGCCTTCATTTTGTGGGGGTGGAGCACTTCCCCTCAGCACACGTAGGTGCACGGCAGAGTCACTGCATAGGTGCCTGCACAGTGCAGGCTGTGACAAACTTTACACATGCTGAGACAAAGTTCTCAGCTTCCTTCCTGCTCTTTGCTATCTGGCAGACTGCACAGCAGACTGTGCAGTCCTGGGAGGAATTTTGGGTGCAGACATCAAGAGAAGTATGACCTGAGTGAGGATTTCAGATCCATTTGCATCACAAATACAGCATGAAACTTGAGAGACTGAGGTGTACCTGGTTCTGATCTTGGCCCACATTTTTTTATTGTTTATCTCAGCCTCACTTGTTTCCATTTTATTAGGGAATGGCTCCTGTAGAATCTTCTGACATCTTAATAGTTGTCAGGGAGCTCTGGATTGCCTCAGACATGCCAAGGGGAATCAGGTGGGAAGGTGAGGGATCTCTCCATGTTAACATTCCTGGGAGAGACTGAAAGTGCTGCACAGGCTCTGCAGTTCCCATTCCCTGAGGTGTTTGCCAAGGGCCGTTATGTAGAAATTTGCAATAGCACTTTTTGTGTTCAGTTGGGCATTCAGGTGTTCAGAGGATGTCTCCTCTCAGCTGTCCTTGCAGGATTAGTTACTGTAAGATAACTTTAAAAAGTTCCTCCTTGCCTCTTCTCCCCTTCAGCATAACCCCCCCTCCTTCCCTACAACTTGTTATTCCAGATTTCCTATTGCCTTTAGATGCTGGAACAGATTCTCAGGAAGTTTTCTCTGCCCTTAACTGAAAACATGTAATTTGTGTTTTATTCAATTAAAAAAAAAAAAGAAAAAAATAAAAAAAAAGGAAAAAAGAAAAAAAAAGGAAAAAAGAAAAAGAAAGGAATGGAGCCTGAGGAAACAATGGTAGCTGCAATTGAGGTGCCTGGAAGAAGTTCTATAGCCTGCAGAGGAGAACCTCAAAAACATAACTTTGGGATGAGTTATAATGGCATTATTTAATGGGATTGCTGCAAGGACTATGTGAAATGTTTTCTATTTAAACAACTCAGCAGGTTTTTGTCTCCTACACTCTAAAGTGACCTACCCCATTTCTTCCCCTCCTGTGAGTATAGACTGAGCGAGATGACGTTATTGGAGTAATGTTATTTATTGACTAACCAAGTACTAAAGTCCATGATAAGGTGGAGAGCAAAGCAGAGCTGTACTTTGATATTTAGTGGATCAGGCCCTGAAGACTTGCTGCCTTGGGTGCCCATGTGTGCATGTCACTGCCCTCTGACAAAATGAGGATTGAGTGCTTCCCAGACCCATTCCTGCTCATAGAAAAGAAGATTCATAATTTAAGAAATTGGTTTGAATATTTGGAAAAAAAAACCAAAAACAAACTGCAGCATCCTCTTGAAGTTGCCAAGCACAAGCGTGTTTTTCTTGTTTGCAATATTCTCTTAGTGTCTGTCTGCCTGTGCTTGGGCTCTTGTGTTTGGCCCTACCAGGCATCCTCAGGAGCAAACTGATCATTTGTCACTGACTTGTGAAAGGGGAACACAAGTTGCCACCTTTTCTCTGACTCCCCCAGCATAAATTACTCCTTAATATCCAAGAGATTCATCAGTGCAGCAATAAGCTGCTGTACAGAATTAAAGCAGTTTGATTAAAGACATTATTATTAAAAGAAATTCCTGCTCATTTACATTAAATTGAAGAAAAAAAAAAATCAGACTTCTGGAGAGTGACCAAGACTGCCAGCACAATTGACAGCATGAACATTATTAGAATTATAGATCTGATTCCAAGTGGTGTTGGAGCCCACAGTCTATCTCTCCTCAGCATGACTCACAAATTCCCAAATGCAGCAGAACCTTTTCCAGCAGTCCTCACTTTCCGTCTGTCTCCTAACAAGGAGATCTTCCTCCCCTCATTTCTCCTCTGAGGCTTTTTGTTTTTTGTGGTCTAGAGTATGAAACTTTTATTTTCAAAGTTCTTTTGAGCCAAGCTATTGGATGAGATTTAGAGCTTTGCTTAATTAGTTCCTTTTGCCTCCTAATAGAAATTGCCAGTTCTCCCTTGCTAATACAAAATGCAAATGTTCTTCAGAAGCAAGAGGCTGCTGTGTTTCCATTGTCACTTCAGACAGGTCTGGGAACTGGCTGGTGACAAGGAATGATGGTGAAACCGAGAGGGGTTTTGGCAATTCACGATAAACAGGGCAGGGGATTACAAACAACTCTATCCCTATAGATAGAAATGGTTACAAATTTCCCATTTTGTTTCATAAAGTGGATGCTAAAGTCGTACGACATGGGCCATACAAACCTGAAATAGATAATTTGGATTTAATAATAAGTCTGCTTACTTGCATAAGGAATATTCAGTTACATCATTCAACAAAAATGCAGGGCTCCTGCATGTGCAGCTCCGGCTCAGGCTGTAAGGGGCGGGTGAGGAAAAGCTGACAAATGTTAAGTGTTCCTTTTAAGTGGGATGGCTCTGTTCTGGGTGAAGGTGAACACACCAGCCTGCCAGAGAGGCATTCTGATGTCCTCTCCACTGCCTTTTCTGCACTTCCTCCTTTCTAACCGGGTTGTTTGCCGCGGGACTCCATGGCACGCCGGGCTGTTGTGAGTGTGCTCCGTCCCTTGGGAAGAGGAAGGCGGGATCACACCCTAAGGTGTGGGCTCAGCCTTGTTCCACGGGGCTGCAGCAGCCTCCTCTCCTCTGCAGCAGCCCTGGCTGTGCTGTGCTGGCGTGCCTGGGCGTGCAGGTTATCTCCGTGCAATTCCCCACTCAATGGAGCCGCATTCCTTCAAATGAGCAGCGTGTCAGAGGCAGCCACACTGCAGCTTAAAAGCAAATCCCAGCTCTCACATTTAAATGCTTTAAAGTATTATTCTTTTCCTCTTATTTGATGGCACTTTGATCTTTTATCCATTGATCTGCGTCCTGATCAAACTGTTCAGGTTTAAGTGATGACTTGGTTTTTGTGTGTTTCATCCATGGTATCAGTGTATCTGTCCTGGGAGGATCTCAGAGCTTGTCTGAGTTCTGTGGATGCCACACAAAACCTCCCTGAACAAAAGCAGGTCTTATGGGGTTAAGCTTTAAATACTACAGAGATATAAAAATGGCTAGAGAATTGTTAATGGTGTACACAGTTTTTATTGTCTGTAAGTGATACAGATCCTGCCTCTAGGGTTTTAGATCCTTTTTTTCCAAGGGAATACAGAGCCTCACACAATAATCTTGGGTAGGGCTCTTAGTTTAAATCTTGTTCATGTGGTCTGAACAGATACAGGTGCTCTCTTTTGGCTGTTTGATGTCTTCTGTCAATGAGCAGTGCTGTTCTCAGAGCCACCGTGGTTCCTACTGTAACAGAGCTGAGGTATTTCCAGACAGTGCAACTGATATTTTCCATCATACAACCTTCACAACAAATTTTCCAGGAAAGCCAACTGAGCTTCTTTCATTTACTTTAATAGGAATTCTGGCCCATGAATGTTGTTCTGAGATACCAATCTGTAGTTTTAGGGACTCATTGTGTACTTTTCCACTGGCTGCGTAGGATTTATGGGGATAGGTTTGGGAAGAGGGGCTTGGCTTTTATTTTTTACCAACATAGGTCTGCTGAAGAGAGGGAGGGGAGGAAGAGAACTCTGAGGACCTGTAGGGAGCTATAAAAGGTGGGACTGAGTGCAGGAAGAACATCTTTTGCATGGAAAATGAAGACATTCAGAGATCAGCTGCCTCAAAGTAGCTTCACTTTCAGATCATAACAAAGCATAAAGAACATGAATTGGACATAACTCGAGACAATAAAATATTTAACGAGCCACATCAATGTGAAGCTCATCTGCTATCACTGGAATGGTGCTGCTCTGGCACCAGCAGGAGCACCCGTGCCCATTCAGTCTGCCTTGCCCTCATGGATATGTTCTTTGGTGTCTAATGAGTCACGGTGATTGAACTTCCTACAAAGGAAATGGCTTTTCAAAAAAGCCCTGAAGCAAAGAGGTGAGAGAGTCTGCAGAGTAACTACCCACCAGTTCAGCTCTCTGCAAAGGAAATAGGCTGATCTTGTCCTGATGTTAAAACACTTCATCTGTCCTCTGAGCTGTGGCTTCCTGGATTAATCCCAGGGTTAAACATTCAGGGCACAGGTACCAGAAATGGCACTTTGTGGCTAGTGGCTATAAAATTGTGGTCAGGAGTTGCCCAGATGACCAGAGCAGACGATAACTGAGGCAGTGCCTGTCATCTGCAGAAGTACCTTTTGCAGACCATGCAATTGGGCAGCTCCAGAAATGCTATTGAGTGCAGTTTTGGCCTTTTCACTGGACCAGTTGATTTAAATCCTGACAAGCCTTCTAACATCTACTTTGGGTTCCATTCTAAATACCTCAAGTCAGCTCTGGGTATGTAAGTGTATTTTTGGTATCAATTCAAGGATTAACCTAAAGGAAAAAAAATTAATTTGGGATGCACAAAATGAATACATGAAATGTATTAAATGAATACATGGAAATGTATGAATTGATTTTGCTCATTCTAAAGCAGAATGTTTGCTCTCTGTTCTTTTACCTGATTATGTATTTGTCAGGGAATGATGAAGGGATACAATTACAGGGACAGGTGACAGCATGTACAAGAATGAGTATTTGGGGGGCACAGGATGGATCTTTGATAATCTGTTATCTTCCTCATCCCTCAATCCAGTCAGCTTTTGAAATCTGCCCTAAGTTTATCATTTGGGTTTTGATTACTCCAGCTGTGCTCTGTAATAAAGAAGTTCTTTGCCATGGAACGTCACTCTCTGAGATGCCCGTAACTGTGGCAGAGCCACAGGATGCCCTGTGAGATATTTCCCCTTTTAAATGTGGAAACAAACGATTGTAATGATACTGATGTTTCACAGGATAAATACTGCCAAGCACTGCTGTCCCTTAGAGGAAATTCCCAAGCATTTGACTCCACATGAGGGTGTTACTTCACTGGCTGGTGCTCCCTCTGAACAGAAGAGTTTGTAGCAGTACGAGAATGGAGAAGGTGGGGCTTGGTGAAAAGATAATGGCAGGGAGGAAGTGACTTCCCAAAGGAGCTGAATGAGGGACCAAAGACAAGGAGAGAGGTGCAGCTTCAAAGAGGCAGATGCTCTAGCAGGGCATTCTTTTACTCATTTTTTGCTACAAAGGTCTCAAACCCCCTCCTCTATTTCTAATCACTATAATTAATAGTGAGCTTCATTGCCCTCTCTCTTTAAAATAATGTCAAACTGGATCTGTGCTTTCACAACAAAACATGTTAGGGCAATGTTTCAGAGCTCAACTTGTAATTACAAACTGAAGGAGACTCCCAGAGATTCAAACAGTTACCAGCACTAAGTAGGATCCCAGGTTTCTGTCTGCTGTGATTCCTGCTCTGAAGGGAGGCTTCTTTCCACTTTCTTTCTCTGAGGAAGGAATCCACTGAAAGTTTTGGAAAGGTGAGTGTTCTGTATGCAGTGGGCAGAAGATGGGTAAGAAAAGGGAAAGGGAATGCCAGACAATGACACGGATACAGAATGGAGACAACTGACAGCAGGTAAGAGGAGCCAAGGGTTTGAGATGGAAGTGAGTGAAGGAGCCATCATCAGGCAGAGTCCTTTGGGAATGTACCCAATGCATTCACTGGTGCAGAATGACTGGGTTAAGGGTATGTGTACATATCATAGCTCTGTGTGTTTGTGTGTATAAAATAATTAACCCCAGCATGAGTACTTGGGCTTCTGGAGAAGCTGCTACTGGCAAAAATGGAGCTTTTTCTGTCTGTGGAAAATCCTGGGGGGAGGGAAGGAAGAGCTGGTGCCTCCTGTCTCCTGAGGTCAGTTCATTGTGTGTCACCTAAGCACGTTCCTGTAGCAAATATCTCACAGTTAAAGTAACTTCCACTATTTAAAAAAATGTCTTCTCCAGGGTAGTGACATGCAAGGAACACTGGGAAGATACACGGAATGTTTGTAACTCCTGTGCTTCTGGGAAGGGCCCTCACCTCCATCCTGTCAGGACTGAGCTCCGTGGTTCTTTCTCCGCGCTGATGCTGCAAATTCTGTTGTTCAATGAGTGGAATATGTGTCAGAAGAATTAAACAAGGACAGTCTCCTGAATGTGGAATTCCAGAGAAGGCACTCAGGGGCACGTCCAAAGCAAGCAAAGCAGCAACATCCTGAAATCGTTGCTTTTTCTCGGATATTTTTGTTGCTTGACTGAAACTTTCTGCAGATATCCACACTGAAGTGCTTTGTTTGGCTTGGAGCAAGCACTGTTGCTAGGCTGCTCTGAAAGCTGGAGATGGCTCTGACTTCTCCAAAATCTGTAGCAGGGGATTTGACCCAAAGAGAAGAATCCATTCTCCATGAGGGAAACTGCTGCCATTTCCTCTCTGCAAACATCCTCACAGTAGGTGAGTGGAAGGTTCCATCCTTTCATCTCGTACTTTGGTATGGAAAATACGCTCTTTTCTTCTTCTCCAATTTTATTTTTATTGTAATTTACTTGTATTGTGTTGAAATATTGATATTTCATATGGGACTGCTAGTTTTCCTTAAATTTGAGGGAACTGTGCTTGTATTTTCATCAGTCCCTTTTTTTCTGTGTAGTTGGTATTGTTAGCAGAGTTTGGGTAAAGTGTATTAAAAAATCCCCAAACAACCATTTCCCTGTACACTGAGGATAACTTTGAATCAATCTTTCTTCTGTCCTTGCTTGTACAGTCTGTGAGGTTTCAGTTGTGTAGAATTCATAAAACTTGTAAAAAATGTAAATCAGTATCCTGGGATGAGACTGTCAAGAGATTGCAACTTTTTTCCTTGATTCTTTCCAGTGCTTCTGGAAAATCTTTCTTGAAGTTGATGAGGCTGGGATTTATAGTGCCTCAGGTTGTGGCTCTGTGCCATGGAGTTGTCTGAACTGAGCTGGGAGATGCAGAGCTCAAAGAACAACTATTGTTGGCTGTTGCTCTTTTCTCAGTGTTGACAGCTCGCGCAGGGGAACATGAGCTCTGCTCTTAGGGAGCTCTGGAGATTACAGATGTGATTGTGCACATCAAGTGTAGACTGGAGATTGGGTAGGAGGGAGGGAATTGTGTAACTGATGTCTGTGGCAGATGAATTTGTGCTATGGGAGACATCTGAGGGAGGAGGGGCTGGGTTTTTTTTTGCATTTAAAATAAACAAAAAAAAGATTATTCAGCTTAATATTTAAATCAAAACTTCATTTATTCAACACAGGACTCATTTGCTTGAAATACATTTAATTTACTGCCTACAATCATGAAGTAGACAGCACTAAAAGTTTTAGCTGTTTTTCACAGGACCTAATTTTGTAATTTTGGTTAAATATCCAGCAATTGTGAGATCAGTTTCACTTTCTGTTGGCTTACAATTTGTGCCAATAAGTATATTTTTTACCAGCTGAATATATTTATATTGTAGGTCTATTAAAAATAGCCTGTCAATGAAATAATGGATCCATGACTTATTGTCATTATCCTAGTTCTTTTCTTTCAAACACATTTACTGATGTTACTTTTCCTAGTAGGGCCGTCAAGCCATTATCATTGTCTGAGTGTGCTTCTTTCCTTATATTGATTTGCAAGGAGTTTGAAAAAGTGCAGAAATTTAGATGTGAAATGAGTGTATTGCATCATTTGTGTGTTCTGGCACTACAGAAATGAGGTGATCCCTTCCAGTTATTGCTGTATCACACACATGGGCTGTTAGGGGAACCAGTTTTTTATTTGTAGGGTGATGACTCCTGGATGTGCATTACATATTCCTGTACATGAAGCTCTGTCAGTGTGCAAACAAAGTGCAGAGAAAAGGCAGAAATAGCTGGAGAAAGTCTGCATTGTGGCTGGGCAGCACTTCCAGCATTCCAATGCAAGTGGGTCTGGGCCTAAACAAAAGCTGGTCTGGGCTCAGGAATCCCTTTGCACGCTGGTTCAGAACACCCACTTGAGCCTGGCCTTGGCTCCCTCCTTAACTCTTTCCGTGGCTCTGTTGAAATGCAGCTCTGCTCTGGTTTTGCCTCTGCACTGTGACAGACACTGAGCCACCTGCACAGATGTGACAGTGACACTGCTGAGCTGCTGCCTGGAGCAGCCTGTGCCTTCAGAAATAACATTTCAGCTTTGTCAGGCCCAGGCTGCCAAATGCAACGCTTCTCTTTTCCTATTTGGGTGAGTTCATCTGCCAGAAAATTTAAGAAAGGGCAGAGCTGGAGAGTGAAACCAGTGGTTGCAATAACCCCATGAAGTCAAGTAAGTGCCCCTCAAGTGATCATCTGGCCCCACAGTATCACACCTGCAATCTCCTTCTGTGCTTACTCATCTTCGGTGCCTTGGAACTCTTGGCACTCTTGAGCAGCTTTCTTATGTTTCATCAGCTGAGACACTTTTCAAAACCTGTCACTTTTTAGCAGTAAAATCTCCACTTTTCTGCATAGGCTGTACATGGATGAGGAAGCAGATTGCTATGTAAAAAGGAAATCTGAGTGGAGTGCAATTAACTTTTACATAATTTGGTTACATATAATGTCATTAGTCCCTATTACAGCAGCATTGGGAGAGTCCAGAATCAAGGAGGGATATGGCAAATTCAGTAATCCTCTATTTTTCAAATACGCTCTGGCATGTCTAGACTCACTTTTCCCTTGTAATCTGATGAAAGAGTGTTGTGCACAGACATGCAAAATCCTGTTTGCTGAGATATGTGGTACATCAGATTAGCCTGGAGAAGCACTTGAGCTGGCCTTCAGCTGGGGCTCCAGCATCTGCCTGCCTGTGAGCAGCTGCTGTCACGGCAGGGCTGGGGCCTCTCCAGAGCTCCTTCCAACCCAAACCACTCGGTGGCACAAGCTGAGCTGAAGAACAGCCATGCAGGTGATATTTTGTGAATTGGCACCAGCTGTCTGACAGGAACTTCAATTAAAGTTAGATTTCTGTGAAACTGCCCATCAGTTAAAAATACAATGTGACCTGATGCTGCAGTTCTGCTTGTTCTGCACGCACAAGAGAGTGAGGGGAGAATGACTCCTGCTTTGGGTTTGAGTTTTGTTGGTGCAGTTTGAATCCAGTCTGAACAGACCCCCTGTCATCCCTTTCATGCCTGAACTCAAACTTATGTCGTTCTCCTCAACTTGGTCTGACACAGACAGTGGTGCTACAAAATTGTGACACCAAATCCTGAAGGTTTTGCACAGTCTCAACTGAGAGTTACGTTTTCAACACCTTTTTTCCTTCCTGGATGGAAGACAAGGCTGTAGTGTAAGGAACACTGAGAGCTGCTGTTTGTCCTCCCTTTTGCTGCAGAGGCAGAAATGCACAAGTGAGGTTTGCAGAATACACAATTGTTTCCTTTGTTGGCAATGTCAGCTTATACTAATTTATGTTAATGAGTCCACAGACTGTTATAATGAAGATACAAATCTAAGGACACAACACTGGACTGCTCAGCAGATTCTAGTTCTGATTCTGTTACTGCCTTCTTTTTTGGTTATTTTTATAACTTCATTTCATCCTTATGTTGTCTCTTATTCTGATTATAAATGGGAACTTCTGTTCCTGCACAACAGACACTTCTCAGTCATGTTTAGGTCTTTTTTGTGTGTCCTGAAATACAAATAATAATAATGTCCAGCCTCAGCAGTTCAATAACTCTGGTAAGATCTAGAGAGTGACAATAGTGGGTGCTGCTATCAGCTGTTTGGGAACTGTTCTGAAACGTGCACTCTGTAGACCACAGAGGAGTCTGAACCCTGGAGGTTTTGAATCTTGGGTGGTGGTGGCCTGGAGTGATCTGAGGGCTGATGGAACAGTGAAACTGAATCAGTTTTCAGTTTGTGAAAAAGGCTGGTTTCGTTCATCCAGGCTCATGTAGAATTCTTTAATATCCTTCACGTCTAAGAATGAAAATTGTTTGAAAGTGTTCAGTCTTTGAGCATTTTTATATCACATTAAGCAATGACAAAATTAAGAGAAATTGCCCCTTTCTGTGAAGCAGAGTGCATTGTAAAGGATGAGGAAGTGTCTTGAGGTCACTAAACGCAGAGGTGACCTTGGCTGGGGCTCAGCACCCCAGGGCAGCTCTCAGCTCTGTCTGTTCATTCACACTCCATAAATACATGGAGGGCAGGGATCTGGGAATCATGTACGGCACAAGGTACCTGGAGGATGTCTGGCTCCTTGCTACCAGCAAAGGGCTTGGCAGGAAGCTCAGGAGTCCAGAATGAACCACCGGAGCCCAGAACCTTGAACTTCATTATGACTGTGCTTGATTATCTTATCTTTCAGCTGGTGTGACTCAGATTCGTTTCTCCTGTCTTTGAGGAATGTATATTTGTTTCCTCAATAATTTTAGTTTGAATCAAGTGAACTTTTCAAGCCTTGCCATTTAGCCCAAATAGATTCAACAGGTAATTAAAATCTCTAAGGCTTTCTAGATCAACTTCTTTCTTAGTTTTTTTTCGGTTGAGATTTTTGTTTGCCTGTTTTTTTGGTAAAGTGCATTGTAATGTAGTTTTTGGAGGCTCTGTGCCAAGATGCCTAAAGGTGTTTAGTCTCCTAACTCCAATTCAGGCTCAGACATTCCTGCTGCAACCTCTTGGAAGGCAGGAGCCCAAATACCAATGAATTGACACCTGCGATGGAGCAGGGAGGTGTCTGCTTGAGGATCTGCCTGTCTCCAGCTCACACAGCCTCTGCCCTTGGGAGTGATTTTGTTTCAGAATCAGGAAATACTAATAACCACCTGCCTTTGTCTTGGTGGATGTTTGTTAGGATAAACGTTTAGAAGGTTGTAAATCTGATGTGAAAAGCAATGGGCACCACAAAGGTGCTTCCAGCAGAGTTCTGCTTGGTTGGTCCTTCTCCTCCGTGGTCTGTGGGAATTTTGCAGATTGGCCTCACCTTTCTTTGCTCTGTGCTAGTGAATCATGAGGCTGTAATAAAAAGGGGAGTGTTACCTGGACACTCAATTTATGCCCCAGCTCTGCTTCTCCCGTAAAAGTTAACTGAGGAAAACGAGATAAAAGGCACTGACTGAACTCTGCTGCAGAATCAGTTTTTTTTCTGGATCAGAAACTGAATCACCTGAATGTTACCATCTGTTTCTTCCTCCTCTCCTCTGCCCCCTCAAGTGTTCCTGCCCTGTCTCATGTGTCTGCTGCTGCCTGTAGAGATTTTGGACGAGGGGAGCGGGACAAACCCAGCAGAACGAGCAGCGGCGGGCGCGCCCCGTTCGCGCTCCGGTACCCGGGGCTGCAGCGCGGTTGCCATCTGCTGGGTGAGCGTGTGCCCGTGGTCCTGCATCCTGCATCCTGCATCCTCCATCCTGCCGGAACGCAGGGCTGCCGAGCCTCAGCCGCCTCAGAACCAGCCTCAGCCGCTGCTCCTGGAGCTTTGGTACCTGGCATCCCTTGAGAGTTGTTAACCAGGGTAACTGCTGCTTGTAACCACTGCTCCTTGCAAGGCAGAATCAAAGCTCTTGATCGATGTACCTGGTAGCAGGGAAGTTACGCTGGTTTGATGCTAGGAACAGTGAAATTGGTAACAGGCATGCTCAATCAGATGGGTAGAATGAGTACAGTATGTTTAGAGGTAGTAAACCAACTTCTGGGTTGACTGGACCAGTGCTGGAGAAATTAAAAATACGGTCTTTATAATGCTGCGAGAGGAAAAATATGTTCCTTTCATTCATTCATATGAGTGCTCAGCCTGTGTGTTGTCAGAGATGGGAGGGGAGGAAATGCAATATTCTTTAACAAAGTGCAGCGATATTGGCATTATCTGTGGGAAGTTCTGGAGATGCTGCCATTAGCTGTGAATAAGCCTGTCAATCAAAGCCACGCAGGGGGATGCTGCTCCGGGAGGCTCTGTAAACAAGAGCTCAGTCTCTCCCTCTTACACTTCCTCACAAGCAAATTATTTGTATCTGCTGATAGTTCTGGCAAACTGAATCCCCCTGAAAGTCACCGAATGCAGGTACAGCCAAGTGACTTCTAGCCTGTGTGCCTTACAGCATGACTGGCTTTGGTTTGCATTTGGAGTTTGGCCAATCATTTTTTTAAATCCAAGCAGTCCCTGAGTGTGATAGTGTGAACCTCCCTGGCTTTTGGTATTACTCACCTCCCCAAACATTTCAATGCCCTTCATCTCCAAGCAGTTTTCTATTTATCTTCACATCAGAATCTTATCTGTCAGTTTGATCTGAGGTTAAATGCTTCACCAGAGAGAGGAATGCTTTGTTTCTTGGGAGAACAAATAACTCCAGTTGTCTTCTGAAGCAAACCATAGTGGTTTTCTACAGTTATCAAACTATGATGAACCACTTGATGCGTGGCTGCTGCCATCTCCCAGGCAAATCCAGATCCTCCAGCTGCATTGCTGGCTCTGTAGAGAAGAAACAAGAATATTCTTGAACTCATGATCTCAGAAGTACAAACCATGAGTTAAACCTGTGTAGCCACAGTGAAGAGAAGCTGTTTTATTACGGGCCTTTTATGCTGAAAATGCTCTGCACAAAACAGAAGAGCTGTGAATAGTTTAGAGAAGAATGAGTGAGATTGTTTTTGACAATATCAGAACCACTGATATTTCCCTGAAGTAATAATCTTTTCTCTGCTGAAATGCTGAAGATCCAGGCAATTGGCTCAGTGAAGAAGACAAAAGATTTTAAACCTGTTTAGAGACTATTCTGATCCCCTTAACTGGTGTCTCTCTTACTCAGCTGAAAGGGGGGATGTTGATTCCCAGTAGGCCAGCAGGATTTGTGATTGGACCGAGGGAAGAAAAAGGCTGAGATTTGTGCCACAGTGAATGAACTGTGCTGCCATGTGCAGGTGCTCAGAATGTGTGGGACCATCAGTGAAAGTCAGAGGAAGGGAATTCCCAGTAGGTGTGCTCCAGCACCAGGCAAGTCTTTGGAACAGTGGCAGATGCAGGAGCTGGGTTGCTGTCAAGATAATGCTCAAAAATCACGAAATGAAGCCTAATGAAAGTTCAAAATGCTCATTTGCTAGAATTAAATATGAAAATAGAAGTGTGTTAGAAGCACTAGCATTCAGATCCACAATTGCAGAACAGGTTTTGTCCTCATTTACCAGCAGAAAAAAGGAATGATGGACTACAAAGTGCTGTTTGAAGTAGAGGGGAAAAAAGGTTTGTGCTTAATCCTGCATGCTGTTCTCTAGAGGAAGATGGTTAGTGAGGAAAATCTAGTTAATTGGACTCGTTTTTCTCATAGAGCTCTAAGTAAAAATTTGCATCAGAGATGTTTTACTGTGGGCAGGGATTAAAAAGTTAAAACTCTCTCAAGAGATGCAAATATCTACAGAGTTTTAGATATACATACATAAATATATACATATATTCATATGTTTATATATACAAAATAGTTCTCCCAGGAAAACACTAAACTTGGGGAAACCTTTGCAGACCTGGTTGAGCGTGGGACTGGCTATGGGGTGAAACACTAAACTGTGTTTTTTTTAAGAAGAGGTGGTTGAGAAAGTGAAGCAAGATCATTTTTTCTTACCTGACTGAAAATTCACTGCAGAGGAATGAACAGGATTCTGTTCTATTACCTTGAAAATTTAAATGTTTGGGGATAAAGGTGGTATACACATGTGCATCCACATTTCATTCTTCTAGCAGCAGTGAATTTGGTTTCATTGCAAATAATTCTGTTCAGTTTGGATATTCAGGGTGATAAATGCTCTACCTGAAGAAGCAGCAAGCATCAGTTGGTGGAAAATAAATCCCTGTTAGAGACTTCTGTACATTTTAGAAGCTGTAGAGACTGGGGAACAAAGTAAACTTAAAAGGTTCACAGGATTTGTGACCCCTTGTCCCTCTGGCATAATTGAACAGGGGCACCTCGTGTGCTTGTGGGAAATCATGTCTGTGGTGGTGTCTGACTGGAGTTCCCAGGTAAGCAGTGGAAGAGAAAAGCAGAGGAAACCTTAAATGAAGGAACACGAGCATCAAACAGCTGCCAGAGGAATGCCCTGCTGCCTTAGAGGAGCATTCACAGACATTTCAGTGTCCACTGACACGAGGTACACCTGGGAGGAGCTGTCGGTCAGCGAAGGGTTAATCGCTCCAGCAAAAAGTAGTTTAGCTAAAGTCCTACCTCTTCTCTCTCCCCCGCTTCCTCGGTGTGGTGTGGAGGAAAGGAGCTTGTGCATCACAAAACTGCCAGTGATTCCTCAGTGCCTGAGCTAATAAACGGGATGAAATTCAAACTGCCTTCTCACACGGACACAGACTGAGACTTGCAGAAGAGGGAGCAAGACGGAGGGAAAATGCAGAGTATTTTTGCTTCCTAACATAGGCAGTTGAGAGAAACACTCTTATCTCCACAAGAGGATGGATTTAGGAAGCCCATCGCAGAAACACAGTAGGTGGATTTATTCTTTTTACTGCATCCACTAGAATTTTTGCTAGAAGATAAATTGTACTTGTGCTTATGGGCTCAGTGTTGTTCAGTAGTACTTTCATAACATCACATTACTCTTCCTTTTCCTCACTTGCTCAGAGATATTCAGCCATTTGACCCTGTTTGTTAGAAGATATTTTTTAGATCTTATCAGCTCACTGTCATTTCAAAAGATCTTTTATCTTTAAGAAGACGTGTTTTATTAATTACGGCCATAGTATCTAGATAAATACAAAGACTGCTAAGTAAATGAAAATCCATTCCACTTACAGCAAATGAAACATTTATTGCTTTGGAGAAACTGTAAAGCTAAGGACAGAGCAATTCCCAATACTCTGAACAAATTGTTTCCTCCAGAGCAGTTTCAGCAGCTGCAGACATTGCATTTGAATGTGCCTTGCAAAGTTTACTGATGGAGGAAGGGAAGGTTGGCTTTTAAACAAGAGAAACTCCACCACAATGCACTGTGCTAAACTCTGCCCATCATTTCTGAATGTCATTGCTCCCTGCTGTGTGTATGGAATGATTTCTGCCGCCACTCAGTGCTGATGTTGCTGCGTTCTCTCGGTGTTTATACAGGAGTTCTGCTGGTGCAGATGACGCTAATCAGCTTTGATTGTGCAGTCACCTTATCTTTACCTGTGGTACGTAGTTCATTAAAGCCATTCCCACGTGCAGTTCTCAGATGGTTCTGCAGGGCTCTGTGTTCCTGGGGCTCTGTGCACACATTTGTCAGCTGCACGTCTCGTGGCCAAGTGTGTTTGTGCAGAGGGGGCTGTTCCTCGGTCTGTGTCTGCTTGAGGATCGCGCTACTGCGTCTCTAATGATGGTTGTAACACTTCGGGTACCCTGGGTGATGAGCTATTTGGAGGAGATAATTAATCAAGTAAATGACTGACAAGTAAATTACAGCCAGCACGCGGAATGCAGCTCCCTGTTAGAAGCACCTGCAGGCATTCAGGTGCTGCGCAAGAGCCAGGTCCTCTGTTGTATTCTGCATCTTCCTTCCCTCTGTGGGCTTTATATAACCTTCCCCACTCATCTCACATGCATTTACACAATCCTACTGAGATGATTAATCCTCAGCTGGAAGAGCTTTTTTTAATAGTACAAGTACCAGATATTAGATTCAAGCTTCTTACAGACAGTGTAGGGATAAAGTCTGGATTCTCTGCACAGCGTATTGTGGTTGTGACATTCTGTAAATGCGGCTGTGATATCAGAGAGACTTCGCCAATAGCTGTCACCAGAAAGTCTCTGAGTTCTTCACTGTCTGGTTCAGAGCCTGATTTGCTTTCCTGCCCTGAGTTCGGGTGACTGGACAGTTTATGTTCTGAGCAGTTTGCTGTTTGCTCCACAGCAAACTTGTGAGCTGACTGCAAGTACCACACAAGATGTGCAAGTTTCCTACCTTGGTCAGAATAAAGTTTAAAGCAATAATAAAAGTTAGAATTGTGAAGGAGTTGTGAAGATTCCGTGCCTTCTTTTTGTTGTGAAAGATGCAGCATAAGGAGGTGACTTAGGGACAAGAGACGATGCAGTCACAGACTGTGCCATTCGTTTTTATAGCGGAGAGCGCTGTTCTCTCAGTCTCCAGCACCTGGGCAGGTGATGCTCGTCTCGATGGATGCACTTGTGAGAAGTGAGGCGGCTCGGTCAAGACCCCGGAAGACACCACCGGGACTGGCACAGCTTTTTGTGTCAGACTTGCAGTTCATGCAGTGCCCTGTGCACTGAGTCCCCGTGCCCTTCTCCCGGCTGGGATCTTTGCAGGTCGGTTTGCATCTCTGGGAGGCTCGTCCAGCCGGCGGCCGTGCTGCTCTCAGGTTCCCCTCCTGCCCCGGGCAGGGGCTGCGGGCGGACGCCCCGCGTGGGCCGGGAGCGCTCCCGGTGCGCCCGCAGCGCATCCCGGCGGCAGCGGGCGATCCCCGCGGCCGGGCGGACGGGACCGTCCCCTCCTGAGCGCCGCTTCCGAGGCCGCACCGAGCGCTGCTTCCAGCTGGGGCGCCTCAACAACACCGGGATGTTTCCAGCTTGAGATCCAGCAGCGCTTGGTGATGCACAAGCTTATCATGAACTTAAAAACTTCCTCAGCCGCCCTTCTTCACCGTTTGTTCTTATTTGCAGGCTTTGTGTTTTCAAAAGGCGTCAGTTCCCCTGAGAACTCTGTTAGTAAGAATTAACAATGTATTTCTGGTGAGAATGATCAATTCACTTGTGACCTTCACTCCCAGTTCAGACTGACACAAGATAGCGAAGACCTTTGATACCCATGTGCTTCTGGCAAGTTTTTCATTTGGTGTTTGGTTCTCTCCCAGTGTTTCTGGGCCAGCTTTCATGGCATGCCCCTGCTGTTCAGCCATTCATGTTCATAAGAGGCTAGTTCTAACCCTCTTAAAAAATAAAACCCAGCTGAGGTCAAGCCTGGCAGTACAGCTTTGATGCTTGCTGCTGTAGCAGAGAATTCAAAGTTTAGTCCCCCACAGTTCTCTCCCCTCAGAGCAGTCTCTTCATTTATTCATGCATTATTAACTGGTGATTTGAGTAACAGATGCGTGTGGGGGGGCATCCATAATTTATTACAAGGATGAACAAACCGTGGCCTGTGGACAGTGGGGACAGGCTAAATTCCCTGTGCTGGTGGGGGCAGGGGTTTGCCTTAAAGGGAGACAGGAGGGTCTCATGCACTGCGACCTTTGGGCACCTGGGAGTGAGATCAGCTTGGAGTGAAAATTCTGATCCTGTACATTTCCAAGGGCTGTGCCTGAGGGGGCAGAGCAAACACAAAGTGGGCACAGGGCATCACTCAGAGCAGTGAAGCTGCTGCTGGCAGTTTGAGTTTTTGCTGCTCAGAGTGGCTAATCAGATAAACGCAGTTCTGTGCTTACATTTAATCAGTGGCAAATAGCTAAAAGGCGTGACTGTAATCGTAATTTAGCAGTGACAGGCAGAGATATGTGCAGAGAATTGACTTGAAGCGAGCTCCTGTGCTAAGGCAGGAACTGCAGCACCTCTGTGCTGTTTGTGGGACAGCCCTGGGATGTGACAAGGCCTGGACTTCTGTGTCTTGAACCCTCTCATTTGATCTGCTGGGTTTTGGGTCAGGTTTATGTGATTTTTCTGTCTCCAGTCAAGAAGTACTTGAAAAGCCCCTCTTTTAACTGCAAGACTCAGGTCCAGAAAGATTTTATGCTTAAACATCTTGACTAGAGGAGGCTTGAGCAACTTGAATGAAATAACTTACTTTGGCTCTATGGAGTTTCACCAAATGGGAAATGCTTTGTAGAGTAGATTTTTTTTAGATTTGTTTCTCATGTCAGATTAAAAAGAAAAAAATGTTTCACTGAAGCTTCAAATAAACCTATTTTTTTAAAGTTTTAGAGCAAAATGCAGATTTTTTCACTGTTTTAAACCATCTCATATCTCATCTCATCTCATTTAAAGTTATATCTATCTAATCTACACTACACACTATCAGGTACATCTAATCTATAATCTATAATTTATTTTATATATATTATATATAATTTATAAGTAACATATACTATATACTATGTCATGTGCTTTTTAAGCCAGTTAACTATTTTGATGATCCAAAACATGCTGATTCAAAATACATGAATTATTTTGGGAACTTTCCTTTGTAGAAATCCTGAAAGAAAACCTTCCCATTTCTTTTCACAATTCTCTGCTGCAACACTGCCCACTGATGCTTCCAATACCTGAAAGAAATTTCAGCAAATATAGTTGTCATGAGACATGAATTGTGGCTTGTAATAGGAGTAAAATAAATATAATTGCTAAAAGAAGAAAAGGGACTTTTGGAACGAACCCTTCCAGTCCCATATGTTTTAATTCCGCCTGTGCCAGTCTGCATTTGTGTCATGGCTGAGTCTTTGGTTTCTTCACGAGGTGATCCAAAGGAAGACTTTGGCACCCTTAGTGGTTCTTGGAAAGAAACTTGAGTTTTATTCTTGAGTCTCTTCCGTTTCTAACTTCAAGCCCATCTGTGAAATCCCAATATTCTGGGTTAGGATTTTTCAGCACAGGTCTCTTATAATATTCTGATATTTCTGTGCAGAACAAGCGGCGATGGTGGCACGGAAGGAACTGAGGCACAGTCAGTTCTTTCACTGTTGAGTCTTATTAATAAAAAGCAAAGATCAAAATGTCACTTCTAAAGGTGTTCTCATGGCAGTGTGCGTGTTAAAGCCAACCTGTGTGTACAATTCAGCTGTGGGATTGGAGCAATCCTGGCCCTATCCACACACAAAGTGTGGCACAGCAGCTCCCTGCAGCAGGCTCTGCCAGGAATGCACCCCACACTGGAGAAGGACACAACACATTTTCTGAGCAGGGCATTACCTGGTACCTGAGCACCAAAAACCCCACAGCTGAGGGAGGAAATGAGGGAGCAGGGAATTGCAGCCCCCCCGAGGCCGTGTGAGAGCCCAGCAGGAGCCCCCTGGGACAGGGAACAGGTCTGGAACTCCCCGGAGCGGCTCGGCTCGGGCAGAAGGTTCTGAGGAGCTGCCTGGGGATGACAGGACACGTGAATGCAATCCCTTTGTGCAGTAAAATGGACCGGGTATTCTGTAACAGTGTCTGACTGACAGCTGGGAGAAGGGGGATGAAAGGGAAGGTAGGTGAACTAGCTTGCAGGTATGAGACAGAGCTCGGGATTTGAGCTGTGTAACGCAGTTTAAATTCCACATCTCTCTGCATCTTGCAGAGAAACCTAATTTTTTTAAATCTCCACAGGCTTCTCGGAGACAGAAGATGCTAATTTTAGAAATGTGGCAGCTCATCTTCTTCCCCACCCCCTTCCATTTGCTGCCAGAATGCTTAACAATCCAGTAAACAAGCTGTAGGAAAAAGGGGAATAACCTCAAGAACTGAGGTTGGTGTTGGCCTCTTGTCCGTGGCATTTTTGGGGAAGGATTTGCCCCCTGCCCGTGGGTCTTGAGTTTGAAACCAATTTAAAAATAGAAGAGTAACAGCTGAACTGACGGTGAAAAGAAGTATTTAAAGGTGCAGTAATCGTGGCTGGCAGCCCCTTTGCTGACCTGATTAATTCTGCACCAGTACTCAGGATAGTCTAAATTAAAGCATTGCATAAGGAGAGTGCTGGGAAGTAAAGGAACAAACATGAAAATTTCATGTAGAACTTGAATATCTCATTTTTGGTTTCTCTACACACAGAAAACCTGACACAGAAATCTCATGTATCTGCTATGGGATTTTGTTCTAATTACAAAATACAATGTACACTACAAAAAGGTCAGTGTTGAGATGCCTTTTTACTGTGCAAAAAGGTGAGTTAGTTCCTCCTAATGAGTACCCAGAGTCCTAATTAGTGCTGATAGGGAACGATAATTTCCACACTCTATACTGATCTTCTTGTATTGCTGCATCTTCATCCTCTGCTTCAATCTTGTGTGGGCAAACAAAGTTTGGACAATGTTTATCCAAACCCAAATGTATTAGGGTTGCAACCATCTCATTATCAGGCCTCAGAGTGCAAATTGTTTTCTCCTCATTTTGGCAACAGGTGCAGGGATCTGAGTGTGTTAGGTAGAATTTTCATGATGAAACTTTTTTATTTAAGAACTTCTGATGCAAAGAACCCAAAATTCCTTTGGCTGAAAAAGACCCCACTCTTCTCCACTATTATTATGGAAGTCTTTTATTGTACCTGCTCTTGTGGGCACTTGAAGCTGTGTGTGTATAAATGTATAGGAAAATGTTTAAAATTAGGCATTAATTGCTGCTTCAGAGCATCTGTATGAATAAAAGTTTTGTGTTAGACCTACACAAGACACACGTGTGTGTTCAGTCTAGAGAATCTGCTATTTTTAAAAAAGGAAATGTGAGGCAGTGAAGTGTTCATTACATTCGGAACACGTGGATAATAAATCTGCTTAAATTTAACATGCATCATAATTTCAAACACCCTCGAGTGTCTGGAAAGTTTAACAAAGCATGAATGCCTCATCTACTTTGTGCCTGAACAGAGCAATGCATTTATCTTTTCCAATTTCTTTGGGACAATGGAGCAGAGTGCAGCACAGCTGTTTTCTATGGATGCAAGCATATGTGTCTTCTATTACTAATTAGTAATCGATTCCACCCCACTGTGCGTTTTTCATGGCTCAACTGTCTGAGAACTGTGTCTGTGCTCAGAAATCCATGTCACAGTTGTGACTGAATGAATTGCAAGTTTTGATTTTGGGAGAGAATTAGCTCAGGAGATTTTGTCATATGTGTCAGAGTGCTGTCTGCTGAAAAATGAAATGATTAATTTATTTCTTTGCTCCATTCGTGTCTTGGGCAACTCATATCTTGTTCCCAGCACGCACCAAAGATGTGATTTACCTTGAAGCAGGTTGTTATCTGTTCATAGGGACAATCCATGCAGTTCAGGCAGCCATGATTCTCTTCTGGTTGTGGTTGTTTTGTGCCTTTTCCACAGCTCTCCCACAGTGCTGACACCGGATTCCCAGAGGCAGCAGAGCTTTGCAGACAATGGGCTGCAGGGTGGAAATATGTCAGAAGCAGTAACAGGACCAGGAGCAGGGAGCTGGGAGCAGGCTCCCTCCACTACTAACAGCAGAAACATGGAATAAAGCAACTGTGCTGGGCTGCACTCGAGCAAGAATATTAATGCATTTCTATTTTTAAGGGGAGAAAAAGACTGCGTGGAGAAACAAAGGGATCTGAGGTAATTTAACATTAATCTTTGTGAGCTGTATCTCTGTTGCTTGGATGCATCTGGGACAACCAGACCCACTGGAGTAACTGAGGTTTAGCACCTCACAGGAGGAGTTGACAAAACTAACTAGAAAAGACAGGGGAAGTGTTGTGAGGGAGGAACTACAGCCACAGGAAAGGGAAATGATCTCCAGGATTGGACTTCTAACACAAGTCCTTCCTAGGACACCTGGATGATCTGGCTGCCCTAAGGTGTCCAGCTCCCAAGAGCAGGTGGGTGTTTGCCTGACAGCTCTGGCTGGACAGAATTCCTACATTTGGGAAACAGCTCTGGCTGCAGGTGAGGCACCAGAGCCACGCACTCACTGTGCAAGGCAGCTTTCACTGGTGCCCGTGGGCTGCTTGGAGTTTGTCACATATTTAGTGATGCCACAATGAGTGCAATTGTGCAGCAAGATGTAACACAGAGCTTGACTTTTCAGTTTCTAAAGCTTGGAGGGACAAAGAGGAGCAGCAAGCCAAGGGGTTTTGACGTTTTCCTTTTAGTGATCTGAAAAGAAGTAGCAGGAATTCCAGCAGCAAACACATCTGTCTGTCTGCAGCTGCCACTGCAGCACCTCCAGATTTTATCACCTGCACACAGTGTAAACTACTTACTGAAGTGTGTTTTTGTTTCAATGATCTTTCCCTCATTTTCAGATTGGTAGTCAGAATGTTGAAAACTTGTTTACAAAACCACAGAAAGTAGAAGTGTTGCAGAGGGCAGGATGGTGTGTGTGGGGCTGGGGCTGTGGTGCTGGGGACTGTTCTTGTCACTGAAGTGGTTGAGAACTCAGGACTAGTTCAGTCTGGTTGGTAGCTGAGCTTTACTTCTAAAGGCTTTCTAAGACCCCAAGATCTATTTGAAACTGTTTTTGCCTTCTTTCATTTCTGCCTTTCCCCCTTCTCTGCTAGACACGAGCATCTTCCCATCTTATGTAACACAGATTTTCTTGGAAGAATGTGTGTTCCCTGAAAACCTCAAACAGCCAAGATGATTTATGGGTCTATAAGAAAATAGGCCACCAAAACAATTCTGTTCTTCCAATCTACAAACCAGGAAAAGATCTAAGACTGAAATAATAAAGATTATAAATGTTGTTTATTCTGAAACTGTGTTTTGATAAAATCAGGTTAAACCAGCTTAGTTCAAACAACTTTCTCAGTGTTCTCTTTCCTTCTGGTGTTCAATAGAAGTTTGGGAGAAGGGGGATGAAAGGGAGAGCCAAAGAAATGGTTGATATCTCTGAGAGCCAGAGGAATGGTTGTTATCTCTGTGTTATAAACAGGCTGGTGAGCCCCAGGGAGATGAGCTGGTCAGTGGCAGAGGGTTTCAGGAGCAGGTACAATTTAGCTGTTCAGTTTTGATGCTGTCCTGCAGTCAGACACAAGTGGCAGGATGTAGCCCTGGACATGTGAAGGACATCACCTTTGTTCTTCTGCCTGAGGAGAAGCAGAAGGCAATGGACAGCACACAGTGCCACAGTGTCTGATTTTATTCTAGAAAGAGTCACAGAACTTACTTATGCAAAGCATCTCCTTGCTATTTACAGTGCATTCAATGCCAATCATTTTGCCCTGTTTGAATTGACAATGGAGAGGTTATTACTTGCAAGCTGTGAGAGTTTTGATAGCAGCCTTCAAGTCAATTGTTGTTTTAGTTGAACAGACTGTTGGTGGTTGTTTTTACTGTTTCTATCTCACAAAGATAATTTTGTTTTGAGAAATCTATATTGTACTCAGTGTGCTGGGCCTCTTCACCTTTTCTCTGCAGAAGATGGGAAGATACATGGGAAGGTATCAAGGGGACCTAGGGAGAATTTCCAATTACAAAGGCAAAACTATTGCTGCACTAGATTGTGCAATCCTATGGCATCATCTGATGCAGGGCTGGAAATTGCTCATCCTACTGGATCTTGAATTTATTGTTGACTCAGGATTAAATGTATGGAAGGATCTTATAGTTTTGTAATCTGATAGTGTTCATCTTGGTTACTCTCTGTAAACATTTTGCAATAAAACCTTAATTTGAAACTTCCCAACTCTTCATATGTTAAAAGAATGGTGATTCTGTTCTATGTCTTGCCACCTGCTGTTCTCTTCTGTGGTAAAGTACATTGGTAACTATGGGAACAAAAACTTAAGAACAGACACCCACATGTGTTGAAGTTGATTTATAGAAGGTCTTGAAGTGATGCCACAGATTGTGAGAGATGGAACTCTCTGGATGGAGTTTGATGGCTCCCAACGAGGGCTCAGTGTTCGACTTTCAGAAGTTATTTAGAATGTCCCTGGCGTTGTGGATGTTCCATTCTCCACTTAACCATGGTGTAATGTGGTGGTGCTGCATTTCCCAGCTGGCTCATTCTGCCCCCAGCAGTGCTAACACTCCTCCCCTGTTCTGGGCAACAAAATCTCTGTTATTTCTGTCAGGAAACAGGTCTTAGAATGTGATAAAATGTGGCAGCTGGAGCCTTGGGATGAAGGATGTATGTGTAGGTGAATGTGTAGTCAAATTATAATGTAGCCTCCCAGTGTGTGGCACCGTGTCCTGCCAAAGCTGTGCTATGAACTGAAGCTTGGCTGCTTTGTGCACTTTCTCTGGAAGTGCCCTGTTCCTTTCCCAGGCAGCCAGGCTGGTGCTGTGGCTGTGGCAGAGGTCTGGGAGAGCTCAGGATCCTGGATGGACAGTGCAGCCACACAGCAAGGGCACATCTCTGTCAGGCCCTGGCTCAGCTCCTCTAAGCAGGGTCACTGAGCACTCTGGGCTTCCTCTGCATATCTGGGAAAGTAGGAATCGAGAGAATTCCTGGCCCCTTTTAGTCTTTTCTTGGGACTTGAATCTTTGTGATGTGACAGCACCACACCACAAGTCACTCTTCTGCTCTGGTTGGTAGAGCTGGGGAGCTGGGAATGGAGGATGAAGGAATTAGGGCATGCTATGCTCTGTGTAGTCTGGAACTGACAGCCGAGTAGGCTTGGTCCATGCCAGCACTGTGCTCTCCAAACTGGAGTGCTGGTGACCTTTCCCAGTCACACAGGAACTTCTGGTGGGGATCAGAGTCCACAAAAGCCAGATAAAAGTTGGTAATTGATTTCAAGAGTCAGCAGATTGTCTTTGCACAGAGAAATTTCCTGGTTTAGACTAGACATTACTTGGAATAAGAGAATCTTTTAATGTAAAATGCTTTGGTCTTGATGATAGCACAGTCTGTGTTCTCTTCATTTCAAAAAATTTGCATGTGTTGTGAAGGCATTCAAATGTTTCTCTGACGTTTGTTCTGTGACCCTGTTCTAACTGCACAGCAAAAAACTCCCAGAGAAACAAAACATTTCATTTTCTGAAATTGATATCATACAGTAATTAGGTACTGATTCTGAATCTCTAATGGGCTCATATGGCAGGATATTTTTCTTCTAAAGAAAGCATAACCTGATGAAGCAACAAGCTTTGCTCAATTTGATGGGGTAATTAGTGAATTAGTTGATCATCCTTAGCTGTTATCTTTAAATTTTCCCTGTCTCTTGATCAAGTTGTGAGGAATAGGTGGTGTTGAATGGGAGGTTTGTCTCTAGGCACCGAATAGAGCCTGCCCTGCAGTGTGAAGGTTTCCTGCTCTGAGATTCCCCAGAGAAGTGTCTGACAGGCATTTTCTGGGCCTCAGCTCTTGCCCATCTTCTCCCTTCTGATATGAGACAGAGATTTGCTGATAACCTGCCCTTGCCAACAGGAAATAAGAACAGAAATGAGAGTTACTTTTAGGATAAACCTGGCACATTCCCCGCTGTGTTCGCCCTGCTAAGCCTGTGTTAAAGCACAGTGGCTGCAGGAGGAATAACCCAAATGTAATGTGAGTGCTGTAAGTGCATGAGGCCCCAGAGGCTCCTGCAGTGAGTGCTCCTCAAGTGCTCCTGGATGGGTTGGGTTGCTCAGGAGATGAGACCTCAGGGGACACAGCTAGTGCTGAAAGCCACTAAGCAAATAGGAGAATATTTTACTGAAAGTAAACCTGAGCCAGATCCTGGAGTCATTCCTCAGATGGCAAGGACCATGGGATTCATGCCTAAAAGAGAACTGTAGAGGGTTGTGTCAGACCCTGCAAAGATCTTGATCTATCTGCAATAACGACCGATACCTAAACTGCAAAGGTGATGCAGGATGGAAAGAGCAGGACAGTCCAGCTGCAGCTGCTGGAGCTATGGGTGGTCAGCACTCCCAGGGTGGAGAGCCTGAGTGGGGGGGAGGAAGGTGGCTCTGCGAGCATCACACAGCACCTCATGTGCTGAAGTAGGTCAGGATGAGGAGGGAGAAGGCAAGAGGGCAACGTCAGACAGCACAAACCGTTCTGCAGTTCCTGCAGTCAGGTGGGGAGAGGATCCAGAGCAGCACTGCCTGGTGAACCCGGGTGAGGTCACTGCCAGCAGGGCTCCATGGCAGATCCGCACTGGAGCTGGGCAGGATGCTCTGATCCTGCTTACCCTGCCCCCCAGCATCAGCCTCCTTCCCTAGAGGGGACACCAACCTCTTTCCTATCCTTTATTATTCCTGTTTAATTAGATTTCAAGTCCTCAAAGGAACAAATTGTTTTATCCTGTGTATTTCAGCGGCATGTAGGAGGGGCAGGAACTATTCCTGGTTGGAATTTTTAGGCAGCACCCTCATACAAAGATGCTGAAATTCTCCTCCAGGATTTAGACAGAACTCAAAGGTCTGTGTCTGTCTTCTCCTGTGCTGTGCTTTGGGACACTGACTAAAATAACGTGCATTGTTTTCTAGCCATATCCCATTAATTCTGCATTAATCTTTCCTTGCAAGTTAAAAAGGTGGGAAATATATCATCTTTGCCAAGAAAAGGAATTAGAAAGAAATCCAAAGAGAACAGCTTGCCTATTTTTATCAGTAGCTGTAGACTTGCTTTCTAAACTTAAGCAAGTCTGGGAGGATCCCATAACAATGTGTAGGATGCTGAATGGACACAGGGGAGGCATTAACATAAAAAAGAGGTTGGGTTTTTTTCCCCTTCTTAAATGAAGTAGCACCTCACTGACGTTTGCTGCCTACTGCAGCATCCCAGAGGAATTAAAGGTGAATTATCCTCTGTGCTTCTTTGCTGACATCCACAAGTTTTCCCTTCAGTTCTTTTCCGAAGGAGTAAAGCAAAAGACAGCCCTGCCTGGGAGCAGGGAGGCAAAGAGTTAACAAACAGTTATCCCAGGTGGCTGAACACTTGAGTTGCAGGGAAAGGCTGCGAACATTCATTGAGCTCCTGCGCTGGTTTCTACCTGGCAGCAGCTCCTGATGCTCTCCTGCACAGGGAATAAAGGATGAGCCTGCTCCCAGCACAGGCAGCAGGCATCCCTGGGAGCCCTCGGCTGCTGCAGTGAAACCAACGGGCAATGCTCGTTTCCTCATTCTTTCAAAGAGTCTTTTGAAAGATCAGGGATGTGCATATGGTCTGTGCTGCTTCCTCTGGTGTTTTCACTTGAGTCTCTCACTGGAATATGGATGATGCAAGCACAATTAAATGCCTCAGCCCAGAAAAAGGTAAGGGGGAAATGTTTCTTTTAACCACCCTTCTGAAGGAAATTAGTTTTATTGTAGGGGAAAGTGTAGTTTACAAAGCTTCCTTGGACACTTCTTTTCTGTTATTCAAACTTAAATGCTTTAAACAAATACAGCAGGTTCTTAAGGGAGCTCTTGCTGTACCTTTGCCTCCTACTATCACTAAAGCTTAAATAATAAATGTATCTCTAATGGCTGTTTCCTCCTGCATAAAGTGTGCAACGAAGGAGTGCACCAGGTATGTTCATGTTCCTTTTCTGCTCGCTTAACTAGCTGCTGTCACCGTAAGAAAGGCTTTCTATTTTTAACCAGAGACCTTCTGCTACCCACATTAGAAGAGAGAAAAGAGCCTCCAGTACTGTTGTGAGTCAGCTGTATTGTTTTAATTTTTTAAAACAGGTGATTTGCTACTCATTAGATGTAGTTCCTTTACACCCATCCAACAAGAAGAGTGCAGAATCAGTTGAGTTTGAAGTTCTCCCTGATGGGATTAAACCAGGGGTGAAGTCAGGGAAGTGCCTTGAGCTGGGAAAACTGTGCTGCAGTGTCCTGCATGCTGAACTTGGAGCTCATCCCTCTTGTACTCATGGCTGCTGAAGGAATCTATGAACTCAAGACCAATTCTCAAAAGCCCAGTTTTTATTTTGAAAAGCTTTGTTTCCTCATTGATTTACTCAGGAAAAGCCCAGAGAGAGAAACCCTTCCCTGTGATGTGTATTAATTGACTCCAGTGCCCAGCTGCTTGTCTGTATGCATTCTGTATTTTATGCCTGTTAGGGTTTTACAGGAGTTATGCAACAAGTAAAGAAGGATGTGTTTGGGTCTGTGTGCTCAGAAGAGCTGCTCTGGACACTGGTCTCACACCTTGGTGTCTTTGGGTACCCCTCACTCCCTGTGAGAGATAAATGCCCAGTGCCATGTTTCTCAATCCCTTTTGAAGGAAGCACTCCTTGAAGTTCTCTCTTCTTTTCTAAAAATCATTTATACATGAAAACTTTACCAAAGTGGAAAAATGCTAGGCTCTGACTTGGTGTTTGCATGTCAGAACCAAACCTTGTAGCCGTGAGCTCTGGTTTGGCTTTGCTGTGTCTCTGTTATTAAAATACCAAAAATAAGCCCCAGCAATGCCATTCACTGAGAAAAGGACAGCAGGTAACTCAGGCAGGGGTGGCTGTACCTGTGCAGTCACTCACCACTGCAGCAAATACTGCTCCAGTAACTGAGGAAGGATGTGGAGGTGAAAACTGCAGCAAATTGACTTGAAAAAGTCCCATTCTAGAGCAGAACTGTAATTAAAAAAGAAGACGGTGACCAGAGAACATCACATCAGAAAAGCTTCTATTGAACATAGAAATGGCCATTGTTTTTTCCATAGTTTTATGACCATTTTGGAATTTTTAAAATTTATTGATGAAATTAATATCAAATCCAAGAATGCTTCTAGGCTATGAGAGATTTAATGAATCTGAGGAATTCACAAACATTTGGGTAAATAATGAGAGAGTCTCTGTGTGCACCACAACAACAGACAAATGTTAACCAATATTTCCTTGGGGATTTGGTAAGAATGAAGCTGAGATGATGAGATGCATTTGCATTTGCATTTTCAATATTTATTTAAAAAGAAAAAAGCAGATTTTAAAACTTGGCATAAGAATTTATTTACCTGTGCCATATTGCTGGCATAGAGGCTGGAGATTTGGGAGCAAGGAATCTTTAACTGAACGATGTGCTAAATAGGAAGAAACTATTTCCTACATGCAAGAACTGGTTTTGTTCCAATGAAAGAAGGAGGTTTTCTTAAATCTTCAGAGCCTGTAAATCCTCAAATCCTTTTTGGATTGAGTTGGCTGAAGTGGTACAAAGAATTTATCACAGAATCGTGGAATGGTTTGGATCAGAAGGGACCTAAATTATTGTCTTATTTCATCCCCCTGCCATGGGCAGGGGCACCTTCCAACATCCCAGATGGTTCCAAGCCCCATCCAGCCCGGCCTTGGACACTTCCAGGGATCCAGANTCTTCAGAGCCTGTAAATCCTCAAGTTTTGGACTGAGTTGGCTGAAGTGGTACATAGAATTTATCATAGAATCGTGGAATGGTTTGGATCAGAAGGGACCTAAATTATTGTCTTATTTCATCCCCCTGCCATGGGGAGGGGCACCTTCCAACATCCCAGATGGTTCCAAGCCCCATCCAGCCCGGCCTTGGACACTTCCAGGGATCCAGAGGCAGCCCCAGCTTCTCTGGGCACCCTGTGCCAGGGCCTGCCCACCCTCCCAGGGAACAATTCCTTCCCAATGTCCCATCTCACCCTGCCCACTGGCAGTGGAGAGCCTTAACAGACCTTTAATGATTGCATTTTCTAACAGAAGTGTTTCAGGACTGAAACCCAGAATAGTTTGGGTTTGAAAATGTCATGATGGGACAGCCTGAGTATTCCTGATCCAGTTATTGTTCTCTGATGCACCAGTGTGCATTTGTACTTTAAACAGACAAAGTCCTCAGGGGAGCTGTGATGGAGCAGGAATTGTGTCACCACAAGTCCTCTTGGCTTCTTCCCACTGGGTTCTGCCTCCAACTTCTGAAAACAGGAATGAGAGAGGGGGGCTCTCACCTGAGGGTCTCCCAGGTTTATTCCTTGCTTGCAGTAGGACACTGCTGAGGCTGGGATGGAATCAGTGTTTGGGATTAAACCAGCTCAGTGTTTCTGCCAGCTGGTGTCGTTCTAGGGCAGCGAGTGGGAGCACCTGGAAGGCAGGTGGGGTGGCTGAAAAGAGCAGGGGATCCTTGGGCAGGGGTTCCTGGGGCAGGGGTTCCTGGGGCAGGGGTTCCTGGGGCAGGGGTTCCTTGGGCAGGGGTTCCTTGGGCAGGGGTTCCTTGGGCAGGGGTTCCTGGGGCAGGGGTTCCTTGGCCTGAAGCCATGGGCAGGGGGTTGCATGAAGGTTCTTTTGGAAGGGTTCCACCTTCCTGCTGTCATCTGTAGCATCTAAAGGAAATGGGATTCTCCTCCCACATAAAACCAGCCATGATGCAACTGAGGCCAGTAATTCCCAAGGGCATGGAAGCCTCCAGAAGCCTTCATGTGGCCATCTATTCAAACACTCATTGTGAGAGGCACCAGCATCCAGGCTCTGAAGGCTTTGGTGTTCCAGTGCCTTGCCACTCTCCTTTTTTTAAGGGATTCTGGCTGACTTGAGGCTGGGGAGTCATTGATGATGATCCAAAATATTCCTTGCTCCCAGTAATTCTGAAAAGTTCAGCTATCACTAAAGAAACAACTGATACTGTCAGTGCCCTTGGGAGGAAAACGGGCCATGTCCTGAGAGAAGCATCTTGTCTGGGAAAATCCTTCAAAAATGAGGCAGTTGGCAAACATCTTCCAGTGGAACAGCTTTTGAGATGTGGCTGCAGAATTTCAGCCTCCAAACTGCTCCAGACTCCCAGGAACAGCATTTGCATGATGTCTCACACTGGGGAAGATCAATTCTCAGGTGTTCTCTGGTTCTCCAGCATCATCACTCCTGATTTTGCCTTTTACCAAAGATGTTACTGCTGGTCTAACCCTCAATTAGAGAGGGTTTCCAGATGCCTCATCTTCAACTTAATTAAAAAAAAAAAAAAAAAGAGAAACATTGCAAAGAAAATGCCTCGTTAATGTTAAGTGGACAACTTCAAATTAACTGGTACCATACGTGCAGATTGCTGTGATTCATATCCCTTCTGTCCCTGACAATCATTTCTCTGGGGAATGGCAATCGAGTCCAGCTAAATGGGAAAGCTTTCCCATTTCAGAGAATTACAGAGGGATAATCAATATTGGCCTCTGCAGGATAATCAATACTGGCCTCTGCAGGTCTAAAGACATTATATGGCAGAGAGCAACTAAATTTTCTGGCATGATGTGATGTGACATGGAGTGAATCTGGACGTGCCAGTACTGAACAAAATCCAGAACCACTGTTCAATGTGGATCTCTGTGAAATACTTTCCTGAAAGCCCATTTTTCCAGTTCAGCCAGCGACTGACACTTTCATCAGCCTTCAAACGCCGGCTTATTTTCTGGCTCTAAGCCCTGGGGAGAAATGAATCTGTCAGGATGCTTTGTTTCAAAGTGAGGTGGGTATTGGAGGCCATAGCAAAAGATAGAAACACATTTCCTGTTAGAGCCCAGGAGCAATTACTTTACTTCCTGTCCATTTACCTGAGCCCCACTGAATCCAGATCAGCTGAAATTGGACAATCAGCTGGGAGACTGCAGCCTCTGACCTTGCTGTGGGCTCCAGCTCAGCACCCTGCACTCTCTGTGCTGCTTTGCTGGTTATCTTCCCCTCAGGGGTTACAGCAGGTGATTCCTGCTCGAAGGAAACCACAATTATGGTCACCTTTCAAGCTTCCAGAAAGACCTGCCATTGGTTTCTGAGAATTACAGATGCTGTTGAGTGATAAGTTTTTGATAGGTTAAGGAAAATTTAAAGAACAGCCTCGTAAGGCTGTCTCTTGGCTGTCACAGAAGCAGAGAAAAGCTCTGAATGAAGACAGACTGAGTTATTCCTAGAGCCATTGCAGCTCCTTTTTTTCCCCATCTTTCATGAAACTGGTCTATATTTGAAGAAATAGGGAGTCTGTCACATATTTCAAAATGTACATGGCACAAAAGGAAGGTCTAGGAGAGTTCTGAATTTATTCAGATAGAATACATGAAAATTCATCCCAAATACAGAAGTAAAATTTGTGAGTTAAAATCCCTTTGTGGTGATGCATTTCAGTATCAGGTGTCTTTTCTGAACGTCTTTCAACCTGTCTTGCAGTCCTGTGCCCATTTTGCCTTGGATTCTTGAATTCTTAGAGGGGTTTTCCTAGAAGGAGTAATCATATCGATGGATTGCTTTCCTCCCAACCTGCCTTAATCTCCCTCTCGGTGTTTATGGCCCATGGCCCTGAACAGATGGTCAGCCACTGAAAGACCTTTAAATGTAAAGGGTTTATGGTCTTACTTCAATTAAGTGTTTAGGGACATTTTCTTATACGAGTTGGTGGTTGGAGACAAGGTGACTTTAGATCACCATTTATAGCCTTAAAATCTTCATTTTATGCTGACGTTTGTCTACAACTGACAAAATTTGTTTATAACAGCTTTGCAAGGAAAAGACTTCAACAGCTCAAATCACAAAGCCTGTTCACACTTAATTAAAATAATTGCATCATTTTTTTCCAGATGAGCCCAAGAGAACAAAACGTCATGGCAGGAGGCAGAGTAATTGTCATTAAATTAGGGCTGTTGTTGCTAATGGGTCTCCGTTCCACAAACACTCCTTCAAGTGAATGAAGTAATTTAAGGGATTTCACAGCTGGTTCATTTTAATAATGGGACTTTCTAAACAGTTCTGGGGTGCCCTGGGAACCTTCATGGTTGTGGTTGCCTAAAGCAGCTGTCCCAGGGCTTGCCCTCTGTGAATTCCAGCACGGAAAGGAGCCCCAGGAAAATGTGATGTTACAGCCCCTCGCAGTGAAATCAGTGCCTTGTCAGAGGATGGACACTGAAGGCAGGTGTGTAAGACAAGCTAAATAACTTGCTGAACGTGCTCTGAGCCAGGGCACAAATGTTCCACTTGGAGACCTGGTGGGTGAGACACAGAGGCCACGGAATAACCTGAATTCCACTCGGTCCAGGCAAGATGTGCAGCGTTAATCTCGAGGGGGGATTACTGTGCTTAGAGGTGCTGGCCAGATGGTCGGGCAGGCTCTGCTGTGCCCATGGCAGAGCTCGGCAGGCAGGAGCTGGGCTGGGCTTAGGCAAAAGGCAGCTTGTGCACAGTTGGGATAAGGTTGTGGCCCAGCAGGTGCTCTGCTCTTTTTGAGCCAAAGCCATCTGAAAGTGATAGATTAAGTCAATTCTTAATAGAACCAATACAGAAGTTTTTAGTTGAACGACAAAAGTAGAAAATGTACCAGTGAATGTCTTTGCTCTGTCAGCATCTGCTCCCCAAATCCCTCTTCTTGGGAAGAGCCCACACTAAAAACGTGGGCAGCTGTTGCATACAGACACAGCTGTGAAAAAGCAGAGAGTGCATTGGAAACACAAAGGCAAATGACTCCAGCAGAGAGAAGAGAAACTGCAGCTCAGCTGGCTGGTCTGGCTGCCCAGTTCATGCTGCTTTAGACCTCTTGGAAGCAGCATTTCTGGGGAAAAGGGAAGAAACAGAAATCACACGTTTAGGAGCAGTGAATGAGCATCATTTGGTTCATCCAGTTCAGTCATCTCCTGCTGCTAGAGTTAGAGCCCATGGATGTAGGGTTTTGAACCTTGACTGTAGCTGAGAGTATTCCTGACTTGTATTTAGTGATGTGCACTTCAAGGAGATGTATTTGCTTTGGTATTTCAGAAGCATCTTTGCATTTAGTGCTTCAGAAGGCAGGAACAGGCTGACTAGCTGCTGTGAAGATCTTGGGCTGGGCTAAGATGCAGCTGTAAATGGAGTTTCTGGAGTTTTTACAGGGTTTTTTGACTGGGGTTTAGAGCTGAAAGTGCAATGGGGAGGGTAAAAGTAAGTGAGAAAGAGGTGTGCCAGAAAGCACTGATGTCTTCTGCCCTCCTTGCATTTTATGACTGTGTAGTTGGTTTGCAATCATTTCTTTTGATTCTACAGCCATTAGGAGCAAGATTTCCCTGGATGGGAAGTGGGAAATCAGACTGCCTGTATCAAAGTTCTTCTGTGTATCACTAATAGCTGCCCCTGAGTGGCTCAGTGTTTGAGAATCAGCCTCTTGTGACGAGGTCAGTTTGTTAATCTGCTAAACTGGGTCTGTAGTGTGTCCATGCAAAGGTAAAAGGAGTGCACGGCTGGGAAGTCACAGCCTAATCCTGATGGATTTACAGGTCAAATACACTGCCAGCTCTGTAACATTTAATGTCTTTGGCAGTCAGGATATTGAAATTTCTAGTTTTGGCTTTTCTACTTTGAGGGCTGCGGCTGTTTCCCCATGTATTACATAACTGTTCAGACTTTTTCCATCCCTCAGCAGTCAAGTGAATCCCTCCATCCTGAAGGATTGCATTAATGATAAACCCATTTGTCTCAGGAGGATCTCCATCCTGTTCCCTTTTCTCCATCTTCCAAACCATATGTGTGTTGTGCTCCTGTGCTTCCTCAAGATGTTCTTTCTGTGGGATGGAGTCTGGCTCCTCTGGCACTCTCAAAGTGAATTCCTTCCTCTGCAAGACTTTGACATCCCAGCATTGTTCAAGCCTTCCAAGTTCCATTTTTAGCTAAGGCACAGGCCATCCTGGAGACTCAGACATTGTTGGTTTTTAAATCTATTTCGTGGCATGAAAAGCCTTTGTTACACTCAGACAATAATAAGTTCCTGCAGTTCTGTGGAAAGGAGTCTTTAATCTCCGTGTTGTGTCAGGTGAGCAAGATTTCTCTGAGGATGTCAAGTGAGGCAAGAATAGAAACCCATTTCAGTAGGCTTAGATCCTAAGTCCTCAGCTCAATGTGCTTAGGAGTTGGGAGAGGGATTGTGTCCAGTTTAACCCTTTGTTATTCCCTGTTGTTTTTCCATGCTGTTATCCAGCACCCAGCATAATAAATGGAGGAGCCTTTGGAAAGATTTTATTTTTCTCTGTTTCCATGATGACTTTTTAAAGAGGCCTTAAGGGGTGTATGGATAGTATCAACTGAAATAATGCAAATTAACCTCCTCTGTGTGCTCTTAGGATTCAAAATCTAACTTTAACTTGAATATTGTAGTAGTTCCTTTCCAGTGCTATAAATCATTGGCATTTCTCTCTTCTCAAAACCAAACCCACATTTGAAGCCCCACTTATGCAGAATTCTAATTCTGAGCCATGAAATCAATATCTTGAGCAATGCTGCAATGGGAGTTATGTTTCACTCTTGTCCTCCCTTCCCCTTGTCCCCAGGCTGATAACACATCAAGGGTCAAGGCAGACTCTAGGATTTCCTGGTGATGCCTTAAGTTTTAGCTTTTATATTTTTCAGATTCTGTGCTGTTTTGGTGTGTAGTTCTGGGCATCATATTAAGTGTTGGTAGGCTCTCCTCACAGAGTAGGGAGACAAAACAATTCCTTCTCTAGCTTGGGACCAAAGACAGCTGCTACAAACTTCAGGCCCAAAAACAAAAACAACAGTGAAGGGAAGAGAGAAAACCAAGGAGGATGGATCTTCATAACCTGAAGCTATAATTGGACAATTAACTCCAATGTGCTAATGGACCAGAACTTATAAAAGCGTGGGACCTTGTGACTGGTCATCCTTTTGGGGTTCTTGGGTGTAGATCTCTTGCATCTCTTGCAATGCCCAGGGTGTGTCCACTGAGACCTTTTAATGAATACCTACTTTATCCTTTTGCTCTGGCTGGTCTCTGTTCCAGCTCAGCCTTTTCCAAGCCTCACTGGCAGAATTGATATTTGAATTTTGAAGCGAGTACCTTCAGCATTCTGTGCCAGCCACTGATTTTGTTGCACGTACAGCCTGGAAAACTGCAAGGAAACCTGATTAGTACTGCAAGAGGGGAAAAAAGGAGCTAAACAGCTGCAATACTTTTGGTTTATGCAGAAGTTTGCCTTAACTCTGTCTCCTTGTAATTGGAGGCCTCAAAGTTTAGTCCTCTCTCCTTCCCTGTGAGGTACAGCAGTGACATTCTCACGTTTAAGGTGTTGTTTCTAAAGCATGGACATTACACAAAGATGTTTATGGCTTTATTTGAGGAATTCAGAGAAGCAGGTGACAGAGAAGGCAACGAAACTCACAGGCTTTCATCCTGGCCCAGGCTTCACGTGAAGAGAGGATTAGGATCTTTAGAACAAAGTTTCCTTTGTTCTTCCCTTCAGGGCAGAGTTTTCTGTGGGATGCATATATCCTTCTGAGCATTTTACAGCAGAAGTTGCTCTTTCCCTGATGACAGTCATCTCACTAAATTGCTCTTGAAAGATGCCTTAGGAGAGTGGAAGGCTGTGGTTGAAATGTTTGAATAAATAGTGGCAAGAGTGTACACAGCATCACTGCCTCCCGCGGTGCAGACCCAGTTTGGTTCTAGTTTGGAATTAATCTGTGGTTAAACTCTGAGTCAAGCCCAGTATAAGAACCCTGGGCATAGGTGGTGAAATAAACAACTTGTAATTGAGAGTGAATCATCTCCAGAATTAACTACACCAAAGCTTTTTTCAAACTGTGAAAGGAAGAGTAGGAAGCACTTAATGAATGTGTTTTTAAACGGGCAATTTGTGTTTAGCTCATCAGGGTAGAAGCATATGAGGCTCCTTGTACAGATCACAGATGGCAAGAGAGATTGTCTATTGTACTTAAAACTTAATGTAGCTTAAGTGGTTGTGATAATGTAAGCGACAGATTTCTGTATTTGGAGTTCAATGGGTGCATTTCAAATGCAATGAGGTAGCGACTTAGTGCTTTTTAAAAATTTATCCTCACCTGCTTTTATCTGTCAGTCTTAGAGCCCCCTCAGTGCTCCTGGTTCTGTTACAGCAATTCTGGGCACAGGAGCTGCCTGCTTGTGCCCTAAGCAAGATCCTCTATGGCTGTGCCAGCTTGCAAGACATCCCTAAATAACTTGTGAGATGGCAAGATACTGGGGAAGGAGAGGAAGGAAGAGGAGGAGGAGGAGAAGATGAAGAAGAAGAAGAAGAAAAGCAGAAGAAGGAGGAGGAGAAGAAGAATACACTTTTTTGAAACCTTTTTTTTTTTTCAGCTGTAACATGTCACCTAAATCCTTTGACTGGATAGGGCAGGAGCACGGCTTTAGGATTAGTGCGTATGATGGATTTAGGATTTGAGGCAAACATGTGTTGCTGTGTTTCCATCGTATCTAGTTTTTGCTGCCTGGAGAGAAATGTTCTTTCTTTTATCAGAAATGTTGGTTAAAAGAGTGAGGAGAAGCTTTGGAGAAGAGAAGAAGACTGGCACAAAGATACTCTGAAGAACTCTATGAGAAGAAAATGTGATTATTCTTTTTTTTTCCAGCCCTGGAAATAGACTGAAGAGCTTATGCACCTGGGCAGATCCACAGTGAAAGGCAAGGGTGGCTCAGGAGGGCAGAGAGGGGAATGGATTGTGCATAATTTACTGCCGGGGATGGTGCTGGTTGGTTTTAAGAGCAGGTAGAGCCCTGGAAGGAGTGGGACCTGCAGATCTGTTTGTTTCCAAAAAAAGGAAAGGATTTTTCTTAGTGGGAACCGCTGTCGGGAGGAGGAAGTGCTGGAGCAGCCAACAACTATAAATTGCTGTAATGTCTTAATGATGCTGATCAGTTGGGAAAGTACCAAAGGAAAAAGAGAATCAGCAGGAGAAAATATCATCAGGAGGCCTTGCTGTCCAGAGATGGTTTCATCTACATGCCAGGTTGCCTCATGGTCCATCATGTGTCTTCTTTAAAATCTTGAACTGAAACCCATCCAATCCTCCAAAGCAGTCACAGGTACATCACAATAAAAAGGATTTTATTGGGATTTTAATGTTATAAACCTGGACTGTGAAAGAAGCCTGAATTAGCTGAGAAAATGTTCTGAAACAACCCGAAAAATACTTGAAACATACCACTGGATTTTGGAAATCAATGGCCATTTTCTATTTTTCTAACAATATTTTTATTCTATTCCATGGAAAATGCATTCTACAGAATTTTGATACCTCCTAAGGCCATCAGTGCTTGTTTTCAGTCCAGCTCAGATATGGATATCTCAAAATCTCCCTTGCTTCAAAATAAGTTCTCAGTGGCCCGTCTGGCCGAAGACTTTTTCTGGGTTGGTGGCAGCATCGTCGCCTCTCCGAGATGGAAAATTGGCCACTTTGGTAAGATGCTGAATCCCTGCATTGAGTGAAATGGTGACATCTTTAGATCTTTCATGCTGAAATCTCAGTTTGTGGCACCTTTGTGTAGCAGCAGCGTGGGGAGCAGAAAAGAAGGAAGGATTTGAGGCAGCCCTGGTCTGATGTGATGTTGCTGGGTTGGTAGTGCAGTTCTTTTTGTCTTCAGCAAGCCCTCACTTATAATTGCATGATTGATTTGTGTTCTTCAGGATAAGCTAGAGCAAAGTTGTACATTTTGACACTTGCTGACCTTTTTAAAAATTCTGTTGCATAGGCTCTGTCTCCTCCCTACCCACAGCACAACAGTTCTGCTATCTGCCAGTGTTGTACACCTTTAACTCTTTAATTTTATTTGGAGTTTGGAGTTTTAAAAATGAGCATTTGGAATTCTGCTGTCTTCATCCACACTGGGTCACTGGACAGTTTAGAGGTTGTTTTCTGAATACTGATCTACAAAACTCTCAGGCTTCACTGCCTCTGTGAGAAGGATCCCCTTTGGGTGCTCACAGCAGCCTTTTGTTTAAAGAGCTAATAAGCCCAGCAAACCTAATTAGAGATGGCCAGAGAAAACAGATGTTCTAGTTAAAGCACTTTAGTAACAATCTTCTTGAGCCACTTCTGCATGTCCAGTGAGGAAATCTGCAGCCTTGGCCAGAACCACCCACCAGAACTGTGTGTCCTGTTTGTCTGTCAGCTTCATCGATCAGAGACTTTTTGTTTAGCAAGAAAGTCGGACACACAGATAGCTCAGCAAGTACTGGCAATTTTTGCAGAGGTTGGGAAACACCATCCTACTCTGCTTCTGCATTTCCCTGGATGCAGGTGGAGGGATGATGGAGGGATTGAGAGCTGACAGCCTCCCCTCAAATCAAGGCCCTAATTTCCACAGGATTAAGAGCATCTCTTCTCCCATTATTTATTTAACCTCATTTATTGGGGGTTGTGTGCTTTAAGGATGGGTTCAGTCTTCCATCATCTCTTTTACACATTGTCCCAGCCATTGCTGGCAGAATTATAGAGAAATATGCTTTTCCAAAGACACTTTCAGAGTTTTTTGTCTGATGAGCAGAACAGGAGAGTGCCCCAGACTTCAGTGAAGCTTGAGCCACTGAGAGCCAACAAGGGGGAGAAAGCTGTGCTAGGAATAAGATGGTTGGTTAAAAAGGTGAGAGAGACCTGTTCATTGGGCTGGAGGGATGCAAGATGAAGCAAATGGAGATTAATGAGTTTAGATGTGGACAATTTTTAACTGGATCCAGTGTAGTGATGTGAGTGAGCCTGGTGTACCAGGCCAGGAACACTACAGACAGTTCACAGGCAGGATTGGCAAAATATCTTCTGGACTGTTCAGCTGGACAGAATTCCCAACACACTCTGCTGGATGTATTATGTATTTGGATATATTACATATTTTATATTGTTGTATTGATATATTGATTTTTAAAAAGATTTTATGCCTCCTGTCTAGAAAGAAAGTGATATTGCTGGCAGGAATAGTTGGAGCCAGTCAGCTCTTTGGTTTACATATTGATGAGCCACTTATAGCTGTGAAACCATTTCCAGTGAGACTTTAAGAAAATGGGGCAATCATGATGTCTTCAATGGATTGGCAGTGCTGAATGTGTGACAAGTGTGGGAGTCCTGTGTGTGGGAAAGCTGTTTTGGTTTGGGGATATTTTAAGGGAACAACTTGCCCTCCTGGTGCACGTGTACTGGGGGGTTTCTCTGGGCTCACCAACATCTTCTGGAGGCCCTGGAGAGAGAGAAGCTGCTGCAATCTGTTTTCCTCTCCTGATGTTGTTCAGGAGGGAGGTTGTTGTGAGGCACACAATGAGGGTTCATCCCTCCAGGATCTGTGCATGGGGCAGAACTCAGCAGAGGGGTTTGATCTCCCTGCTCACTGTCCCTAAGCCTGGCTGGGGCAAAGGTGTGGGACACAACCTGGGGCTGCCGTGAACCCAGGGATGTGAATCTTTTGACAAAGATGGTCCATGTACAAAAATACTCAATGACTCAATCTCCTGACTTCTTTTCATCCCCACATGCTAAAATACTCCCACTCCTTCACACATTTATATCAAACTCAGAGACTCCTAAAAGACAATAATGCCACTGAACCATAAATAATTAATTTGCAGACACTAGAACATCTTTCTAACAATAGGCATGAAATTGGTCTCCTTTTTCCCTCTTGTTTCAGGACAAATTGTGGTGTTTATGGTTTGTGCAGTTTTGCTTTTGATTGTTACTTTAACACTTTGTATAGTAAATATAAATGTTATTAAGAAGCATGAAAAATCACTGCGAGTCTTTTTGCTGCATCAGTCCGGTGTGGAACTGGGTGTTCCAAGCTTCTATTCCCTGCTCTGCTCTGCTCTGACAGTGCTCTGTGCTGCAGTACAGAGATCCATCTTCTCTCCACGATTTTTTTTGCCCAGATGCAAATTGAGGCAGCTCATTAGATCAGAAGAGAGCTGAACATAAGCTGAATTCTGAAAAACAAGGAACTAATGAAGTGCAAAACAGAAAAGCTGTAATTCAGCCTTAATTGAAGATAGTGAAAAGTAATTTCTTTAACAACCTGATTCATTGCAAGACTGGGGGATTTTTAAGTGAATATAGAAATGAATCCTTAAAGAAGGAATGTGAACAGTGGCAAGGAGAAGCAGTTCTACTTCTCAGCAGTGTGCCCTTTTCACTTGCATGCTGTGAAAGACCTCAGGAAAAAAATATCATTTTCTGTTTGATATAAGTACCACTATTATTTCTTTCTTTTTTTTTTTTTTTTTCCTTCCAGTCTCTGTAGTGCTCTGAACTTTCAGCTCCACAGGGGAGGGGGTGTGTGTGAGTGCCACACACAGGGACAGATGTGGAGGTGTCCCTGCTCCATGTCCTGGCCTTGCCTGGTGCCCCCAACAAACACCTCTGTGTTCCCTTTGGGGTTTTCCTTCCCACTGCATTGCCAGGATCCAGCAAAGCTGCTGCTCTGACACAGGAAGGAAGAGATTTCTTGTGCCTTCCTTTCCCTGTGTCCCCAGCCCCAAAATGATGGCAACACTGAAATATTTGGGCTGGCCACAGGTCACCAAACTCAGTCCAGGCGAGCTGGAACTGCAGCAGGTGGCTGTGGGTGAGAAATCCTGCAACAAAATAAACAGCAGCATTGCAAAAGCAATCCAAGGGTGCTTATTAAAATTTTAACAGAAGGGAACATATTCCTACTTCATGCAAAAGCCTTTTGCAGAAAGTGTTTGCTTTTATTTTGGTTCTTCTTCTTATGCTCTGCCTTGTAACAGGTGTGATCTTTGATACTATTCCCATTTCTACTCTTCTCATTTCTTGCAATAAGATTATTTACTGCTACAATTCCCAAAGAGGAAGTTGGAAAGTTAATGTGATTTGAAGAGTGTGATTAGTGTTCGGAGAAATTCTTTTATGAGCTATTTTGACTGATTTTTTTTTTTCAAAAACCCTATAAACCTTGTGAAATTAAAGTAACTTCAAGCTTCCCACAGTTCTTATCCCAGTAAATCTGAGAAATATTTATCTTCTTCTGAATTGGAATGAAAGCAGATATTGAAAAGATTGAGTGTTGGGGAGAGGGTTGGGCTGAGTTTGGATCTGATGCTGCAGTGGATTCCAGTGATGGTTCAGGCACAGCATTTGCCTTTATGGCTGATACCTGCTGAATATTGATTTTCTCTAAAGGCATCTGTGACTGAAGCCAAGGGTCCAGCTTTCAGAAGTAAAATGTTACACAAGGGCTTGATTATCTTCTTCTCAATTCCACACCTTCTCTCCATGAATATTTTATTAACACGGACAATCAGCTCTAAGAATTGTGCCTTTAAATTAAAATTTCCTTTTACTATACCAGTCTGCTTTCAAATGAATCCATTTTGCTGAACCTTTTCCAGAGTAAATTAATTGACTTTTTCTGAACATGAGCTCTAAAGCACAGGGACATCAAAGCTTTTTCCCATTTCTTTTTACTTACCTTGCTTTTGCTTTTGCCTGAGAGGTGGACTTGAATCACCCCAAAGAGTTGTGTTGGTGTTGATGCCTTTTGGAACACGTGGAATCAGTGTTTTCATTTGGACATTGTTTCACATTTAATCTTGATGGCAGATGATTGATAAAAGAAACCTGTCCTCAGAATCTCCTTGCATTTATTTCTAACCTAGAATGTGTATTGCATGTATGAGTTTTTCATTCTTCAATCCAGAATCTCAGTAGTAATTTTCACTTCTCATCTCTAGGTCTGAAAAAGGAACACGGTAATAGTTTTAATTTTACTTAAACAGATCAGGCAGAAAGTCAGAGGAAATTCAGGTCACAGGCTCTGCTCTGTCATCAGGGGAAATAAATGGGAGACTTGGCAGAAAATGTGAGTCTGCATCTATTCCTGGGACATAGCCAGCCTCTCACAGTTGGATTGAAGTTGTTGAGCTTAGTCCTTGCAGCAGCTGGATTTCAGAACAAGGCTCCAACCTGGCCCCCAGGGGCTTCCAATGCCAGAGCCCTGCTTTGGCAGCAGCTCCCCAGGAAAGGGCAGGATCCCTGCAGAGCTTTTATTTTGGTTCGGAGGGAGCTTCTCCCAACACCCATGGCTTTTAGGGCCACTGCCTGCCCTGTCTGGGATGCTGCCAAACCCACAGGAATGGAACAGAGTACAACAGAGGCAGAGTACAACACAGGTGAGAGGCCTCCTGCTAGGAAAATGTGGGTTTGGGGCATTTAGAAGATGAAAAATCTGTGAGGTTCTTGCTAAACAAATCTACAGGATCAGTGACTTGATCCATAGAAGGAGTGGGATCTTGCTGGCCAAGGATTCCCATTTCCAGGTGAAATTTCATCCTGTGTGCAGCACAAGGTTTACAGGTTGTGAGAGCTCAGATTTGGGATGGTCTTGAGAAAGACACATAGCTTGTGCTGGTTCCAACATATGAACATTTCATATAAACTAATACGGGAATGAAAACTTTCACATGTACAGGTAAGCCCACAGTCACCAAGAACCTTTATACCTTTTTGATCTTAATACCTGGCACTTTTATATTTCTTCATAAATAAAGAAATATATAGATATATCTTTATAAATAAAGAAATATATAAGATATATCAGATATATCTTTTATATCAGGCACTACAGGAAACCTTGTCCTTTGACCTGAACTGGTATTTGGCAGCTGCTTGATGTCTTTTCTTCCTGTAAAGGCGGTTCCAAAGGAGGCAAAATCTGACTCCCTGCTCTCTTTGTTCCTCTCCTCAGTGGAAAGATGTATGAGCTCCATGCAAGCAGGCACCCAGATGATCAAGCTCCGGGGGGGCTCCAAGGGGCTGGTCCGCTTCTACTACTTGGATGACCACAGGTCGTGCATTCGCTGGAGACCCTCTCGCAAGAATGAGAAAGCCAAAAGTGAGTGTGAGCCACAGAACCTCCCCTCTGAGCCCTCCTGGGTTCTTGGCCTCCTGTAAACAAACGAGAATGAGGAGGCTCAGTGAGAGGTGTTGTGTTTTAAAGGGCAGTAAGTGATTTTATGATGGGTAATTTATGAAGTTGAAGTCGCTGCAGTTGGCTGTGCAGGTTGCAGGGGTGTGGTGTGCTGTAAAGGGGTGGGGGGCAGCCCCTGTGTGAGCTGAGGCCTTGCACTGTGAGGTTTGGGCTCTCCCTCTCTGGGCTTTCTCTGCGGGGTGAATGCACCTGCCCAGCCCAGGCCATGCTCACAGCCATTCATGGGCTGCACTTCTGTCCCTGCAGTTTCCATCGACTCCATCCAGGAGGTGTGTGAGGGGAAGCAGTCGGAGATCTTCCAGCGCTACGCCGACGGCAGCTTCGACCCCAACTGCTGCTTCAGCATCTACCACGGGGACCACATGGAGTCCCTGGACCTGGTGTCCTCCAGCGCCGAGGAGGCACGGACCTGGATCACGGGGCTGAAGTACCTGATGGCAGGGATCAGTGACGAGGACAGCCTCTCCAAACGCCAAAGGACCAGAGACCAATATCCTTCCTGTGCTGCCTGGGAGCTTTCCCAGCAGTGGAGAGCTGTGCATGAGCTCAGGACTCCTTACAGTATTTGCTTTGCTACAAGTAAGCACTAGGCTCAGAGCTTCCAAGCAGTTCCCATTGTATCCCCTGTTTCCAGAGACAGAGTTCCTGAAGAGGATTGTTATGGGCAAGGTTTGGAGATGAGTGACTGCAGTGGACTGAAAAACATAGAGCTATATTCTTCAATCTCACTCCCAGTGTAAAACCATCCATTTGATTTGGTGATGTAACTCTGAGATTCACTCAGGAGTTTTTCTTCTGTGTTGTCAAATAGGCACAGAGCACATGTGACATGTTGAGCACAGCAAGCCTAGAAGCTGTTACTGAACTAACATGAGAGTTAGATATTAGCTTGACCTTTCATTCCCAGTCTCATTTGCAGTGTTTCCTAATGTGAAAAAAATCACATATCCATGATGTTCAGTAATATCCTTCAATATCCCCTGCTGTTCCTTAACTCCTGTTCAATGTGGTTGAAGCAGACATTTGATGAGGCAGATAAAAATGGGGATGGCAGTCTGAGTATTAGTGAAGTGCTGCAGCTCATGCACAAACTGAATGTAAACCTACCCCGACAGAAAGTCAAGCAAATGTTTAAGGTAAGAAATATTTTTTTTTTTCCCTGAGAAACCAAAGATTTAACATGAAACCCAGTAGGAGAGATTGCAAATACTTCAGCAGCTGGTTTGTTTCCACTCTGCTGAGAGATACTACACAGTCCATTTGGTAAATTGGAAAGAGGTCCAGAAACACGTCACAGATAAATTGTTATGCACAGAAAAAGGCAACCCACCAGGTACCTTCTGGTGTTACACAACATGAAAACATACAGCACCAAGATTGCTCTTTTGCTATAACTTTTTGATCAGAAACTCGGTCATGTTTCCTCCTCTGATTTTGTTCTCTCTTACAAATATTATCTCATAAAGTATCCAATATCCTAGGATAGCTGGTACTAATAAAATACCCAGCATGCAAACTTCTGGATCTGTCAGATTTTTGCACTGCTAAGAGCTGTTTGTTTGACATTGCATTCTGCTGACCTTGGCCTAATTTAGTGAGCAACAATGGAGATGTGTAGCTTTTGTTATCACAAAGTCCCTGCAGGGACCAGCAAGCCTTTATGTGAAATCCCTGATGATTTTTTCTTTACTTGCAAAATTAGTATTCTTCCAGATCTTATTAGTTTATTGCCATGGATTTAAGAGATATCCTCTCAAATCCTGGATATAAAATTAATTTTGAGATGACTTGGGTTCCAATGATCTTTTGAAGCTGTGAGTGGGTAATTCTGCCAGACACACACATCTTATTGGAGGGTACCTTGTCTTTACTTGATTGCCCTAGACAGAAGAAATCCTTCAGCAGGGTTCCCTGTGGAACAATTAAAACCTCCAAAGTTGTTTTTTGGCTGCTGCACTGATGTATCCATGGGAGAGGTTCAAAGCTGTGCAGAGGATTCCTGTGACAAAGCTGACAGATCAGTCAGTTCTAGCAGCCACGTCAGGCAGCTTCAACCTGCATTCAATTCCAACACTTCACTCTCATGCAGGGGTTTGTTTATTGAAAATTGGGTTCCTGACTGTCTCGTTGCTGTGTGCTGCAGGAGGCTGACACAGATGACAACCAGGGCACGCTGGACTTTGAGGAGTTCTGTGCCTTCTACAAGATGATGTCGACGCGGCGCGATCTGTACCTGCTGATGCTCACCTACAGCAACCACAAGGACTACCTGGACACAGATGACCTGAAACGCTTCTTGGAGACTGAGCAGAAGGTAGGCTCAAGCCAGGAGCAGAATCCCAGCTGCATGCCTTCCTGCTTGCCATTGGGAATGAATTCCCTTTTAAAAGGGGTGGGGACTTCAGTGCTGTGCAGGTGAAAAATAGACAGAGGTCTCTTGATTTTCATCTGTAGGCTGGCAGGATTATTTCTTGAATCTTCTTGCTCTTTCTCCCTGTTGGCTCTTATGGTGTGGCCCAAAATATAATCTCTAGAATTGCTTTCTTTTTCCATGTGTTCCCCTTGAACAATCCCATCAGCATCTCTCTGTTCCCAGTATTCAGTGCCTTGGAGCAAAGCTGGTTCCTGGCTCTGCTTGTGACCGAGTGCACAGCCCATGATGAAACTCTGAATTACTTTGTCAGACTATCTCAGTGTGTAAACTGGAAGATTATCTTTCAAAGAGCAGTTGAGAGGATGATTAATGTATAGGAGAGTTTTTGAAATACATTGTAGTACCTAAGAAATTTTCTCTGAGTGATTTAAGTCCAGTGCTGCAGGAGCAAATGTTTTGACTTATCTTTGCCCTTTTCCTCTCATGGCCTCCTCTGAAGCTTCATGCCTGTAAGTCATAAATGTCCATGAGTTTCAGTCATTGTCCATGAAAGGAATGAATAAAAAAGCCACCTCTCTGGCAGTTATCTTCTTAGATAAGTGGGGTGTGTTTCCATTTCATTGGTCAATTGATCCTGCAGATGGTGAGGGGAAAATGAACACTCACCACAGGAAACAAATCAACTCAGCTAATTACTGACATGGCCAAATCCTGCCTGGGGGGCTTCTCTCCCTTGCCAGCCTTTCTCATACATGGACAGGGAAAACATCTTTACTCCATTCCAGAAAACCTGGTGTTCCAGAGCTTTATCTTTGGAACCCAATATCATCGATGTTCAAATCCAGAGTTAGAGGTTTCTTGTCTTCTTCTTTTACTTTTATTTATTAGGTTTTAAATCACCCCCAGAAAAGGCATTGATCTTGTAGAAGATGTGCTGGTGGTTTCATTTTCCCTCAGGCACAGATTCTGTGTTGCCAAGTTGATGGTCACTTTTATTGCACTCTGATGACAAGGGCTGTGTTTTCATGCCATGTACAGCACCTAATGGAAAAGATTTGCTGGACCACTCAGGACAGGAATGTTAAATAATATCAGGATAATAGAGAATACATCAACAGTTAATAGCAGGAGTATTAATTGTGTTACAATTAAGTTACTGAAACGTTGCATTATGTAAAAAAAGTTACAGCCTAACATTAATGGCCTTGGTTTCATAAATGACAATATTTACAGACATATATTTCCCTTTGTACTGTTTTCTTTTTCAGTTGAGAATGCAAAGCAACCTTGAAGTTAGCAGATTTCCTGAGAACATTATGTCCCGATTCTCTGTTTCCCTGCTACTAACAGATTTTTCTGTCTGCTGCATAAAGATGAGCCATTTTCTTGTTTCATTTTAAAGGAAAAAACCCTTTGATAATGCAAACTAATCCTCTAATCCTACAAGAGGAGAAATCCCATTGGTTTGTGACAAAGCTCGTTCTGTTTGGATGTTCTGTGGTGCCTAACAACAGATCTGACCTACAAAGCAGAACTCTGTCATCAGGCAGCTGCCAATAGCACAGAAACTTTTCACAGAGTGCTTCCCTTCTGATCTGACCTGACACTGATTGACAGGAGTGAGAATCCCACTGGGGAGCTGGAAATCCTGGGTCCCACGATGGATAATCTGCCCAGTTGTTGGACTGGAGACACAGGAGAGAGCTCAGGGAAGCTGTGATTAATAGTTAACACTGCAGTTTTGCTGCTTTTACAGATGACAAATGTGACTAAAGAACATTGCCTGGAAATCATCAGCAAGTTTGAGCCATGCCCGGAGAACAAGAAGGAGGGAGCCCTGGGAATTGATGGTAAGCTGGCTGGTGCAGCTTTTGTGGGGAAAAGGGAACTGTCTCAATGCTCAGGAGAATATTGCTGCTGCTTGCAGAATGTATAGCTGTAGAATTTTGTCATGCTCTATAGAGTATGTTTCCAGTCTTTCTGCTTTTTTTTTAATATCTACCATTTACTGAGGAACCTAAAGGGAAATCAGATCTCTTTGGAGGAGTTTTGAAAGGTACATACCATGATTGAAAGTCAGCTGGAATTGGTGGTGTCTGTATTTGTGCTTTTGGAAAATACAATTGAATTTAGTTGCATCATTCCTGCAGGTATTTTTGGAAATAATTTAAGTCTTAATATAAGAAGAGCGATGTGATCCAGAGTAAATGTCTGAGTGGGATGATAGATGAAATTGGTCCTGCCTTCCTGACCTTTGCTGCTGAAGCCTTCTCTCTAAATATATCAATGCTGTACCACCAGGCTGGTAGCTGTTATTTTGGGGGCTGACTGTAAGTCCTTTCCCCTAAATAGTAAATCTTCAGCCAGATCTTATTGACTCCAAGGAGGGAGTACATTCCTCAGGAATTAGGTTCTGTGCAAAAGTTCTTGGACCTTTAGAAAATCAGTCTTGTCCATTTCTGTGGGTGTGTTGTCACCCTGAAAAGTGGCAGAACAGAAGTTGTTTGGTTTCCTGCAGGAAGAAGTGGGTAGTTTTTGGTACATTGTGTAAGCAGGTTGCTTAGGATGGGTCAAGGTCTGTTCTACTTCCAGACTAAATTTTCAATTTATTTTAAAGCTTATGCTAATGTCACTGAGGGAGCAGATGACATTCTTTTCATTTTCTGGTCTTTACAGGCAGTTGCAGTCACATAAAAAATGAATAAGCAGGTTCATTATCTTGCCTTCCTCATACCTGCAAAAGTAAGAGTAGGCTTTTCAAACTATTGTAAGTCGCCATAGAGAAAAACAATAACAACAAAAAAAATCTATACAATTGCTTTACCTCAGAATTGGAGACTTTATGGGTTAGGATAAGAGAGAGCCCAGCATGGTGACATTCTGCTGGGGTCTGGAACAGAGCTCCTGATCAGGGGGAAGCAGAAGGTGAGGTCCTTTGGAGACAACTGGAAAAAGCTTTGTGACCTTAACCCCTCCAGTAACTTGCTGCAAGTGCAGCAGAACAGAACAGACCTAATCTAGAGCTTAATTAATGCAGGAGATTTCTGGTAAAATCCAGAGAGAGGTGACTGAGGAGCTGACAGGGGTACACTGCTGGGTTGGTGCTGACAGAGGAGGAAGAGCTGCTTAAAAATCATAAATCTGGGTCTGCATGTACATCATGTATGAACATGTGTGTGCACACACAGAGGAGTTATTCCTCTCTTGTCTTTGTGTGGAGACTTTAGATGTCTCCTGTCTCCCAGAAAACGAGTCCAGTGTTGCCCTGGGGACTGAAATGCCACAGCCATGGAAGCTGAAGCTGCCTGTTTACTCCTCAAATTGGTACAGCCCAGACAGGAGCATCCTGCCCACACTTGGCTGCACTTCAGCAGTCGTGAAATGACAGAACAGTGTTCTTTGTGCTTTCGTGTTCATTCATGTGCCTGTGCTGCCTCGTGTCCTCAGCTGTGCTGGCTTTTGTCATGGAGCACCTTGGACTGGCCTGTGACCATGGGCTCATTCCCAGCCCTGCCAAGAATCCCTCTGCTCAGTGACACTGAGCCAGGGCACCCTCCCTGAGTGTGACCACTGCAGTCCTGTGGGACACACTGCTGACAGGACCTTCCTTCATTCCCCTTTCTTCCTTGTAGGACTGATAAATCCAATTAGGGTGAACTCATTCCGACCATCATGACGTCACATTTTAACAAGAGCTTAAAGCAAACAATGGTGTTGTTGCAGGAGCTGCCCTCCCAGTGCTGGGTGGGATTAACCTTGCAGCAGCTGATGGGTTTGCAGGAAGAGCTGATTACCTGCCACGAGTGCTTGGCTGTGTGTTTGCTGACACACTCTGTGCTCTATCCATTTTCCACAGTGGCTGCTCTGCCTTGGTTCATCTTTTGTTTTCCCCCTGCCTCTGTCACTGATTTGCTCATTGATCATGGCATGTGCTCCAAGAGACTTCAATATTCAGCTGGGCTGAGTTGAATTCCCTGGCACTATGTCCCAGTGTATTGTTCTAAAAGTTTTGGCTGCTATTTGTGTTTATCAGCTCTTTTCCTTTAATCACACTTTCCTCAACACAAAATGTATAGCCTGGAAGGGCCATCATAAAGGTCACATTTTATCTTGTCACAGACAAAGTGTGCTAAGACCTTTGGAATTCTGGCAGGGTTTTAACACTGATTCATTTCTGGGATGAGTGAAATGTCAGGAGAATTAGAAATCTTGAAGCAGAAACCTGTTGACCAAAGGCATCATTGCTGTCAGCAAAGCCAGGGTGTGAATGGGAATCTGAGTCTTTCCTTGGTGGTGAAAGAAAAACCTTTTGGGGAGATTTGAAGTGAAAGTTTCAGTGTTTCATGTCAGTCTGAATTGTGAAAGTGTCTGTGATATGTGCACAAATGTCTGCTGGATGACTGAGAGCAGGAATTTCACACAAAGATAAAATCATAATTTGCTAAAACTTTCCTTCTGAACAAGAGTAGTGATTGCAATACACAGAGGGCCCAGGTGATGGTGGCTGCAGGATGTGCAAGCGTCCCACTGCTCTGGGAAATAAATTCTCCTGGTAGCATCACTGAAAGCCCCATAGATAATTGATATGTCAGTGTCAAGCCTGAAGTGAACTTGAGTCTCTAAAGTGACATTGGTGCAGGACTGCAGAGCTCCTCACTCCAGAGGCAGGTTTGTGGTGTCATATCCAAATCAGAGTGTAGCTTGTACAAGCTGTATACTGCTATAATTCTAGCATTTTTGGGGAAAATACTGAGAGAGGAGAGTATCTCCCATTGGGCCATCAAAAAACTGTCTCCATGCAGCCCAGTACTGCAGATCTTACAAGATTTCACTGAGGAGCAACTCCAGGATATGACTGCAGATCTCTGGAGGCTTTTATATGCTGCGTGACCCAATGTCCTAGCAGAATCTTTTGACACAAGTTAGAAGCCTAAGAGGTTTGGATTAAATAAACATCTTTTTTTCAGGAAAGGCAGAGCAGGAAAATGTACAAAGCACTGAGAAATAATTGCACTTGGTCATGGTGACAATTTGGGTGTAGTGGTGCTATTTCTTTACCTTAAATGTGCTGGTGAATATAGGGATGCATTTTGGGCTGGTTTTAGGAAGGTTACAGCGACCAAAAGGATGAAAGTGTGTTGTTGACAGTGTTGTTTGCTGACAGGTTTCACCAACTACATGCGGAGTCCATCGGGGGACATATTCAACCCAGAACACTACCACGTGAACCAGGACATGAGCTACCCTCTGAGTCACTACTTCATTACCTCCTCACACAACACCTACCTCATGGGAGATCAGCTGATGTCCCAGTCCAGGGTGGACATGTATGCATGGGTGCTACAGTCTGGCTGTCGCTGCGTGGAAGGTAAAGAGCAAAAAAGGAGCTGTCAGTGGGCTCTGTAGTCTGGTTCCTCCTCTCTGGAGAAAGATTTGTGATTTCTGCAGGAGACATGGTAATTAGGGAGAGGAAAAAAAACCAGGGGAAATGGTGTCTTCCTTTCATAAAGAGGAACTAAATAATGTTGTGATAGAATGGATAAATTTTCTTGAGAATGGAAATAAGACAGATGTTTGAGGAGTGGTGTTGTCAGTAGTGAGGAAAAAGTAAAACTCCTGTTGTAGAGAGGATGCTGATGTTGGGCAGAATGCACTGCTGCTTGTCCTGCCTAGCCAAGTGTGTGGCAACCAGACTGGCAAATACGGCAGAGTTCCTGCCACATCTAAGAGGAAATGGATATTTCTGCTCAGGGAAGTATTCTGTGAAATGGTGACAGTCCCTGCAGTGACCAGGAAGCCTTTTTGTGCAATCCCTTCTGAGGCTTGTGCTGCCTTTCTGAGACATTGCCTGTTTCATAATCATCTTTAACATTCTGACCATCAAAGGGTTATCACAGTTTTTCAGAAGGCAACTGTGGCTCACTCAGGTTGGATTGTGGATGTGCCACTGGGTGCTTCAGAGGAGCAAAACATTTCATGGCAATATGATAATTGACAAGTATAAAGTCAGGCAAAATCCAGGGTGGGCTAGGGATAACCAGGTCTTGGCTTGGCCTGTGGTGTGAGCAGCTTGGCTGAGAGTTTCTGCTTTCTTTTGCAGTTTCAGCAGGAGCACAAGGAAAGCAGTGCTCTGCTCTGTCATCTCTCTCCCTGTCATAAACTCCTCAGCACTTGTTAAAAGTGTTGCTTTGCTTGGGGCTTTCTCAAACACTCACCCACAGTCAGCAGGAGGTTGAGGCCAGGAAGTTCCTTCCCAGGAAGGATGTTCAGCACAGTGAGGAGGGACATGCAGGGTGGGAATGAACCTGTGCCCTGCTTTGGGGACACAGCTGGCTGAGGGGAGTTTCAGGGCCTTATGGCCCCCACAGGTGGTGGCCCAGGTGTTCCTGCTCTGATGGGGTCACTGTTTCTCTCCTGCAGTGGACTGCTGGGACGGGCCGGACGGGGAACCAATTGTCCACCATGGATACACCTTGACTTCCAAAATCCTCTTCAAAGATGTGATTGAAACTATCAACAAATATGCCTTTATCAAGAATGAGTATGTATCCAGCCTGCCAACCTTTGAGTCTCAGGGCTATGAATGGGAGTGTTCCCTGACATCCTTGTACAGGGAGTGAAGATCTGACCTGTTCCAGAATTCCAAACAGAATTTTTGGAAGTTGTTTTCTGGGGGGAAATCCTTCAGAAAGAAACACCAAGGCAAAGCTGAGTGTTTCTGCACAGAGATGTGAAGCTGGCTTTATTGTGCTTGTACAATACCTGAGGAACAACAGGTTTTGCCAGTGAATATTTTTAGTGAAGGGCTGACAGCTGAACCACTTTGTCTCTCTGGATGTGCACTCTGGTGCTGCCAAGGCTACACCTGGCTGCTCCAGGGACAGGAAACAAGTCAGGGAATAAAGAATCCAAAGAGACAGTAGCCTGATTGTGGACAAAGCAGAATGTTCATCAGAAAGAGGTTATCTTCCCTGCAGGTGCATTGCTCAGAAAATCAGTATTATTCATGAGAAGTTTCATATACCTTGGCAGTTACTGTTCTCCTCCTCCACACGCAGGCAAAATGTGTGTGCCAACCTTTGGGTTTTTTTAAATAGAAATTACTTTATCACTGTAAAAATTTTCCAGTAGCTCCCCCAAGGAGCCCATCTGCCTTTACAAACAGAGCTAAACTTGCAGTAAATTTTCAGACCAGGTAAACTTCTTGTGAGCCTGAGATTTTTTGCCGTTTGCTTCAAGTCTTGGTAGACAAATCAAAGGCAATGCTTCTGAAATAGTTCAGTTTTCTTAACCTTTGCAAAAAGGGTAACTGGGATCACATTATCAGCTGGGAAGGTTTGGTTCTGGTGTGGCTGATGAAGAGCTAATGAAGACCAGATTTCAGGACAGAAATAATTGATTTTTAATTAATGAATCCCTGATAGTTCAGTCCTGCAAAACTCCTTTAGAGATTGGCTGTTGTGCTGACCTTTAAAAAGCATCATCTCTAAAGAGAAATCCATCTTCAGTGTGCTTTTACATGGCACTGACCACACTGGAATAGATGTTCCACAAGTCTTATCTTCAACCTACGAGGCATTGTTGGTCCTTGGCCTGGATAACCAACAATAAATGAGAACAGTAAAACTAAAACTAGAAACAACCACAAAGGAAGGGGCTTAGTCCGTGGGTTTATCTGTATGACACTGCTCTGCTGTTAGTGGGAAAATCCTTTATGCTGTAAAAGCCAAATTTGCAGCTGATGTTGTGTCTCTGCAGGTACCCTGTGATCCTGTCCATTGAGAACCACTGCAGCATCGTGCAGCAGAAGAAGATGGCTCAGTATCTGACAGAAATCCTGGGAGACAAACTGGATCTGTCTTCAGTGCACAACGATGACTCCACAAAGCTCCCTTCACCTGCAAGTCTTAAAGGGAAGATCCTGGTTAAGGTAAACACCTGCTTCAGGTGTCCTTCCCTCCTCATGTTTGTGATGATGATTTCTGCCTGGTTATCACTGTACCCTAACTTAAATCATTTCACAAAACTGCTACTTAGGGTTCAGAACAAATGTCTTCTCAGTCAGAACCTGGAAAGAACATGCTTTGAATAATTTGGGGGTTTTTTAGAATATGTCATAGCAAGAGCTGCATGCTCCCCTGCCTCTGTAATGAATTTTTATTCTAGGGCAAGAAACTTCCAGCCAACATCAGTGATGATGCAGAGGAAGGAGAAGTTTCTGATGAGGACAGTGCTGATGAGATTGATGATGACTGTAAACTAATGAATGGAGATGTAAGTGGAGTGCCCATCTGAATGTAAATGTCTGTCAAGGCTTCCCATCCCAGCGAGAGGAAACCTTGTGGGAGTTCTCTGCATTGTGGGTGTGGTCTGATCTTTGGGATTCATCACAAGTGGCTCAGATCCTAAACCTTCGTGGGGGCAGATTGACAAAAGTGCATAGGAAGCAGCACCTGTTCTAGGGGTTATGTTTCAAGTTTAGAATTTTAAAGAGTAATGTGATTCTTCAGTGTGTCACAGTGTGCTTCTCCTAAAATGCAAAAAAAAAAAAAGAAAAGAAAATATTCTACTTAGGTCAAATTGTGGTCATTTTTACAGAGCATCCCTTTGCTTTGCTGAATGCTGGGCTTGGTTGATTTTTACTGTAAGAAAAATCTCCCCTGGCTTCAATCTGAAAATCCCATATTTCTTCATCCTTTTTAAAATTCTATTTTTTGGTTACTGTAATCCTCTGGCAAGTTCCACTGTGCACCTTGCAGAAACAATACAAAACACAGCAAAGCCATTTAATGACATAAACCAGATTGCCTTGGAGAGAGTTTGCTTTCTCAGTCCTCTCTCCCTCAGGCTATTTCCTCATTTTGTATTATGGATCTGATCCTTTTCATCTAAAAGAGAAACTTCTTTGTGAATAAGACTAGCAAAGGAGAAAAATAATTTCTTTGCTTTTTGGAGGTTATTACATGTTAGCATATCATTTTTCAATATTTTACAGCCCCATCTTTGTTACTAGCAGTTCACTTTCCTGAGGTTTACTGATGCTTTAAATCCTAGATTTGCTACACCTGGTTTGCTTTCCAAAATGAATTTTTGAAGAGCTCATAAAATCAGAGCCTGTTTCCTGACAAATGTAACTGGGAATTCTTGAGGCCTACTGAGAGAACACAATCTGTCACCCCCTAAAAGATCTGAGTGAAAAAGAAAACTCTTGATTTTTATTTTTAGTTTTATTTCCCCACATGGGCCATGGTGCACAGAGAACAGGGGACAGGAGTTCTCTTGAATTTTGCCTGTGATCTGCTGAAAAGGGGATTCTAAAGCCTCTCCCACCCATCCTACCCAACAGATCTTGCACCTATTGCAGCTGCAGGGTCAGCCTGGACATGGCATGGGACTCACATGTTGCTTTTGTCATCACTGCCTTGTTTAATGATTTCATGTTTTGTTTGCAGGCATCTGCTAACAGGAAGAGAGTGGAGAATATAGCAAAGAAAAAACTTGACTCACTGATAAAAGAATCCAAAATCCGTGACTGTGAAGATCCAAACAATTTTACAGTTTCCACTCTACCATCCTCAGGAAAGGCTGGGCTGAAGTCTGATAGTAAGAAGGTGAATTTATGTTTAAGTTCACTTGTGTTTCATTAGTTTACTAAATATATCTTATATTATTGACTTCAGCTTCCTAGCTGAATTCATGCAGTTAATGATGATGCCAGGTGAACACCACTGTCAGATACACAAACTACTTATCTTGCTTGCACAGCAACTGGAGCATGAAATGTACTCTGAAATGACTTTTCAACTGAAAGAATTTGATTTTCCGTTATAAAAACTGCTTATGAAAGTTGGGCTCTTTTTGTTCCTCAGTTCTCTCTGTTCTGTGCGTTTTCAGTATATTTTAATTTTATATTAACTCTGATTTATAAAAATGTACTCAGCCCACAGACTACACTTCATGAAGCTGAGGCATTTTCATTTTAGGCTTTGTAATGAGCCACAAAAAGTTTGGGAAGATTGTACCACGCAAATGAAAAACAGTGGAGATGTGCCAAAAATAAGCAGGTGTAATAACCAGGGACTAAAACTAAACTAGAGATGAGAACTAAAAATCAGCTTCCCAAAACATTCTGTGGGGTGAGTTTTGGATGTACTTTAAACCCAATGCTTTAAAGGACACATCAGAGAGTTCTTGTGAGAGCCACTACAAGGCCAAGGCCTGACAAACCCTTTAGCAGAGGTGTTACCCAGGACAGTCAGAGCTAAAACCCCTCCTGTTTGTGCTGATATCCAGAGGCTGCCTGAGCACTCTCTGAGCTCCTGTGTTCTCCTCTCTTTGGTTGCTCCAGAGTAAACTTGAGGATGACGCCGAATCCGGGGAAGATTTTGGTGCCAGCAAAAGGCACAGCAGGTCACTCATGGGCAGCTTTTCCAAACGCAAGGTGAGCCCCTGGCCAGGGGGGGTCTGCACCACATCTTGGATTCTTGGAGGGTTTTTTTATTTCTGCATGCAGTGGAGAGGAATTTCATAACTGCAGCATCTGCAGCACCTCACTCTGAGGCTGTTCACTGAACAGACAGGCTGGGGAGCTGCTTATCTTTGTGCATAACAACAGAGATTGAATTTACATGAAGGTCTGAGGGCATCCAAGATCTAACTGCGAGCCACAAAATTAATTTACACCTTTTATCTGAGGATCTGTGCTTCCTTTATAACAAGGCTCAGACCTTGGGCTCAGTTTTCCCCGTGTGCAAATTTTGCTGCAGAGCTGTGTTACGAAAGCTGTCATTTTCCATTTTCTCTAAGTAACACACTCATTGGCATAACAAAGGAGAATTGTAGCCAGCTGCTCAAACTTTGATCACACAGTTATGATATTATGGTTTTATTTCCTTCTGGCACAGAAAAAAGGAAGCAAATTGAAAAAAGCATCAAGTCTGGAAGAGGGTGAAGACGATTCGGATTCTCAAGGGAATTTAACCAGGAGCTCTGTACATTACAGCAGGTTTGTTAACAAGAGATTGGACAACTTTATTGCTAAAATATGCCTGCATAAATGCACCCACTAAATAGGTTTGCTTCTGGTCTAGATACCAGCTTCTGGGTGGCTGCAGGCATGTGACAGGAATGTGGGGAGATGCAATGTCTGCCACAAAATCACCAGAATGATCTCCTGGTGCTGTTCAGACTAATTAGCAAAGCACAGTGGACCTCTTATGCATTTTGAGCTCTAACTGTCTCATATATTTCTTTACCCTGATTTATTTTTAAACATGAGAGGTAAAATTTATCCTTTAATACATGGGAAGTTAATTTGTTTTGTCTTTTTAGGGTAAGCCGACAGAAGAAGACAATGAAGCTGTCCAGGGCCCTGTCTGACCTGGTGAAATACACAAAATCTGTTGGCATCCATGATGTTGAAACTGAAAGTAAGTTGAACTAAAAGTTTGGGGAAAAATAATTGCTACACAAAGAAATGGAAAGTTTTATGTTCTTATATATCCTTTCATTAAAAGAAGACTTCCTAATGAAGATTCAGGTCCTCATCATATTCAGCTTCACTTTCCCAACCATAACTGCTCCAACAAGCACAGTACCAGTACCTGCAGTAATTTAAGGAAAGCAGAGTGCCCTCTGAGTGACATGCACTGAAATGATGCTTGATAGTTAAAAGGAACTAATGCTATGTACTTTTGAAAGCTTTATCTAGATAATAAATAAATGAATAAGGAGATTAACTCTAATCTCCTGTGCAGTCTCTTCCAGCTGGCAGGTTTCATCTTTCAGTGAAACCAAAGCCCACCAGATCCTGCAGCAGAAGCCAGCACAGTACCTCCGTTTCAACCAGCACCAGCTGTCCCGCATCTACCCCTCCTCCTACCGGGTGGACTCCAGCAACTACAACCCCCAGCCTTTCTGGAATGCTGGCTGCCAACTTGGTGAGCAGAAAGGAAACTTAGTTATCTTTTGTTCTGTTTTGGGAGGAGGGTTTTAATAGGAGTGCTGGAATCGCTCCTTAGGAACGCTCTGAGCTCTGTGCTTGTCCAGCTTTGTTGAGCATTGGGTCCTCCCTGCCACTGTCCCTGGACTGGTTACCTTGAACGTGGGTCTTACATGCAAGGAGTTGTCTGGGAAAGGGAAATAAATGAACTTCTCAGTTGCAAGAGGGCGTCAGAGTTCAGCTCTTTTGGAGAGCTCCTCTCCCTGAAGTTGTAATATATGTTATACAAGACAATTATTTTCCATAAGATATCGGATTTAGTCAAATTTGAATCTGATTTTTTTTTTTTTTAATAGTTGCACTGAACTACCAGTCAGAGGGGAGAATGCTGCAACTGAACCGGGCCAAATTTAGTGCCAATGGGAACTGTGGCTATGTCCTCAAACCAAACTGCATGTGTCAAGGTAAGGAAAAGCAGCCAAACCAGTGCACCACTGATTGCACAGCAGCATTGAGTGTGGGCCTTGTGACAGTTTGTTTAAAGATGCATTTCTGATGCCAGAAGCAAACCAGCCAGAAGGCATCTGTAATTAAAGTCATATTGCAATCCTTTCACTTTATGGGACTCTTCATTCTTGCAGGTGTCTTTAATCCAAATTCTGAAGACCCACTGCCTGGTCAGTTGAAGAAACAGCTTGTTCTAAGAATTATCAGTGGTCAACAACTTCCCAAACCACGGGACTCCATGCTGGGAGACAGAGGAGAGGTATGAGACAGCTGTGATTGTTATTTTGGGATGCAGAAGGTTTCTTTCCATACAGGCTGGGCTAAGGATGAGGATTTCACATCCTGCAGTTACTTGTCAGGAGTGACAGAACATGAATAAATCAGGTCATGAACATCCTACATCTTCAGGTGGTTTTCTTCACTTTTAAACATCATAGCAGTGGTTTGATGGTTTTCCTCCAATTGCCAGCTCAGTACTTCCAGAAGCCAAAAAAAGGGAGAGAGATCTTATCAATTTAATAATCCACTCCAAATGGCTCAGGACCAATAATTACCCAGCCGTTCATGCATAGTGCCCATATTGTAAAAGCCATTTGCTTGGGTTTCATCTTGGCCATTCTTCCTTTTCAATGTTTGTTGCTTTTTGTTTTTCAGATCATAGATCCATTTGTTGAAGTAGAAGTTATAGGCTTACCTGTTGATTGCTTCAAAGAACAAACCAGAGTAGTTGATGATAATGGTAAGATTATCTGGGATTTAGGTTTTTTTATGGCTGAAACCTCCTCTTTCAGACAAGGTTTTTCCTAAGAATAGGAGTAGATAAGATTTGGTACCTATTATAACAAAGCACTGAAAAATGGATTTCAGCATTTTTAATGTTAATTAGACTTGGATTTTGACTTGTTTGACTGAGTTGGTATAAATATGCTGAAGGCCTTGGTGTGAAACAAGACATTTGTTTTCTCATTGTGTGTGAGAGAAGGGTATTTTGAGCTTGGTCAAAAGGCAGGCTGGCCAAACCCCTGCTGGAAGCAGATCTAAATTTAGCCAAGACCCAACTCTGTCCTTGCAAAGCCTCGTGCTGCTCCTTCTGGGAGTACTGGATTTTCCAAGAACAACGACCAACCTGTCAGCAAAACCATGCAGCTTAGGCATTCCTTGGGGAGGCAGACTTCTTGTTTCTTGTGGATGAGATGCCTAAAGATGCTTTCCCTCCCCTTGCAAGGTTTTAACCCCATGTGGGAGGAGACGCTGGTGTTCACAGTGCACATGCCAGAGATTGCCCTGATCCGGTTCCTCGTGTGGGACCACGACCCCATCGGGAGGGATTTCATCGGGCAGAGGACAATAGCCTTCAGCAGTATGATGCCAGGTGAGAGAAAGGTGGCATCCCAAGTTAGGGGGCTGGGATTTTTCCTGTGAAAAATGAAAATTTTAACATGTCCGCTCGCTGCAGAAATTTCTGGTTAAAACAAGAGACTGGAGTTTGGGCTCTGAGTTCTCTGCCTTAGCCACTGACTGATACAGTGATAAAGACTGAATCAATTAACCCCAGACTTGGGACTAGATTTTGAAAAAGTGGGTAAGAGGGTTAAGCAGGGTGGGTAAATACTGTGGGCTTGGCAGGCTGCTGCACAGAATCTTTACTCCTTTAGTGCTTTTTCCTCTCTTTCTTCACACCAGTTTTTGAAAAAACTCTAGACTTTTGCTTGGTTTTATGACTGTGAGTAGAAGTTTAACACAGAACAGAAAGTTACCTATTCTAATGATGGGATCCAGTTATTAAATGTCATTTTCTGACAATTTCCTCTTTCTGTTTTCAGTTCAGTCTTTCACATGAAAGCTTCTTGTGTGTGTATTTTTCTTTGCTTTGAAAGTAAAGAAAAACGTTTGTGTTTAAGATTAAAAAAAAAAAAATCATCCAGTCTCAGTAAACTGACCTTGGATGAAAGGTTTGCAGTCTTAATAATGGCTGAAAGTCCAGAGGAGAGAATGTGGTCAAGTTTAAACCATGGATTGACAGCAGCAATAACAGACCCTGGCTGAAACAGGACACGGCTGTTTTACAAAATCCTGACAAAAAGTGGAGGTGAAGTTTGCAAGTGGTGTGGCTCAGGTACCTGAGTGTGGCAAGGTGATGCTCGAGCCTGGATCCTCACTGAGGAGGAGCTGGGAGAAAGCTGCTTGACATCTCTTCTGCTGCTCACAAAAAGGGAGTGTCCAGCTGCTGCTCCTGTGACCTGTGCCAGCCCTGTGCCAGCTCTGCTCCCTCTGTTTCAGGTTACAGACACGTGTACCTGGAAGGCATAGAAGAGGCTTCCATCTTTGTACATGTGGCTATAAATGACATCTGTGGTAAGGTGAGTGTCTCTGTGGTGTGCAACCCTCCCACAGAGCTGCCAGCATCTTGTATCACACCAGGGAAGCTCAGTGGGTGACGGCCCAGGCTGGCATTTCTGTTCTCTTAGAGTAAAATTTATCCCTCTGCTTGTCATGGTAGCCTGAGATCTTTCTGAATCCGTGGAGATAAAGGCAAATCATAGGGAAAGCTATAAAAGAGATTCTTGCAGTGCCTTTTTGAGGAAGCCATAGGGGAAGGTTATTTCATTGCAGCACACACATTTATATAAATAATGTGATTGTGTCGAGTCCTGTGAGGGCACCTTGCTGAACCAAAGGTCACACACCTTAACCCTGAGCTCTTGTTCCCTGCAAAGCTGATGCTGTAAAAGCTCTGCCTGATGTTTCAGCATTTTAAATTCAATTAAATTCTCCGAGCTTATTTGCTTGGATTTTTTGCCATAATAACTCTCAAAGTGCAGAGGAAAGGTGATGCTCGTAATAGCTGGACATATTTACACTCCTTGTCTACTATGAAGGGTGTGTTTCCTTCACACGCAGGAAACAAAGAACTCTCAGGCTGCCACATCTCAATTTCCACGACAGTAAAGCCCTGATTTCAGGCTTATCCTAGGCCAGATAAAACCGAGGCAGCTCCTGTGCTCTCAGGGCAGTGTTCTGTGCTGTCAGCACCAGTGAAATGCGGGGCTTTGAGCAGCTCAGTTTGTTGGTGCGATATCAGCATCGCGACAGCAGGAGGAGGCATCCGGCGGGCTGGGAATGCCCAGTTCCTCCTCCACAGGGCAATTCGAGTCATCCCCGACTCGGAAACAGCTTTTGGAACTGCTAGACTTTAATCACCGCTTAGCTACTCAACTCCATCAGCTTCCAAGTGGCTGCCCTTGCCAGCGGTGTTTAAAGGAAGGGACAATGTTCATCCTCTGTGGATGCTTGAAGGATTTGCAATTCAAACCTCCTCTGGCAAATTCTCAAATCATAGGGAAAGCTTCCTAATTATTTGTTTCCTAATTATTAGTTTCATAATTATTTGCTCTTACTAACTTCTGATGAGTGGCTGTCTGCAGTCACTTGCACTGCAGAAAGGCGACCTGTCCGTTGAAATTTTGGCAGTTTTTTTGGGACCTGGATTTTCTTGGTGTTCCCTGATTGCTTCTCATGGTCACTGCAGTCTCTCTAGGTTTGTTGGTGTTAAGAAGTGATTCTGTGCACTGATAAAATATAAGGATATGGAATGAAAGCCTGTATGTGTTGTGGTTTTGGTTGTTTTTTGTTTGTTTTTTTTTTATTTATAATTTTTAATAAAAACTACTGAAAATGTGGAACAAATATTACACATCCCTTTCTGGTTTGGTCTGTCTGAATCGCTTTTTGCTTTGATTTTTGGTTAACAGAAACTGTCCAAATTAGAATTTTTTAGTTTCTCCTCTCTTAATTACGGGCAGTGAAATCACCCTGGTTACCAGTCTGGTTTTACCCATTCGTTATTAATCCAGAGATTCTAATGCAAACATTTACATTTGGGGACTTTTTTATCAATGGAGATATTCCACCTGCTCAGTAGCTTCGTATTACTAAAACAGTCTTAGATTTTTATTTTTTTTTTCATCTTAACTTTGATGTGAAATCTCTTTCAGATTGCTCTGTTTCCTGGAAAGGCTTTTCTTTGTTTCTGTCTCTTCTGTGGTCTGCTCGTGTACTGCAGAATTTCTTGTGGTTTTTCTAAATGTGCCTATCTCTGAGACCCTCCCTCACTGTTACTCTGCCTTTACTCTGTCTGTTTGTGATTTCAGTGGGCTTCTCTATGTCAAAAAAGTCTCCTTTTAGAAGCAGAGCGTTTTTAGACGCCTTGAAGGTACCCCTCCTGTCTCAGGGAGGTGCAGACACCACCACACACCTGCATGCCTTGAGCTGGTGGCTTCATTAGCATCAACGTTTCCTCGTTAGCATCCTCGAGCTGTCCAACCCATGGAACATGAATTGTGCCGTGTGACTGGGTCACTCCTGGGGTCATTGGCAGCCAGAGAGCCCTCCCTGTGTGAGGCAGATCCAGGGTACAGGGCTGCCACTCTCCCCCTTCTCTGAGCCTCTCCCTCTCCTGCCTTTTCTCTTGAGGGCTGTAATTCAAACCCCTGTAAGAACATTGACAGTGAATCGTTTGCTAAATTGTGGGAAAGCCTCTTGTGCTGTTTGTCGAGTCTGCTTTAGAGAGTGAAACAGCCCTGCAAAAGCTGGGCTGGAAGCTGAAAGCACAATATCCTGGATCTCCCTCAAAACTGCTCTCTTTTATTTTTTTCCTTCTTTTAAAACTTTTTTTTCCCCCCCAAGTTAACCAAATCTGCCTTTGGGTTCTTGAATCACCCTATTGATTCAAGCAACAGTGTCCAGCTTAACAAAGCTGCCCCAAAGAAGCCAGAATGACACCTGGGGCCCTGCACTGCGTGTCACCCATTCCATCAGTGCTTCCCTTTTCTTTTTGGTGGATATTATTTGTCTGTGTTGTTTGTATGCCAGTTTTTTCTGGGTTTTGCAAATATTTATATTTCTGATTTTTATAGCAATAAATTCATGTACTTGCCAACTTGTCTCCCACCAATCCAAGCAGACTGTTCAATAGTCTGCCTCTCACAGAAGATTTTCCAATATTTAATATTTGCCTTGCATGGGAAAAATAAATCCCTACCATCTTTATCTCATCCTAAAGGTAATTTTTGATGATGTCCTACTCACACTGGAAATAGGCACGTGATAACTAAACTGCAGTCATAATAATTGACTACATATTATATGAAAAATAACATTATGAACACTTTTATTGATTCTTGTGTTGGCCAAATAAACCTTGGGCCCACATGGCAGCTTGGGCAGGACCATGGGGGTTAAAGCTGCCCTTAGGCCAGGCTCAGTGCACAGGGCAGCCAGGATCTGTCCTTTAAGTCCTGCCCAGCAGAACTAGAAATGCTCGAGCATGCCCTCAAATATTTCTTTGGGGGTGAAAGACCATTGTAAGTTAAATGAGGCACTTCTGTGCCATTGTTTGGCACTGCAGAAATGTGACCTCAAGTGACATCACAGGGCAAAACTGGAACTGGCAGCGAGTGCCAGCAAGCGTGGCTGCTGGTCAGGTTCTGTCGTGGACTTCTCAAAATGCACTTTAATCCTGGGTTTGTTCATTCCTGATGCTACAGCTGCCCAAAATCTGATCCAACCGGGGGCTAAAGAGAACAAAGGGGGAGAAGTAGATTGAAAGAGAAATACCTTTCTGTGCTCTAAGTGATCTCTGTGCACAGAGCAAGCCAACACTGTCTCAGGCATCTGCCTGCTGCTTGAAAAGCTGGCAAGTACACCTGGAATGTTTGCAGGAATGCTGGAACTCTGTTTCATTGAAATGTAAATCAGTTGTATGGTGGTGGGAGATTTATGATGGTGAATTTATGTGTTTAATGCTTAAATAACTACTGAAGATTATGGAGAACTGTATTATGACACTGACTAACTTCCCTTGTTTATAGTGTGTTTCCTCAGTGCTGAAAACATACACGAGTGTCTTGGGATAAGTGTTGTATGGTAGGAAAAATTACCAGAATGTAATCACAAAGGTAGAGATTGAAATAGTCAATGATCATTTGTGTGTGCATAGTTAACTGCTATTCATGCCAGTGCTCAATTCAACTGAAGTGTAGATCTCCTTTATACTGAAAAATTATTCCATTTTATGGTCGATGTTTATTTACCAGCAGTTCCTAGAAAATGCATTTGCAGCAAGAACTTTAAATACATCTGCTTTGGGCGAAACTGAGAAAATCTTCAGCTTTCAGAATGAAACCCTTGTAGACAGAAGTGTTTCCTTTTTTTTTTCTTTTTGTCTTTTCAATAGCTCTTATGTTTATGTAGATGTTGTAAGTAGTTACACGCTAGAAAGAAAATGATGACAAATACAGAGATAAGCGTGGCTGGAAAATGTTATCTAAAAACATAGCTGAGAAAAAAAAAAAGGAGATGTGTTATTTTGCAAGGCTGCTGTTAGTGATTTTTTTCATTTTTAATGCCTGTTCTATTTCTGGGTTAGTTCTCATGCTGATGGTAGGAATCCAGCAGGAGTCTCTGTATGTGAATGATCATTTGTTCATGAGTTCCTGTGCCCAGAGGAAGAGCCTTGCATTTTTTATAAGGGACTTTTTATATTTTTATTCTTTTCTTATTTCTTTTGCAGGCCAAACAAGCTCTAGGTCTAAAAGGGCTGTTTCTCAGAAATCCAAAGCAGGCCTCTCTGGACAGTCATGCTGCTGGGCAGCTCCATCGCAAACATTCCTTTAGCAGCCACATCCTGAGACGGACGGCCAGTGCACCCACCAAGAGCCAGAAGAAGAACAAGAAGGGCTTTCCTGAAATTGCGTTTGACACAAAGGACAGCAGCTCTGCAGGGGCTGGAGAAGGGCGGGAAGTGGAAGCTGCCTCCCAGCCTCGCTTTGTGCAAGAGCCAGAAAGTGCTTGCCCGTCCCCAGCTCCCCGGGACGGTGCCGCTGGGGAGGCACCTGGCAAGGGCTTGAAAGGTAAGGCCCAGGGCTCTCCCAAAGGGCCAGGGCAGAGCTGTGGCCACCCCGGGGCTCCTTTCAGCGAGCCCTTGCCCCGGGCACACAGGGTGAGGCTGCAGGAGCCCCAGGGCGAGAAGCAAAGCGTCTTCGCCCGCTGTGCCATCAACAGCTCGGGCAGGATCGGAGTGGCCACCAACTGCATGAAATGCATGATTGGCTCCAAAGAGAGCCCTGACCCAGAGGGGCCGTGGAGTGACCACCCCGGCAGGCCCATTGCTAGAGACCCCCTGCACCCTGGGCAGGGCAGCAGTGCAGAGGAGAGGGTAGAGCTCAGGACCTGGGTTGTCAGAGGGCAGCCCAGGCCGCACTCAGATTTGCAGCCTTGCAGCAGCCCTGGAACTGCAGGGGATCTGACGAGGAGCACTCAGTGTTTTGTGACCCCAGGGAAGACGAGTGGTGACTCTAAGTGTCACGGGATAAAGGCTCACTCCCGGCAGCGGTGGCAGTGCCAGTCAGGTGGCAAGTATGGAAGCACTGTCAACTTGGTTGCGGCCAGCAATGGCTCTATATCCTCCGACTCCAGCAGTCTAGAAAGCCTTGGAAGCCCAGAATTCCCCAAGCACTGGTCTGAACCTTCTCGAAGGCAAGTGGGCACCCTACAGAGGGAAATGAATGCCTTGTTCGTTCAAAAATTGGAGGAAATTCGAAGTAAATCCCCTATATTCTTTACTGGTAAGACCAGATTTTCTTCACCCTTCTCCACTGTAGATCACATCATTGTCTCAGCTTCTGCATAGCGTCCTTCCTTAGAAGCTCCTCTATGTTGTTTGGCTGTCGAGGTCTTTTTTTTTTAGTTTTGGCAATGACAGGGAAAAAAGTCTGCATAAATATTTTTATTTTCTTTTTTTGTAGATGTGTCTGGTTTAGATTAGTCCTTGCCATGCCTAGTTAACCGTCTGCAATAGTGACACTGTCAGTAGCGCATAAATGTTGAGGTTGTTTGTTCAGGATTTTTTGTTTCCTTGGTTTTCTTAGTGAGTGTGGTATGATACTAAGTAAATTTTAAGATCCAAACCAGAGCATTAAGTGAGATTGAATATGGAAAACCCACATCAGCAAACAAGATTTCCATTATCAGCCTTTGTGTTCCACTGAGGAATAGCCACATCAGGGATGATGTCTAATGTGCTCTCTGAAGAACAGTGAACATGTTCCCTCCTCAAAGACCTTGCAAAATCACTGCTGTCAGTCCAGGAATTACTGGATGGAATTCTCTGCTCTGGGGTGTTCAGGAGATCATATTTTACAAACACAGCAGCTGATTCTGATCCTAAATGTGCATACAAACATTCCCACTGTGCTGTGATGTTCCACACTCGCCCTGGCTGTGGCACAGCACAGAGCAGCAGTGTGTGATCTGCTGCTGCCTGACATCAGCCAGGCTGGGGCACTCCTGGCATTCCCCACTGCAAACCAAAATGTGCCCACTTTGAGGAAAGGTCCTAAAGCTGCAGCATTTTGTGGTTGTTTCATGCCAGAAACAGGAGTGTGGTCACAGGGACTGTGTGACTGCACCTGTACCATGAACTGGGGGTTAGTGAAGGTGGGAAACCAAAGCAGAGGCAATCAAAGGACACCTTTAAGTGAGAAAAATGGCATTTTTCCTCCTGATTTGGCAGGCACAGGAGAGAAGGAAAGAGATTTTGATAAGGATTTTCTGCTTCACAGAATTGTAAGGAGAAAGTAGGAAATACAGCTTTTGGCTGTGACTGCAAGAGCTCCCCTTCAATTCCCTCACCCTCCTCATTAATTGTTCAAGAAGTTTGGACACTGATGATTACATTTTCAGGAACAGTGAAGTGACTTTGGTGCTTTTCCTAAGATGTAATCCCTTTTTTAGTAACAGATTCTACCTGCTCACCTATAGTAGACTTCTTTGAAAGCCCCATGCAGAAATTTGAGATGTTTTATGTGTTTGACCAGTTTCATCTGGTTGGATGTCTGCAATTTACCTTCTTTTTTTTACACTTTTTTCTTTTTTAAACGTATTTTTCCAATATTTGCTTCGGGCTTTTAGGAAAATACCAGGACAATGGGAGGGGAGAAGTTTGCTGGTTCCCGTGACTTGCAGTTAATCCAAAGCAGCAGAACTCTTTCTATGCCTAAATTATTGGCATTGGGCTTTTCACAAACTCTGAGTACTGTGACATATGAAACCATTTCCCATTATCAGTGCCAGCTCCCCCGCCAGCCCCCCAAGTCACTAAACAAATATTGTGATGTGCTTGAAATTTGATTAAATCCATCTGACTTCCCAAGCATGGAATCAGCAAACCTTTAAAATGGTGAAATGGTGCCTTGGACTGGCTGCTGCTGGTCCAGTGACAGCCCCTCTGTTTGCACAAACAGCTCCCTTTCCCATCCTCCTGCAAGGCCGTGTCTTGGGCCAGGAAACCAGGGAAACCAGCTCCATGGCTGCACTTGGGAATTGGCATTCTGCTGGGAGAAGTGTCCCTGGGATAAGGCAGGAGACTACAGCTGGTCCTTGATGGCACCACTGTTACATTTTCCAGGGATTTCCCTTCCAAGCGTGCCCCAATCTGTGCTGGTAGATGGGCAGAAGGAGAGTTCCTAAGTCTGATCAGCTCTGGGCTCTTCCTGACACTCCTGCAGGCACTGAGAGTCTGCAATGTTGGATTTGGATCATGGGCACACGTGCCTGATTCCCTTCTAACCCTCCCAGCTAGTGCAGGGCAGGCCAGGGCAGAGCTGCTCCCACCCCTGAGCTCCTGCACTGGGCTGGAAATCCTGGTGCCAAAGGAAAGGCCTGGTATTCCCTGGGCAGGTTCTGGGAGTGCAGCTGATGTTTCCCATTAGGAGAGGGCTTTGGAGGAGTCCAGCTTCCTCTGAACACCTGGAATGTGTCCTTGCCTACCTCAGGGTACTTGAAACTTGATGATTTTTAGGGTCCTTTCCATCACAAACCACTCTGTGATTCCATGACTCTGTGATTCCATTCCCCCGTCCAGTGGAGTCTGTTTCTTCAACATTAACAAATATTTTCATTCTTCTATGATAAAAAAAATTAACTTAATATCTGTCCATGTGTGGATTCCATTGAGTGCTCTGGTTGGTCAGAAATTCTTAGGATCCTACAACCACGTGTGAATATTCCTGTGTGTCTCCTTTCCCTCCCTCAGCACTAATTTATCCTGTTATCTGCACCTGCCTTCCCTACATTAACTGGATTTTTCCTCTGTTCTGTCCTATTATTCTACATGCCCACTCTGTCTCTCTAGTTAAGAACTGAAAGGACAAGCAAGTCAAAGGTAATGTCTGCTGAGTGTCCCTGATTCCAGCACCTTGTTGCCTGTAGTCCTGGTTTTTGCTTGTTTGCTGCCCTATAATTACCTGCTCCTGTATCCTTAAGGTCGTGGTCTGGCTCGGGGGTGCTTTGTTAGCTCTGGAATGCATGTCTGCACTGTGCTTTGGAGATAGGGGAAATAATCTTTTTGGCATGATTGCTTTGGCTCCCAGGGTGCAGGTGATAAACATTGCACTGAATGGAGCATTTTCTCCAGGTAATTGGTGGCTGTAGTGATTCTCCAGGGTTGCACTCTCAGCCTGCTGTTCATGACCCATCTGCCTGCAGAGTTTTTTTGAAATAGAAATTACCCAGTTTTTTTAAGAAGAACAAAGTCTGTTCAAAGCTTTTGTTTTGTTTTTAAAAGTTCCATTGCCAACATTCCACTGTCTGCAGATCATTTGTAATCTGCTCCACAAGTCCTGTGCTGCTTCTCTTTTGAATGGTTGCTCATTGGGATCACATCTGCTGGTCAAAGTGGTGTTTTTATTGTTGTACATGCTCTGGTTGTGCTCTGATACCCTGACCTGTTTGAGTGCTGGAAGGAAGGAAAATGCAAATCAAGTGGTGCTGGACGGTGGAGGAAGCAAAGTTGGTTTACAAAAGGGGACACAAAGGGCAAAAATTGCTGGGCACTGTTGTTGTTTGATAAGAAAACCAGAACAGTCACATGGTGCTGCTGTGCATGGACTGAGATTTCGTGAAGCAACAGGGCTTTGTGCAGCTAAAACTGAATGTGCAAAATGTTCTGCTGCCTTTGGTCAAGCATTTGAAATCACAAGTTACTGTAAAATCATGATTAACATAGGCAACTAGTACCTTGAGAAGAAAATAGTAACACATAAGGAATGAATCTTAGTCTAAACTGTAATTTGTAAGAGATAACTAACCCTGTATCTCTGTTTTTCTTGTTTCTTTCTCTTTCTTTTTGTGCCTCCCAAGCAGATATCTGCCACTTCTCAATCCAGAGGTCAGTCACTTCTTTATGCAGCCTAGAAACAATCACAGAAGAGCCTGTCCTTGCCAAAGAGAACCATCACTGCAGCCTTGTCTTCCCTGTGCCCGTTACCCCTTACAGTGATTCTGAGGAAGGGTCTGGGTCTGACCATTCCACCGAAGCTCCATCAGAGGCAAGCAGCACTCCCAAACAGCCCCAAGAACCCCTACCCTCTAGAGAACAAGGAAAAAATCTGGCTGCAGAAGACCAAGGGCAGGATGTCCCAAGGGCAGCTGACACAAGTTCAGTAGCCTCAGAGGATGAGAGGACAAGGGTGGCAGGATGTCCCACAGAAGGAAATGGCTGGACACAGTGCAGTGAGGCTGAAGATCAGAGTGGATCAGCAGCACACCCCCAAAACGCCAGGCTGGTAGAGGCAGCAGATCACGGTGCTGGCCAACCTGTAGGAAACTGCCAGAAGCAAAACAACCAACCAGGACAGGCATTAACAGACATGAAAAGCACCTCTGAATCCGAAGGGCAAAACCTGGGTGCAGCAGCTGTTCCACCCCAGCAATGCAACGTCATTAACAGCACACAGACAGATTCTCCCCAGAAAGCCCAGGCTGCACAGGCTGTCCCTGTCTCTGCTTCTCAGACAAACTCTTACATGTTGGCAAGAAGGGCAAAGAGTGAAGGACTGAAGGCGTCAGACTCCTCAGCCTTAATAAAAATTCCGAGCAGCCTGTCTCCAGCAGCAGAGGTGTACTTTGATGCCACTGTCAATGACCGGATCTGGAGCAAGCTGGACTGCGGCAGCCACCGTGACAGCATGTCCTCCTCGTCCAGCATGTCCTCCAACGACACCGTCATCGACCTCTCTCTGCCCAGCCTGGCTCGCAAAAGCCTCCCGGACCTGGGCATCCGCCAGGACAGCCTGGAGCCCCTGGCCATCAGGAAGGGCATGCGCCCGCGCTCCGCCACCACCTGCAGCAACGAGATGCCAATGGTCAGCAAGAGCAAGTCCAACCCCAACCTGAGGTGTGGCCAGCTGCCCGCTGACGAGCTGTGCCCCCGGCCCCTGGCCAGGAGCCCTCAGGACACGTTCTTGTCCATTCCCAGAAGGCACACCTGGAGCAGGCTCTACATGGAGAGCCTCAGGCAGTCCTCTAACAAATCCAAAGCGCACGACACGGTTGGGAATAACCAGACAAAGTCCAAAAGCCTCGGGGACCTTACCTCTGACGACATTGTGTGCACTTTTGAGAGCAAATACCGCAGCATCAGCAGGAGCTTTGTCACCCGCTCCATGCGGGAGCAGCGCCGCTCCTCGGGCCTGCGGCCCTCGGCCAAATCCCGGGACGAACTGACCGAGCAGCTGAAGAAGCTGACGGCCTTCCAGCAGGAAAATGACATCACGTCCCCCATCAGCCTGGAGCCCAGCGAGTCGGAGGAGGAGGGCGAGAGCGTGGGGCTGCTGCGCCGGTCGTCGTCGCGCAGCCAGAGCCGCGTGCGCTACATCGCCAACAGGGCGCGGCAGGCCCAGGAGAGGCAGCGCCTGCAGGGCCGGGCACAGCTCGGGGGCAGCCCCATCGAGGAGAGGGGCAACCCCGAGGGCGCCTGCAGCGTGGGCAGGGCCGGCTGCACCGACCCTGCTGCCCACAGCGCCCTGCCGGCCTCGCCCAAAGCCCAGCCCGACTGCGGCGCGGACACCGAGGTGTTCTTCATGCTCAAACTGTGACCCTGGCGGCGCTGGGCACTGCTTTCACTCCTGTCACAGCAAAACGCAGCGGCCTGAGAGGCCCAAAACGTCCTCCCACGGCTCGGTGCTTCCTGGCCTTCTCTTGAGCCCAAGGGTGCTTCATACCACGACTCCAAAAGAAGAGATGAGGATTCATTTTCAATTGCGCTTTGCCCAGCCTCCGATTTGGCCTCCTTTGTGTGCGACCACTTCTTGCGTTTGCAGTTTGCTCTTGGTCTTTACTAATTTCAATAATTCTTCTGACAATAGATAACCTTGATGTTTAATAGCTAAATGTGATGCCAACAACAGCTAAGGTAAATTTTGCTCTTACAAATCATGGATCCATGTAAGGAGGCTGGACCTGGAATCACATTTTATTTTCTGGAAGAGTTTGAGGCCTCTGAGGGTGTGAATTAATAATGTAATAGATATAGTCCATCTTCCATCGTGGACCTGCTTATTTCAGTGAAAATCCATATTTTCTCTTTGAAGAAGAGCTCTCTTGTTCCAAAGCAATGCTTTTATAAACCCAGCCTGTTTATATCTCTCTATATATCTCTATATATACACCTGTGTGTATGCAAAGATATGTCTGCCCAAGTACGTACACATGCACACCCTGAAACTGAACTGTGACTGCTCCTTGTCTCGAGGCATTGTCTGAGGGAATTGAGACAGGAGAGAGGAGGGAATGGCTAAAAATAGACAGGAAGTATCTTCTGACTTTACTTCAGAAATGGCTACGAAGCATGTTAGTCTTTTCTTGAAACAGCACTGTCCCTTCTTATGGTATTTTAACAATGCTGCTGTACATAGCACTTTTTGAATGAATTTTACTATTTCTGTATTGCACTGCCATGCAAAATTTTCAATGATATGTTTAAAAAAGAGAGATATTTAATTTTTTTAGATGGACATATTTAGAATTAAATAACAGCCTAAACAGAGTAATAATTTTTCCTCCCCTCTTTTTTTTTACTTTTTATTTTTAGGAATGTTGTCATGTGTCCCCCAAGTCCCCTGTTTTGATGTCATTTATTATAGATGTACATTTTATCAGTGATGGAGAAGAATGTTTACTGAGATGCATTTTAAAGAGAAACAGAGGATTAATTTTATTTCAGGCTGCATAGAGTCCCTATTATTGAGAGGATATTTTGCCTTTATAATGATTCTTTTGTGTATATTGCAAAATTTAAGAATTTGTTTGTAAAACCACCTTACACTACCAAAATAAACATGTTTAACCTTCCAGCTGGTGACTCTTGAGCTGTCACACAACACTGGGGTTCGTGATACACAAACATGGTTCATTCTATCTGCTTTGTTTTTCAACTTCCTTTGTGGATAACATTTGATTTTACTGTTTTTCAGAGGGGTAGCCAGCGCAGACCCTGCTCAGATTTTCTCAGGTCCTGCAGAACATGTGCAAGGCTTGGCAGAGGCTGACATTCTGTGGTGTGAGACAGCACAGGGGCTGGGGCAGAGCCCTGGCTGTGAGGATGAAAATTCTGGGGGAACTGGTGGAATTAGTAGCCAAACAAACAGAAGGAGCTGATCCATCCTGGAGCAGCTGTACAAGTAACACAGATGGCCCTGTTTCATCACTGAGGGGGTTTAAAGTCTGGCTGAAAATGCTGCAGCACAATTTTGCTCTTCACCTGTCACTTGACTGAAAAATCACTTCTATTCCTGTCCCAGCAAAGTGCACAGTGAAAGTGCATTTTACTTCCTTCACACTCCTCCTGGAAGTGTTGTCACTTGTGGAGCTGGTTCTAATTTTAGTATAACTTGGCCACAGGAATTTAAACTCTGAGATTCCAAAACAGTAACAAAATTTAAACACTGGGATATCAGAATATAAGGCTGGAGGGGTTAAATTTTCTGCTTAAAACATTTTCAAATGCTCTTCAGTGTGTTTTGTCTGAAAATATTCCCTCAGTTTTCCAGCCTGGCTCAGATCTGCCCTGCTTGCAGATCCCAGGAGAGCTTTGTGCAGCACAGGTCTGGGATGTGCACTGAGGTGACCCCACAGCATCACTGCAGGCTCTGAAGGAAAGGAGGTGAAGCTGCAGCAGAACGTGTGATCTGCCAAGAGGAGCCTCCCATTGTGTCCCAGCACAAAGCAAATTTCATTGACATTCTCTGGATGAAAAATCATTCTTGTAATACTTTAATTTCGGACTGAAAAGCTGCAGGGAGTCGCTGCCTTTGTAACTTTTGTGCTTTTGTAGCTTTATTGCCAAGTACATGCAACTTGACAGCTTTGGAAAGTTAATGTGTAAAAGGCCTATTTGTGTCTTCTCAAAGACTAAGTCTCACAATCAGATTATTTTCATCTTTAATTGATTAAGCAAAACTTGTTAAATTAATGCACCTCACAGGAGGCAGCATCATGTGGCATTTCAAAACATTTACCTATGTTCAGAATTTTAACCAACAGTGTCTGGATTTAACTCGTTGGGGTACATGTGGAATTTGCCCTCTTGCTTCCAAATTAGTAGCAACCACTTTTACAGTTTGTTTTGTGGCACTGCAGAAGACTGACCATTCATGGTGTATTTATTTGTTCCTGTAAGTGGAATTTATTCCAGCATTTAAGAATTATTTGGAATTTAAGTCAGCAGAAGGTCAGAGTTTTGCTCTTCTTCTGCTCTTCCTGCACATCCTGAGACTCCTGGCTGTGGATTTTGGTTCATTAAACTGTAAGATCCGAAATCCAAAGTCTCATTTCACAAGCAGGGTACTGGCCGTGGCTGGACATGGGATTTAGGATCTGTGTTCCCTCAGCTTGGCCTTCATGGACACTGATAATGAACATCACTTGTGTCTTTCAAAGCTGATCTTGTCTGTGTGATCAACAGGCAGGAAAATGGGCACAGTGCTGGGGACATTCCAGCGGGAGGAATTTCACAGGGACACCGCAGGCCAGGAACAGAATTTTGTGAGTCTTGATGCAGCCCTGAGCTGTTTGCAGAGCCTGAGGTCCTTCCCCAAACCCCGGGTGTCCCCCGGCCCAGCGGGCACGTTCAGAGGCTGCTCCTCCTCCTCCTCCTGCTCCTCCTGCTCCTCCTGTCCCGGGTATTTAACCCAGCTCNCAGGCCAGGAACAGAATTTTGTGAGTCTTGATGCAGCCCTGAGCTGTTTGCAGAGCCTGAGGTCCTTCCCCAAACCCCGGGTGTCCCCCGGCCCAGCGGGCACGTTCAGAGGCTGCTCCTCCTCCTCCTGCTCCTCCTCCTCCTCCTGCTCCTCCTGCTCCTCCTGTCCCGGGTATTTAACCCAGCTCGGGATGCCCGAGCCCGCGGGATCCCCGCTCCTCCTGTGCCGGGCATCCCGAGCTGCCCCTGCACGGACGGACGGACGGACGGACGGACAGACGGGCCCAGGGAGCTGCTGTAAGTGAGAAACTGCCTTCAATTCCTGCTCTGCTTCTGGCAAGGGGCTAAGCCTGGTGCCGGCGGCTCCTTAACCCAGCTTTACACCCTGTTGGTGCTCTTAGATACTCCCTAAGCAGCGCGTTTAACAACTTTATTTACAAGGTGATGCGTTACCAGCTCTGATTAGTTTGGGTTTTTTCAGAGGAGCCACTTGGAACAAAGATGATTTTGTTGCATGTACTAAATTGTAAGGGAAAAGGAGCAGGAATTTAGAGGTTAAACCTCCCAGGAAAGGGCAGCTCCCCCCTGGCTCAGCCTGAAAGCTGCTGCCTCTTTTCCTTCTTTTTCCCCCCGTGGTTGATGCAGCTGCTCAGTTTTTGCGCTGCCCTGGCAACAGCCAAGAGCAGCAGCAGCTACTTTGTCTAAAAAGTAATTGCAGGATAAAGTCGGTGTTGGCTTATGTACGGCTCAGATCTCAGCCCTCTCCTCTGGTCCTCTCACAAGGATATTCCCACTTGGCTGCATTTTTTAACAGCAGCAACAACAAAATGAGCATTGAAATTTAACCCAGAAAGAGCCTTCTGTGGAGGTTTAAGTTTTTTCTCTCATTAGGTGAAAAATAGAGGGAAAATGAGTGAGGGGAAGTAGTGAGCTGTAATGCTAAGAGTTTTCATAGGATGCAGAATTGGGGAAACTTCCTAAAGGCTGATGAGGTGAGAACACTAAATCCAGTGTTTCCTAAGCATCAGTCAACAGCCAGTAATGCCTCATGTAGTGTATTTTTGTCTACACATTCTCATAAATGTGTGGTTTTCTTGGTAAGTTTGGTAAGTTTTCTTGGGCATTTTTAATTTATTATTTATCCTTTCTGGTGTAATGGTGCTCTGTACCTTGTTGGACAACAAATACCATTAAAAATATTGCTGCTGCTTCCTCTCCTGCCCTTTCCCCGGGAGGGAACCCACAGGGAGAGAACCACCAGTGGGCAAATCCCCTTTTTTTATTTTGTCACATCCTTTTTGCTGCAGCAGGGACTTCACCAGAGCCTTTCTTTAGTATTTGTTCTGGCTAAGCTCAGCAGTGACTGTTTTCAGCTGGAGACTTTGCTTGGAGTTGTGGGTCTGCAGAAAAAGGAGCAGAAAATCCAAAATCCAGGACAAACTTATCTCACCCTTATCTCAAACTTATCTCAGTGATGGGGAGCTGTAGAACCAGGTTTAACTGCTTGCCTTTCACCTCCAGCAGGAAGGTTCCTTTAGAGCAGCAGGAATTTCTGCTCCAATGGATAAAGGTCTTCACTTCACAATCTGTGTGGTTACAGCCGTGCTGCTCCTGAGGGAATCAAGCCAGGCAGGTGAGGAAAAGGATCCAGAAGTGTTGGCTGCACCCAAACCTGGTTTTGTTCTTCTTCAGAGCCTTAATTCCTTCAGTTTTTACCTGCCAGTGCTGGCAGGATTTTGTCTTAAACTCAGAATTTGCTTTCAAATGGGTTATTAAGAGATTCCCCAAGGGCTCACCTTGTGGCTGTGGCTTTCTGAGTGCTGCCACCAAGTGCCTTTGATGCCACCAAGTGCCTTTGCTGCTACAGCTGCAAACCAGATGGCAGAGATGGGGGCAGATGAAAAAAGCCAAGAGGAGGGGTGGGTTTAGGTGTGGTTATTGTGCTTAAAGCTGCACTTCTGTGAGTTTGTGGACCCTTGAGCTGTAGAAAGATGCGCTGAGGATGGGGGAGAAGACTGAGGTGAGGTGGCCAGTCCTGACCAGTGCCAGGAGCCTTTTCCCCAGGAGTCCAGCAGGAGCCTCCCTTTGGAAGGCTGGGCAAGCTCAGAGTAGCAGGAGCAAGGAAAAAGCTGAGATTTTGCAGCCACAGTCACTTCCTGCAGCCACCAAGCTACGGGGAAGGGAGGGACGAGTCCTTCCCTTTGCCCTGTGCTGCTGCAGCCTCCCAGGAGGATTCCCAGGAGGATTCCCAGCACCAAGCCTCGATGCTGGGAAGTGTCTCTGCCATGACCTGGGGTTGGTGCTGCAGCCCCATCGCCCCTGGGCCTTTCAGGAGGGCTCACAAAGGGGCTTTGAGCCGGGAGCTGCAGCCCTCAGAACGCTCTGCCGGCTTCCAAGGAACCCCACAGGCCCTCAGAAAGGGGCCTCCAAAAGCTGCTGCTGGCTTTAGAGGGTTTCTAAAGGGAGACAAGAGAACTCCTTTGTGAACATTTCCAGCCCCCATGGAGAACTGTAGTGGAGAGGGAAAAAACAGGTTTTGTTTTCCAATAATGTGGAGTTCAGCACAAGGCCAGAAAATGCAACACCAAAGAAGGAAAAATAAATACATAATGAATGAATATGCTGTTATATTTAGAGAAAAACTCACAGCTTTTGCTTGAAAGAGTGAAAACACCCTGCATTTTTTGGTTTATCTTGAGGGATTTTTGACTTTCGTGCTGTGAATTCTCTGAGCCCAAAGAACAATGCTAAGCAGATTCTAGAAAAATCACCCCGGGCAATTAATAAGCAATATATTGAGAAAATTGTGGGTTTAATTCTGCAGCTCAGATGCAGAACCTGCCAGCAGTAGGGAAAAGGAAGAGTAAGAAAAAACAGAGTCTGGGAAGTGGGTGGTGAGGAACTTTTGGCTTCTCCTCAGGGGAGAATGGGGCTTGGCAGGAATGGGGGCAAACCGGGGCCGTGTGAGGAAACAGAAGAGCAGGAGCTGCCCCTCCTCAGGGATGGATTGGCTGTGCAGGATCCATCCCTCGGAGGGCGAGGGACATTAGGTGACATCATCAAGTGACATTAGAACCTCCTGCAGCCCCACTCCGTGCCTGTCTCTGCCTTCTTTTGTGCCCTGGGGGAGGAAACCAAGGGAGTTTGGGAGCTGAGGGTGATAGTTCTGATTATTTCAGTGCACTGTGAAATGAGGAGCTGTAAACACACACAAATCTGATTTTGTTGTATTTTTCCAGGAGCTGGGAGGAATGATGATGCTATGAGTAAGGTATGTTTGAGTTCATTAGTGCAGAGCTACTAACGAAGGCACAGGGCAGATGATCTTAAGTATTTAATTCAGAAATAGTGGTCAGAGTGTACAAAGATTTTAATCTGTGACGAGTTAGCATTTTAAGTACACTGTTCATGGCTGGCTGTGTCTCTGTGCTGGTTTTGTTTGTTTGTTTCTCTGTTTGTGTGGGTTTTTTTGACTGAATTTTTATGTCCAGAGCTCAAAATTCAGTCGTGCCCCAGGGAAGAACCTGCCAGTAGCCCTGTCTCCGTGGCTGGTAGAGTTGGGGACCTTGTGATCACAGCTCCCGAGACAAAGCTCATCCCTCAAACCCTTCCATTGCACAGAGAGAATAAAACAAAGATCATGTGGCTCCGGGAGGACTGAGGTTTCTTTTGCACATTTTGTACTGCATATATATTTATATATTTATATATTTGTATATTCACACACACCTATACACATCCTCTCTGTCTGGAAAAACCACCCTGTAATTTTACAATAAGCAGATACATTTCAGAACAACAAACCTCACAGAATTTGGCACTTCACTGGAAAAAGCTTAAATTGCCCTGAAATGGCTTTGATGAGGAATCCTCTCGAGCCGGGTGATTGTACAATCGGAAGACGAATCTTTAACTCGAATAAGTGAATCCACGTTTTCCTCTCCTCCTCCTCCTCCTCTCAGGTTTCCAACTGTTCTGTGTCTCCTGGAATTGCTCTCTAATGAGACCTTAATTGGCTGCTAATTCTTTTGTTTGCAGCACGAATTGGTCTCTTGGGAAGGCTGCACACACCATCTGAAGATGTGCGGCAGCGTTTGCAGTGATTTTTGTTTGCAGCAGCCAATGAAGTGAAACGCTGTGATTTATTCATTAGTTAGGGAGCAGCAGCAGCCAGTGCAGCTCACGGGGCAGGTTTGGGGCTGGTTTCACTCTGGCACACCCCAACACCCCCCAGGTCACCCAAGGTAAGGCCCAGCCTGGGGGGGCCATGCCTGGGGCTTTGGAATCCAACTGTTCCTCCATTTCTGGTTTGCAGGGCTCAGACTCGCGGGGAACAGGCGAGGGTCTTCCAACGCTGACTGTCACAACGATCCTGGTAAGGCTGTGACAGTGGCAGGGAACGGCTGGAACTGCCCCTTGCCTTTTCTATCCCAGCCATTTCTGTGCAGGGGTGCTTTGGACTGGCTCTGACGGGATGTCCCTGCTCCTCGCAGTGTTTTGGGGGCTGGCTCAGGGCTGCAGAGGTGCCAGCTGCCTGTAGTGGTCACAGGGAGGATTTGGGGGCTGTCACTGTGGGCACAGGGCTGTGTCAGTGCTCTGGGGAGGCAGCCAGGCCCCTCTGCTGAGCTACACCTGAGGGGCTCAGTCCCCTGTGTGTTGTTTCTGCCCTGAGGTAGGAACAATGTAAAGGTCACACAGGGACAAAACCAGGTGATGAAATCCCCCCCAATGCATCACCAGGTGCTCCAGACAAGCAGGACTTTCAGGAGAAGCTGCAGCAGTGAATTTTCTGATCCTGATGTCAGGCCCTGCCCAGCCTGTGCCCCTCACCTGAGGCTTTGATGGGGCCAAAAAGAAAATACTTGGCTTTTAGGCTGCGAAGAGATTTTCACTTATTCCTGTGGTACCCGTGACCTGCAGCACGTAGCTGCCCTGCTGGTGGTTCGTGTCTCCAGGGAATATCTTCCCAGTCTGGAAACTGGGAAGTTGGAAACGTTGTCCCTGCATTAACGTGGGGAGGAACAACGGGGAGGGTTTGCCAAGGCCGGGTTTAACTCCCTGGGTGTCCCTGCCCCGTGGGAGGGCGGCTGCAGCCGTGTGTGTCCCCCCTCCCAGGAGGATCCCTACGTGATGGTGCGGGGGGCAGAGCTGGAGGGATACTGCATGGACCTGCTGGGGGCCCTGGCGGGGATGCTGCGCTTCCAGTACCGCGTGAAGGTGGTGGGCGACGGCCAGTACGGAGCCGTGGCCGCCGGCGGCAACTGGACCGGCATGATCGGGGAGATCCTCAGGAGGGTAAGGCCAGCCCGGGCTCCTGAGCTGCTCTGCAGGGCCAGCACAGCAGGAGCAGCTCTGGGGCTTCCTTAGGGTCTGCTCAGGGACTGAGGAACTGGAGTTCTCCTGCCTGGGGGGGTGGAACTGGTGAGCAGCAAGGGTTGGGTTGGGTTTGGCCCAGAGAGGTGGGAATGGCACGAGGAGACAGCAGGAAAGGCCTGTTACAGCCAGGCACTGCCAGGGCAGCACTCGTCTGTGTCTGTGTTCCTCTGCAGCCTGTGAGGCTGCACAGACACCTCAGCAAAACCTACCCTGAGCTTAACCCCTGGGTGAGACTCATTGCGTTCAGAACAGCAATGCCCAGACTCTTCAAGGGATGCTTGAATGCACATTTCACCCCATCATGTGCATTCCCTGTGGCTGCTGCTCTGTCACCTGTGGGGAACACTTCAATTAAAGCTCTTTGCCCCTCTGAGCTCAGTCTGTACCCAGCTCAGCCAGAGTCAGACAGGAACAGCCTTTTGTCCCAGGTGAGCAAACCCAGCCTAGCTCCTGCTGCAGAAGGAAACCAGAAGCCCCAGATACCAGCCAGCACCTCACTGTGAATGATTCCACAGGGTGGGATTCCATTCCAAGGATTTCCATGGGAAAGCTGTCCTGTTCCTGGGGGAAGGCTGTTGGCTGGGAGAAGTGATGCCATTTCAGCACCTGCCCACTCAGCCAGGGAAACACCTGCTCGAGGGACAGAAATGTTTGAGGGACAGAAGTGTTTGAGGGACAGAAGTGTTTGGGGTACAGAAATGTTTGAGGGACAGAAATGTTCCCTGGGCTGTGTGGCTGATTGTTTTTTATCTCCTTGGCAGGAAGCTGACATTGCAGTGGCTCCACTGACCGTCACCTCAGCCAGGGAAGAGGTGGTGTCCTTCACCACGCCCTTCCTGCAGACTGGGATTGGGATCCTGCTCCGCAAGGACACGGTCTCCCAGGACATGTCTTTCTTCCACTTCCTGTCTCCGTTCAGCAAGGAGACCTGGACAGCCCTTCTGTTTGCTTACCTGCTCACGTGCTTCTGCCTCTTCCTTGTGGCCAGGTACAAACGCGTTTGTTCCACAGATTGTGTTCAAGTCAGTGGCTTTCTCACCCATGAAGAAATTAGAAAGTCCCAGGGATCCTTTTGCTTTGAGGAACCTCTGTACAACTCTAGTACAAAGGCGAGGAAAGCTTAAGCCCTGTCAGATTAAACCAGCATTGTGAGTGGGATCTCCCCATGAGGTGCACCAGATCTCTCGATGGGGATTATTTTAATTTTTTTCCTCTGAATGTCTGTTTTTATCCTGTCATTTTCTCACAGACTGAGCCCCTGTGAATGGAATGAGCCAAAGAATGAAGAGAACCACTTCACCTTCCTGAACAGCCTCTGGTTTGGAGCAGGAGCACTGGCCCTGCAAGGTGAGCTGGGAGGATGCTCCAGAGCTCCTCTGGGAGCAGAGGGGTTTTTAAGATGATTGTGCACTCAGCTCCTTCTGTGACACTGGGGTGAAAATGTGTCTTAGTAGGGACACTTGGAGCACTAAACCAGTTTGGGGAGGTGTGATTACAGACTTGCTGGGGTTGTACAGGTGATTGCCTCCAGCTGGGGAACATTTTCTGTTCTGGGCAACCATCTGCTCTGGGTAGCCACTGCTCTGGGCGATGCCCAGCTGAGCACGGCATGGCAGCTTTTACAGAGGAGTTGTTTGTGCAGCTTTGGACCTCTGCTGCTGCTCCAGCCCTGCACTGCAGCGTTGGTGCTGCTCAGACCAGCACAGTGGGGCCCTCCAGGCTCAGGCACCAGGCAGGGTCTGCAGTTTGCCTTTGTTTAAAGGGAAGTCTCTGTAACTCAGGCTGGTCAATCTGCAGTTCTTGCTGTGTCTCTGGGCCCATGTCCCCTCCTGTGTGATTTATGGTGATTTGTGGTGGTTTATGGTGATTTCTGGTGATTTCTGGTGGTTTATTGGCTCCCTGTGGTGCAGGTGCCACCCCCAGGCCCCAGGCACTCTCGGTGAGGGTGGTTGCCGTGGTCTGGTGGCTCTTCACCCTGGCCCTGCTGGCCGCCTACATCGCCAACTTCACGGCCCTGCTGAGCTCCGGCAGCGAGCAGCTCCCCATCCAGACCTTCGAGGACCTGGTCAAGCAGAGGAACCTGGAGTTTGGGACACTGGAGGGCTCCTCGACTTTCTACTACTTCAAGGTGCAGAGGATCTGTTGTGCCCATACCCAGCTGAGCTGGGGCTGAGTCACACAGCTCAGGCCTTCTAACCCCTACAACGCCCTCATCACTGTTGACTCCCTCAGTTTCCCTGGAATACTTCAAATAATATCATTATTGTTCGGTTCAGCCCTTCCTCCACCTCTTCTCCCAGGGAAGCGTGCACAGAACTCTGATTTTTATTCTGTATTCTCCTTTAAAAATCTCTCTGCTCTTCCTTGTGTACCTCGAGCAGCAGGTGCCATCTACTACACTTGTACCCCTGCATGATGCTTGTCCCCGGTGCTGGGGACAATCTGTGCTTGTAGGAGTTCACACACAGTTTAAGTGCTCTTCTTCTCTAAATAGTTTTACAACCTTTGCACGTGCAGGCAGATTTTTAGTTTTGGTGGTTGTCTCACACTTGAGTTTGACCCTTGGATTTTTGGGCTGCAGAACTCCAAGAACCCCATCCACCAGATGATCTATGAGTACATGGAGAAGCGGCGGGAGCACGTTCTGGTCAAGACCTACCAGGAGGCCGTGCAGCGCGTGATGGACTCCAACTACGCCTTCATCGGCGAGTCCATCTCGCAGGACCTGGCGGCCGCCCGGCACTGCAACCTCATCAGGGCCCC
>VYXF01006338.1:140735-161633 GCA_013397295.1 Polioptila caerulea | reverse complement strand
ACCACGGCTGGGACCTCTCCCATCCTCCTCTCTCTCCCTCTCCTGCTGCCCAGCATCCCCCTGGACCAAGTCTCTGTCCATCGCCGTGCTCAAGCTGCGCGAGTCGGGCGACCTGGACTACCTGCGGAACAAGTGGTGGGAGAGCAGCTGCCTGCGCCAGAGCCGGGAGCGCTGGGGGCCCCTGGAGCCGCCGGCGCTGGGGGGGCTCTTCCTCACCCTGGGCATCGGCCTCGCCCTCGGCATCCTCGCCGCCCTGGCCGAGCTCTCCAGCAGCAGCCGCCGCGCGGCCGCGCACGCCAAGGTGGGCCCTGGCTCTGGAAATGAGCCCCATCCTGCCTCCCTGTGCCCCTCCTTTGGCTCTGGCACTGAGCCCCACCCTGCCTCCCTGTGCCCCTCCTCTGGCCAAGGTGGGCCCTGGCTCTGGCACCGAGCCCCACCCTGCCTCCCTGTGCCCCTCCTTTGGCTCTGGCTCTGAGCCCCATCCTGCCTCCCTGTGCCCCTTCTTTGGCCAAGGTGGGCCCTGGCTCTGGCTCTGAGCCCCATGTCCCTCCCTGTGCCCCTCCCATGGCCAAGGTGGGCCCTGGCACTGAGCCCCATCCTGCCTCTCTGGGCCCCTCCTCTGGCCAAGGCGGCCCCNCTGGCTCCTGCATTTAATCCTGTCCTGCCTCCCATGTCCCTCCTTTCTCTAAGGCAGGCCCCAGCTCCTGTCCTGCCTCCCCATGTCCCTCCTTTCTCTAAGGCAGGCCCCAGCTCCTGTCCTGCCTCCCCACGTCCCTCCTGCCCAGCCAGGCCCCAGCATTTCCACCCTTGGTTTTCAAAGCTGTGCAGTGGGCAGGGGTGAGGGGAGGCTGTGCAGTTACTCCTTAAAAGTGCCAAAATTTCACAGCTTGGGCTGTGGGATGGGTTTGGAGCCTGAACAGGGGTAAATATAATTAAAATAGAATAACTCCCATCCACACCCTCCCCTTCCCCCAAAACCAAAATAAATTAACATCCCCTGAAATCCCAAGGCAGCCAAACTGCATTCCACTACGCTGGGTGTTAGAGAGAACAGGAAATGATCCGTAACAAGTTTATTGTCAGTGATGGCTGTTCTTTAGTCAGTAGACAAGGAAAACACACACTCAGTGAAAGTGCCCCAGTGTCTGAGTGTGCTCCTTGGTGCTCCTGCTCTCCAGCCCTCCCAGTGTGCACATGGAAAAGATGGATCCACAGAACAACCCACCCCCAACCTCCTCTCCCCCTTTCTCTTTCAGAAATCTTGTTGCTCTGTTTTCACAGAAGAAATCTGCACTCGTCTACGCATAAAAGGAACTGCCAGACAAAGCCAGGAGACGTCAGGGAAGGCAAATGCTTAAGGAATTCTTGCTGCAGGAATAGGGCCTGTGTTAGGGTTGGACCACGTCCTAGGAGCTGTAGCAGTGTAGGAAGATGTTTTTCTGCTAGTCTAGAGTGTTAGTTTGCTAATTACACACAGAGCACTTCTGGAGTGGTGGTGGAACTGCAGACACAAGGAAATTAAGCGGCTTGGAAGGATTTAGGTGATAAGGGGTAGAGTGGAACTGTGACCAATTGATAAACTGGAGCTGAGCTGGCCAGGATGGTGGAGCCGTGTTTAGGTTTGACGTTCACCCTGTAAGTCCATGAAGGCCTGGAGGAGGAAGTGACTGGGGACAGGTTAATGTGAAGCCTCTGCTACTAATCCCTGTGTGAGGAACAGTCGTGAAATATTAAAGCTCGTGGCTGTCTGTTGTGATCAGGAACAGCAGCTTAAGCATTGCAGCCATAAATAGCCTCACCCTGCCCTGCCTGAGCAGGAGGTGCTGGGCCCTGAGAAGGAAATTCCTGAATCAGAACTGACAGTGCTGCTGTGTAACCCCAAACAGGCCCTCCCTGCACCCCAAACCCCAGAAAGGGAGCCCCTGCCACCAAGGAACTACTGGAGCTAAGAAATTCCAGGCAAGGCTTGTCCTGTGTCCCTTCCCATCACAGGATAAGGGCCACTCTTGGCTGACAGGGAATGTTTTATTCTTGTTGCCCAAGAATTAAGGCTTGACAGTGGAAATCCATCAGTAGCAGAGCAGGGAAGGAGTGTGGGGATGAGTCAAACACAGCACAGCCCCAGCTCCCCTGCAAGGGGTGATGTGAGGGTGTTTTGCATCACTCTGCTGCTCTCAAAGAATGCTGAAGTTCAGGGGAACAGTTTTCTCAGCTGCATGTTAAACACTTTCCTCATTAAGCTGTTTTCCCTTTCAGAGCTGGGATGACTGAGGCATGGAAGTGTTAGGGCAAATTGGTGGTGAAATCACTCCATTTATGAACTGCACAGCTGAAGGGGGGAAAAAGCAAATTGGGTTCCTTGGGAATAGCTGGAATTGCATTGCAGGAACAAAGACACCAATCCTTGTCAGGCCCAGCAGGGAGAACTGAGGGCAGTAGAAACCAAGGGGGCTCAGGCTGGGAAGTTATGGGTGATCCTGAATCCAGCACTGCACCTTCCCTGTGAGGGGAACTCAAGTGAGACTCAGCTTCCAGCTGCTGTGAGAATTCAGTGTGGCTGCAGGCCCTCCTGCTAATGGGAACAAACAAGGGGTTAGGAATGCCAGGTGTTAGGAAACCAGGGCTGCTCCTTAACTCAGACTGTAACAGCCCTGGCTCAGTCACAGCCTGAGCAACATTTGTGGGGTGAGAAGGTGGATCAGCCCTTCCATCGACTGAGCCCTTCCATCACAGAGCAAGAGAGATTTAGGTAAGTCTAAAAGCTGAAAAGGCAATGTCAGGTTCACTTAGCACTTAAAAACTATTTGGCACATGCTGTGTCACTGCTGGCAGAGTAGGCAGAGATGTATAAAAAAGGTTTCATTGACATTTAAATATATTTCTATATGAATGTCTCACAGAACAAAAAAATAAAGTCTTTTCATCACAAATACTGCAGCATTAAAATAAACACTTACCAAAATAAACAATGAGTGATATACATATATATATTTGAGTGTGCAGACTATAGAGTGAATCATATTGTTGCTTTTTAAGTCACAAAAGCACAATATAAATACGGAATTTCCTGTGAACTCTTGTCCCTGTTGTAATAAAAATACATTCTTTACAGTTAAAGTAAAACTAGTGCAAGTCCATCGGCCGTGCCAGCTCCATCATTTACAGGGCACTTCGTACTTGAAGATGACGCTGAAGATTTTGCCCCCGAGGCGGTCGGCGAGCCACGAGTTCTTGATGACGGCCAGCTTGAGGCTCTCACACCTGAGCACGGCGTAGTAGTTGGTGTGGATGGCCCTGCCCATGCCCTCGATGACCACCAGGTCCGTCTGCCGCTCCCGCACCAGCACGGCCAGGCCCTGGTCCAGGCGGCTGCAACACAGCGCGGTCAGAGCGGCCACTCCTCGGCCACCACTGCGGCCACACCATGGCCACACCTCGGCCACCACAGCGGCCACACCTCGGCCACCACAGCGGCCACACCTCGGCCACCACAGCGGCCACACCTCGGCCACCACAGCGGCCACACCTCGGCCACCACAGCGGCCACACCTCGGCCACCACAGCGGCCACACCTCGGCCACCACAGCGGCCACACCTCGGCCACCACAGCGGCCACACCTCGGCCACCACAGCGGCCACACCTCGGCCACCACTGCAGCCACACCTGAGCCACATCTCAGCCATGCTTCAGTCACACCATGGCCACACCACAGCCACACCTCGGCCACCACCATGGCCACATTTCAGTCACACCTCAGCCACATCTCAGCCCCACCACAGCTCCACCTGCAGCCACACCACAGCTCCACCTGCAGCCACACCTCGGCCACACCATGGCCATGCCACAGCCACAACCTGGCCGTGCTTCAGTCACACCAGGGCCACACCTTAGCTCCACCTGACACCCAACCACACCACAGCCACACCTGCACCTCTACCTGCAGCCACACCCCAGGGCTGCCCCGAGCTGCCAGCTGGGATTCTGTGTGGAGTTACTGGTGCCCACAAAGAGCAGCACCTGAGAGCCAAGGGGATCGACTGAAATGTTGTTTAAATGCACCCAGTCTGGGATTTTGACACAGGTAAGTTCTGTCTCCAATAGAGGAGCTGATCAGAAGGAAATAGGTTAAACAAGGTGAAATGATGCTCCTGTCCCAGGGGATTTTGGCCACCTGCAGGATCTGACACCAGCCATAACCTGACCCAGCTGCCTCCTGAACACAGACAACCAAGGGCCAAAAGCTGTAAGGCCTGAGCAGGGTCACAGGTCTGTAAATGCACACTAAGCACCTCCTAATGGGTGTGCAGAAGTGATTCCCAGTGGGAAGGGGCTCCACAGCCAAACCTTTGACCATCCTGCAGCTGAGAGACACAAACCACACTTGGTGCTTTGCCCACGTACCTCAGATCCAGGCACGGAGAACTGGAGCCTGTCTGAACCAACAGCAGCTTCTCATCCCTCAGTGCAGAGCTGTTCAAAAAGACAAAAACATTAAACAGCTGCTTCAGCAGGGCCTTGCACATCTGGGAATAAGAGAGAAGCAGGAATATCGAAGCCTCTTTTGCAAAGGCTTCCTTTGCTGCAGGGACTTCACCAGCAAACACAATGTTTCCTTGAGCACAAGGATTGCTCAGTCAGCCCTGCATCCTCTCCTGGGGACACTCTGTGTGTGACACACATGGATTTGCCTCTATTAACATAGAAAACTCCTGGAAGAGCAGCTGGAGTGCTTGTCAGGGAAGACATAAGAAGTTTAACTACGGGTGTGCTAGAAAGACACAATTTCTAAATTTGTCACATTAATGAAAGCAAACGCTCTGCCTTGGGCAGAGGCTGCAGGTTACAGATGCTGCTCAAGAGTGAAATGCAAATGCAGGCTGTGGCCAGGCTCTGCTTTCCCCAGGGAGGTGTGACAGGCGTGGTGCTTACTGGATCACGGGGTCCATGGCCGCGATGCGCTCGGTCACGATCAGGGACTCGCTGTAGGTGACGTCGTTGAGGGCAGGGCCAGAGTTACAGGCCAAAATCACCTGGGGGAAAGGTGCCAGGAGAGGTCACACAGTCAGTCAGGCTCTGGCATTCCAGGTGCTTGGATTATTCCCAGTTTGGCAGAGAAGTGTCCTGCTGGTGGGCAGAGACACCTTCCAGCAGTTACCAGAACTCCACAGGAATTCGCAAGGAAAGCCACTCACCTCTGTCCCTCTAGAAAGGAGCTCTCGGACAAAAGGAAAGACTCCTAAAATTATGTCTATTCCACTGTTATCTGCGAAAATTAAGGCACATTTATGAGGGGGACCCTCCTGCAAGAGAAAACCAATGCATTCAGGATGGAGCACCACTCACCTCAGGGAAGTTTGTTATTCACAGCTACTCCTCCAAACCCCCACATTCTATACCCTCAAACACTTGAGCCTTTGGGTCTGGACTGCAGCAAACTCCCAGCACACACCAGTGACAAACAGGAGGAATGGGGCTCCCTGATGGTGTCTTTGCACAGGGGTTTTAAAACAGCCTTGAGTCCCTGTGCTGTGCTTGAGACAGGGCTCTCAAACTCCAGCAATAAAACCTCCACCTGCCACCTCAAGCCAGGCCTAACTCCAGAGTCAGGCTGTGATCCTGAACGTGCTGGGTGCCAGCTGGACCTACCTTGGAGGGTGTTTTAAGCCAGCCTGGTGCTGACTGAACAGGATTCCCTTCTGCCAGGAAAGGGCAGGATGGACTGTGGGGGCAGTGACATCCTAAAATGAAAAGATAGTGCCTATTCTCCATTAACCTCTTAATTGGTTCTCAACCTGGTGTTATGAAACTTAGTTCACTCCAGTTCATTCCAGCAGAAGAACTGAAAAATGCTGAATTCCTAATAAAAACTGACAGGACAGTGCCTGTAGTTCCCTAATTATCCCTGTTACACAAGATTAGCTGGTGCTTTGTTTTAGGATGGAGCATGTAATGATTTGCCATAGCCTGCTCATCCCCAACCTTTAGGCTGCCATTTCCAACAGAGGGATTTACACAAAGACACAAAAGCTTTTTAATTAATCTTAATTAAATGGTAAAAGAGATCACATGGGAAAAAAACCAAAACGTTTTGCTAATTGATAAGTTCATTACTTCCAGCAAGCTCTTACATTAATGCCAGTTTTAGGTTGGCTACTCAGGGGGAGGAACAACTCAAACATTACATTTGGTCCCAGGTTTTTAAATTCAGGGGTCTGGGTGTATGGAAATAAGAGCCCTGCTAAGGAGGGGAGGCTCTGGAGCAGCTGGGCTCCAGTGGAAATTCAGGGAAGCAACCACATTTCAGACTAATTCCTTTTTTCTTTTCTTTATGGTGAATTATTTGGGATTTGTTCTGTTCAAACCCCACTATTACCAAGGTGGTTTGATAATTAAGGTGTTTAATTAGTGGGTTAGGGTCACCCAGGGTCATACCTTCAGTCGCTCCAGCCACTGGCTGTAGGAATCTTCCAACCAGGGACGTTCTGTGGCACAGACAGAGCAGTGTCAGCATTTCTTATCAGCAGCCACTAACTCTTATCAGCTGTCATTCTGCACATGGTACAAGCAGGAGGTTCATGCTGCACTCACTGAAGCATTGAAGCATTTGAGCTCAGGTTTGGAATGTTAAATGTGTAGGTTCACAAAGCTCCCAAGCACTCTGTTATGGGAATGTCTCCATGAGAATAGGCCTGGAGTGGAATTTTCACACTAAAACTCTGGGGTGGTGTGAGTTGGGTGCTGGACCCCCCAGGACACTGTTCCCTGGCAGGGACACAACCGTGAGTGATCACCTCTGTGTTTAAGGAGAGAGTCTGCAGGTTTAATTCCTTTGGAGCACTACCCAAACTCTGGGTCTGCATTTAGACAACCCTAACAAGTAATGATTACTTGTCATTGGGCAGCAGAACCCCCACAAACATTCCCACTCCATTCCCTCAGGAACCTCCAGCTCCAACCACCAGCACAGATCTCCCCTTACCTTGGAGCTTTGACTTGGCTTCTTCAAACCCAAACTGTGGCTCAGACTCCAGAACACTGGAACAGGAGAGAAACAAAGGGCACACAGTTCAACACCTCCATCTCACATCAGTGGAATTCAAACATTTCTTTAGCTGGTGCCCAGCAGTTTTACTGCACTGCTTATACTGGGGGTGTCTGTGGGTCCCAGGACTGAGGAATGTATTTTGTGATCATGTTAAAAACAAGAGGCTCATCAGGACATTAAATCAGAGTTCTGATGCTAAAAGATAACAGCCTCAGCAATGTACAGATGTTTGCAGGCAGTAGGCTACAGGGAAAAAAAACATTTTTGGGTCTGCAAACCACCATGAAATGTAATGACTTAAACCAGCTGCAGAGTGTAACAGTGCTGTACAATGGCTGATGGGGAGATTGAGGAACTCTATTTTTTAGGAAAAAACCCCACCACTGGACATTCTGTAGCTTAAAGGGTGCTGGTAAAGGATGTAACACCTACTCTGAGACTGCCTTTGCTCCCCAGTCAAAGACATTCCCTGCCAGAAGTCCTTTCACCAGTGCAAACTGCCTCTCCTCCCAGCCCAGGGAGTCCAGGGACTCGATCACACTCTGGAAACACTTAAGGGCTATCCCATTTTCTTTCTGCTTTACCTGTAAGACAGACAGGAAACATTGGATTTACAGATCAACGTTTCTTACCCAGCCTTGGCTGTCTCAGTCCCAAGGCCACATTCAAGCATGTCCTCTGTGGTCATGGTCTCTCATGGACCAACCAATCACTGCTGTCAGAGTGCTTAGGACCAAGAAAAAACTTTCCTGGATTCTCACAAAAGTGTCATGAGTGCCAGGATATGATCTATAGCCCAAGAATTACTTTTCTTAGCAAGTTAGAGATGCAATAGATCTTGAGCAGATTGGGAAATGGATCTTGAGCAAGGTGGGGAATGGGAGAGTATAGACACAAAAACCTTGTAGCAGTAACATGATGCATCAACCCCAGGAAAGCACTACCAGCAGTCCCACAACATCTGAAGAGTGGCTTTGATTTTTTTTCTTTTGTTTTTTTGCCATCATCCCAAATTCTCAGCAGCTCTCATGTTTTTTTCTCTTCTCTGCCTCCAGTGAGATCAGTGTTACAGGGCGAGTTCTCTTAGGAAATTGAAAATTATTCTGGGTACCAAAATCTTGTCTTGGCAGTAAACTTGTCTGAATTACAAGAAGCAAACATAAACAAAAGCCACCTCACATGTGTTTCATCCCTTTCTCAGAGTGAAGGTACCACATGACAGTGCAGCCAGGGAGAACTTCCTCTGTATTTTGCAGAAATATGTCAACAGTGAGGATAAAAGTCTTGGATCAGCCACTAGCACTGTTGTTGTTTATATGTCACACAAACAAGTGGTGAGAAGTGGACATACAGAAATACTGACTCAAATGTCCTCTCCCCAGTCATTTCATGTCACAGAACAAAACACAGAGAGAAAACAGCTGCACAGTGGCAAGGAATGTTTTTAAGAGCAGGAGGTTGTGCAGTGTCCACTCCAACCCAGAGCTGAGCACCTCATAGGTGACAAAAGCAGCCACAGAGGAGTGAATTAGAGCAGTGTCTGGTGACAGCCTGGAGACAGTGTCTGGTGACAGCCACCACACACTGCTCAGGAGCAGGGCTGGCACCAAGATTGGCTTCTCAGGGCTGTCAGGCAACTGAAGCTGGGGATATTTTTGGTTATCATTATCCTCACCAGGAACCTGTTCAGGTGAAGGGGTTCATGTCCCATTCCCCAGGGTTCTTTCTCCTTCCCAGCCACTCACAACCAGTGCAGGAACTGGTTCCTAATCCCTCTGAGCCATCCATCACTTGTACAGCTTCAGAGTATTGGAAAAGTGTCTTGTACTCACCTTGGAATAGGGGTCTGGAAAATTGAACTCATTCAAACAGTGTTCCCTTGTATCCAAGAGACTTCTGACTGTTAAGGTACCATAAGCACTATAAAAAGGGAGAAGGGGGAAAAAACAAATCAATTACTTCAAACAGGGAAGTTCTTTTTCCCTCTGTTTTCTCTTTAAGTTTCAGCCCCTCACACGAGCACTGAACCTGAAAGTCACAGGTGCTAAACCCTGGCTTTACAATAAGATCATTGAATCTACAATAAGATTATTTAAATACAGGGAGGGAGAATGTTCAGAATTAACTTGCTGCTGTTTTTAATAACCATGTACAAATTTTTAATAACAAATTTTCTGCCAAGATAGAGTTTCTCTGCTCTACTCCAACACATGAAATCCAAAACCTCTGTACAGAGGATCTGATGTTTGGCACAGAAACCTGCCTGAGCCTTCAGCCTACTTGGCTTTGTTTGCTCTGCCTCACAACCTGGTTGGTTTTGGTGGGCTTTCACTGCTCAACAGAAGCAGCAAGTGATGCAAAAGGGAAAATAAAACCACTTACAAGGGCTGCTGCCTGAGTGTCTGGAGCTTGTTCCAGTATTTCTGCCGGAATTTCTCAGCTCTCTCCTGTGCATCCACAGAGTCTGGCTGACTGGCTGCAGCTCGCTTTGCCACCTGGCACAGGAATGAGGCAACACTGGAGTTACCAAATTAACTCTTCCTCCTTGTACCTGATGTGAGGTTCAGTCTGAGCAACAACCCCACCATCTGCCTCCCTGTTCTGTGCCTGCAGCCTGGCTGCTCCCTCCCACACAGCACCTCCCAGCCTCCCTTCATTCCAAACAGCAAACAATTTCAATGTCTCTTTTCATCCCCAAAATTTTGAAGTTTGTTTTCCAGACTGTACTGTCAGAAATTAAGCACATGTTCTACCTACTTAGAGGAGGGGAAAAAAATAACAATGCACATATACTAAAGGAGAAACAGGCAGAAATTTAATGGTGCACATCGACCCCTTGTGTTCTCTTTTTGTTTACTCCAGTGAATCAGCTTCAGAGCAGTGTCTGGTTCAATTGTGCTCTTCCCATGGAAAAGTGTCTGTGAGGCAGCAGGATTGCTCCCAGAGGAGGACAACCCAAGGATCTCTGGCCTCTGGTTGTGTAACTGTCCTGCTTTCAGCTCAGTACAGAGAGGTCCAAGTGCCATTAAAGAGAAAATGCTTTGAAAACACCTTAAAAGCTAAAAAAAGCACCACAAAAGAACATTTCTGCCTTTGAAGGGGCCAAGCCCTACCTTAAGAGATGGGGACAATGTCAGGTGCCTCTGTTACAGGGAAAGGGGCTGCACTTCCAGACGGGTGACACAGCAGGAATATTTTACAGGACAAACATGCTGCTTCACAGATTTGTTTCCTAAATACCTGTGTCACTCACACAGGACTGTTTTGTGACACTTACCCCATCCAGTGCCTCCTCAAAGCAGGTAAGCCAGTATTTTCTGGCCATGGCATCATCTGTGAGGTCAACAGTGTCTGGGATGTAGGTGGAGGGGTCTTTCAGCAGTGGCAGGTTGACAAGTGGTCTCTCCAATCTGTCCATTTCCAGCATATCAAACTAGAGGAAGAAGGAAAGAGTTGGATTAGAACTCACTCAGAAATTAATTCACAATGAATTAAAGTAGCACAAGGGCTGCAGAAGTCCAGCCACAGTTAAGACTGACAGATTAACAGACAATTATAGGTCATCATAAATAATCCAGTTCCCTCTGTGGATTATTTTATCCATGCCCACCCTATAAACAGAAGTTATCCAGTGTGAAAATAATCCACTGTGAAATCAGAAATGCAGTACTGTCAGTGACTTTAAGAGATGACTTGTGCTCTTCTGTCCAATCTTGTATTTGTCTTCTCATAGGAAGCAAATTAACACTGCTTAAACATGGTGGAACACTAAATTCCAAATTCTGAGGTATTTCAGATGCAGCAAAATCCAGCTGCTCCACAGAAAGGGTAAGAGACAAACTTTCCCCCACTTTGGTGAAGGAGAGAAGACAAAGTAGCAGCCAGCCTGTTTTATGAAACATTCCACCCATCAAAGGACACAAACACCACACCAGACACCAGACTGGTCACTTCTCTGGGAAGCAGGAGCCCCAGGGTCAGGAAGCAACCAGCTGGAGAATAATCACCTCTGTCCAGGTCACCACTGCTAAGAGAACACACACAGCTCTAGAAAAGACAGCACATACTGTACCACTCCGTGTTCTCTGCATGGGGTAAACATCAGGGGATGTGCTCATAAGCCCAGAACTCCCAGCATAATTCTCTCCCCAGCTGTACTGGTTTGGATCTAGAAAAGAGAAAGACACAGACACACATAATCTGAAAATAAAACTGAGAATACTCCTGTGAGTGAGCCTAGAGCCAGCATCCCTCTGAGTAGCTGCTGCACTACACAAGCCCCTTGTCTTCAAAAGCAATCAGAATTTTTCCCTCTAACCCCCAAAAGAGATGTTTCAACCACTCAGTGAATTACCTGCTCCAAAGAGCTTCAACCTGAATGAGACAAGAGAGAATTTAAATTCTAAAATAATTCTTTTTAACCCCATTTCCTCATCATTAATCAGCATGCCTCCAAAGCACTGAGCATTTCTTATTTCTAAATCTAGATCCATTAACAAAACAGCATTACAGAATTCTCAAAGCACAATGTAAGCTTCAAAGAAACACTAGTTATTTCTAGATTTGCTTTATTTGAGAAAAGTTTAATGAGCTCAGATGTACAGTACATGCTGCAGAAGCCATGTCTTTAATTCCTCAGTAGCTGGTTCCTTGCCCATCTCTATCAAATGGGCAGGAAAAGAATTCCATTTTTTTGGAGGTGGATTTGATACTTACTGAGCTGAGTACCATGAGCAGCCTGTGGCTGTGCCACTGTAACCAATGTACTGCCAGGCTTGCCAGTACATCAACAGGGGAAAAGGAAAACTAAATGGGCAGAATTCCACCAAAGCACCCTGGATCCAAGGGATCTGCACAGAAGGGTCTCCTCTGTGAGGCTTTTCACTCTCAAACAAACACAGTTTGGAGATGCTGGTTTTCCTCAGAACATTAAAGGAATTCAGAAGTGGCCTCTTAAAGAGGGGGAAGTTCTCCAAACCCACATTTCACCAGCTGCATTTAGAGCTGTGACTGCTCTTTACAGAAGTGCAGAGAAGAGAAGAGCCCAGTCCTGCTGCCTTCTCAAAGGTGAGCAGGAAATCCAGTGAGAAATTAAGATGTCCCTGCCAGAATGTATAAAACCAAAGCCCAGCATCTGTGTTTATTAGCGCCAAATGGATTTATTTAGGCAACAGCTTACATGCAGCCTCTCAAGAGAAACTTGGACAGTACACTGACATTTCAGAACACAGCATATACAGAACAGAGCAGTGCTGTACTTACTGTCTTGTTCAGCTCCTTTTAAAAATGCCCCAATGGCTCCCAGGTAGCCTTCATGTCTCAGGAACAATGCCTGAACCTCTCCCTGCCACAATATGAAACATTGCAATTGGATGGTCCCTGAGGGCTAACAGGCACTTCTTTGTCACTAGTTTCACACTTTAATTTAATAGAAACAACTAGAAGATGGTAATAGTCATTTGTGCTACATTCTCACACATTCAGCAACTTTAATGGTGCTTCTGGAACAGCTCAGGGAGGAACTGCTCACACACATCATTCCCCAGTTACCACACAGCTGGAAAACACCCATGCACCAGTGGTGTGTGCTCTTTGGCCTTCCCTGGAAAACACCACTGCATCATTCCATGAATATTCAACTCCTCTTGCTTCACCAGGCTGGAAATGCAAGGTCATGTGATTGCCAAGGGAAGTGTGTGCCACTGCAGCCAGCACGTTTGGGACACTGCTCAGTGTCTTTGTCATTGCACTGCTCTTCAACACCACACAGACACTCTGCATTACCCACAGGCAAGCATTCCCCCATCCAAATAATGCAATTATTAATGCAAAATACAGGAATGCTGGGGAGGAGAGCCCTCCATCCTCACAGCAGGGCCCCTCAGCTTTCCCAGGCTGGGTGAGACATGGCCTTTTCCAAGGAATTCAGCAGTGACTGTGGGAACAGCTCACCCTGAGGGGAGCTACAGAGAAACAGGAGCTCCAGCTCACAGGGAAATCTGGATTTGAATCCCTGGCAAAGTGTCTCTTACAACAACCTAAACTGCAGTTTTGCAATAGCTTTCTTGGAACTCAGCAAGTTTTACAGAAAGGGACAACAATGGTGAAATAAATAGGGGAAAAAGCAGCACACAGGAGTCTCCTGCATGAAGCACTGAGATGAGAAAAAAAATAGTGCCATCTACTCTATAAAATTCCCAAAGTGCAGGACTTATCTACCTGTAACAACCATTAACGAGCTTGTGGATTGGACCTTTTTCCTAGTCAAAAATCTTCAGTATTTTCCACAGCTTCAAAACCTGCAAAGAACTTCAGCTTGGTTGATCTGGGGCTTGATTTTCTCTTTAATAACAAAACCCCACTGACGCCAACTGTCTCAGCAGAACAACCCCACACTGCTTGGCCTGGGGGTGGAAAGATGCAAATCAGCAAGAGGAATTGAATAATGATGGTGACTATCAAAGAACACAGTGGAAACTCATTACTTGGAGCTACAAGACAGACTGTCAATCAAAAAATAATAATAAAAAGAGAGAGGGAGGTAGGGAGAGAGAAAAAGGGCCAGACACAACTCCCAGACATTTCACACTGATTTCACCCCTCCCACAACACATCCCTGCCTTACCTACCTAAGGAGCAGCCTTCTAAGCTTACTTCATGTGCAAATTCATTTATTAAGGTATCCCAACAGCCTAGAAAAACACCTAAAATGTAAGTGTGCTGTAGGGAACTGGTGTTTTCCTCACCTTGGAGAAGAAGTTGATGCTGTAGGTTATTGTGCGCATGGTGACGGGGTGGCCCCGGATGAAGAACCCTCCAAAATAGATTTTATCCAGGCTGTGCAGTTTGGCATAGAGGCAGGCCAGCTGACCAATGTCATTGCTGATCATGTGGAGCAAACTTTTGGCCATATCTTCTTTGGAAAACTCTGGAAGGGAAGGAAGAGTAAAGCAAATTGCACACAAACTGAGGAAGCTCCAGTGGACTGTGTTTTTCTAACTGAACCTGCAGTTTGGGAAGAAAAATCCAAGGTTGGGGCAGTTTCCTTATGAGTGGAGAAGAAAAGTGTTATCCCCAAGAAAAACCTTACATATAAAATGTACTTCTAACGAGAAGTGTGATTTGATTGAAGATAGCAGGAAAAAAACACCCCTCACTAAGCCTATGTGAAACATTTCTTGGAAAAAAAACTTCCTGGATGGCAGGAATCCATTTCTTCTCTCTAGGAACCACGGGTGAGGCTTCATCCAACCCTCTTGGCCTGAGATGCACTGCAAGTATTTGATCAAGGTACTGCAAATTGTAGTAAATCACTGCCAAATGGCCTTTCTGCAGCCCAGAACGCCACATCTATTTCCCCCAGGAATGAATTCACCCCAGGCTAACCAGACAGCTATTTTTGATTTTCCCTTGGCTTAGGCAATCCCAAATTGAAAACTTAAATGTCTGCTTTTAAAGCAGTATAGCATAATATTTTTAATCAATATTGTGCAGGCAAAACACGAGACCATGAAAGAAGCTGGTGATTATTTCCAGCTCTACTGGCTAGATCACTATAAAGTTGATTCCCAAGAGCCAGAGGAGATGTTTGGGTAGATCTTTTTCACCCCAATACCTTTGTCTGCTGTGGTGGACTTGCCAAAGCTGCTGGCAATGAGATTCCCACTGAGCCCCAGGGTCTGGTAGGCACCTCCATACACATCCTTCACCAGCATGTCCACGTTGGTGTGCTGGCCCTTTGAGGCCAGCTGCAGCAATTCATCAAATTTCTGAGGGTGAGAAGCACGGTTACTACAGCTGACCTGGGCCAGAGTTCTGACCAAAACCAGCCTTAGAATTAACCCTGCTAGCCAAGGAGAGGCTATTTCTAATTACAAGGATGTATCCAGAGTCCCTCTCTGATCAAACAGACAGATCCAAAGTGGAGCTCCTTTAAAGATGAACACCACAATCAACCTTTTTCTGATCTGCAGATATTTTGTTAAATTTCCCCTGAAAACTAGGGTTGGTCAGCACATATAAAACAGTCAGAAGCCTCACATTATCCCTCATCTTGGAAGTCAGAAACACAGGAACTAAGAGGAAACAGAATTTTGTCTTCCTGAAGCACAATAAAAGAGAAGTTTGAGAAAGAATCTCAGTGTGCTTTCACTGTTGCAGGATGCATCACTGTCCCTGAAATGAAACTTGCAGGCAAGCTCCATTATCCCAATACTTAATTTATAACCCTGCTAACTTGAATTTCTTCTACATAATCAAGAGAGAATTAAGAGCAGGCACTGTCATGTTCTAAGACTTCTTCAGGAGCTTTAACAGAAAGCACAGCCCAGGCTGTGCCCTCCCTTTGACATTTTCTTATCTGGTGCATATGTAACTGTAGCTTTTCCTACACTGCTGACATTTAGGACACTCATTCAAGTCACATGGCTCTTTGGGAAGCCCAGCATGATGTCACAGCTGGGCTGGGCTGGGCAGGACTAAGTCAGGCCTTGTTCATCAGCCCAGGATTTAAACTCGTGCTGGCAACCAAGGAACCAACAAAAGGCAAAATTTCTCCTCTCAGCTCCCAGACATTTTGCAGCAATTGTGTGGTCCCTGCTTTCTTCTGCAGACAGTATTGCAGGAACTGGGCTGGCATTTTAAGTTGAGAAGAGAATAAAAAATTACCAGGCCAGTTTGAGGAGGCTCTTGTCCTTGAGCCCCAAGCAGGATTGCTTTTGGGCACAAGAAGCACCTTCTTACTCTTGTCCCTATATTCCACCAGTATCTTTTTCCATGTAAAGCTTCCTTTTATGCATCAGAAGTGTCAAAAATATGAACACAAGTCCAGGACTCAGCCTTGTTACCTAACATTCCAACATTTCAGGCTTCCTCCCAGCATTTAATTTAATCCCACTCTCCTTAAAAGAGACAATTGGATACCTTTGTTTTGGTGAGCAGGGCTCCAAGACCCCAGAAGGTTCCACCTCCAATTGAGCTGCCCCCAATCCATTCAAATTTGTCTTCTGATTCTACCTGTGAATCAAACAAGGCAGATTTATTTAGAAAGTCCCGTTACAATGTTTAGCACAGATTTAAATGTCAGAGTGTGCAGGGTTTTGGAACAGTGGAATCAGTGGAGATGGAATCCTTCCATTGTGGAAGTGACAGGTGGGAAGGGCATGTTGCACATACACCACAAGCAGTTTTGGAAATCTTTGTACTTAATTCTTAGCAAATAATGCTAAACATAGACATTAAACTTGGTCTCTTCAACAGTGTGACAAAACAAAGATCAAAATCACTTTGATCTGACAGCCTTTGTCCTCCTCAGGTAATGTAACCACTTCTCTAAACATCAAATTAAATGTCATTTTTAAAAAACTGGTGAATGGAAAAGCATTCATAACTCTGCAATTAATAGAAATAAACTTTAAAAAAGGCACAATTTTCTTTTCAAACCTTGTATTACCAAAGAAGAAACAAGCACAAATCTGAACCAGTGAGAGGGTTCAGATCCTCTTTGTCAAATCTCCAACAAAGCATTTTGGCCACCACTCACCTTCACTATGGAGACCCCTGAGCCAATGTTCACCAGCAAATAAGGGAAGATGTTGGGGTGGTTTGTCTGGAACCGGAATTCCGTGTCTGAATCCTTCTGGTAAGCAAACACCTCGTGGGGGATGTTCCTCAGCACAAAGTTGCACCCCTTAATTAGGCAGGTCATTACATCTTCCTTATCAACTCTGGGAGGGGAGGAAAAAGCCTTCAATGAATGTCCCAGCCCTCCTGATAAGGCAGTTTGCTTTCGAAGCAGCAGTTTGCTGAGACTTTGCAGACCGGAATTTTCACACCATGTGGCACAAGCCCAGCTCCCTGGAAACATGAAACCTCCATGGGCACATGGTCTGGGGCTCCCCTCCCAGGCCAGAACTCCAGGCTGGAGTTCTGTTACACAGTAACTTTAATCATCTTGTCATTACAAATAATCCTGTTTGCTTGTTTACACTGCTCTTTCCTGCCCTGCTCCTTTCATGGTCTGTGCACCCCTACCAGAAAGTAGGTCAGGAAGCTTAGCTGGAAATTAACCTCAGAAAACAATTTCCCAACATGGAATAATTGTCTGCTGCTCTTCCCCTGTCTCCTAATAAAGCACAAAAGGCCCCCTCGACATTTCAGAACTTGTTTATGACAGATTCAAGGGACAGGGAGGAGCCTACAACAGGAATTAGCAAACAGAAAAAGAGATTTCTCCTGAGTAGCAGGATTCACAACAGGACACACCCCCAGTGTGGAGGCTGAGAATCTGCTACAGAATTTAGAGAAGACAGTAAGTCAGCTAACACACTCTGACTTCTGTGTGAGCTTCTGGGTCTCTGTACTGTTATTGACTGTGCAATTCTTACAGGAAATATCCTGAAGCTTGTTGGAAACACAGAAACAAGGTACAAACTCATCTGAACTACTACAGAATGATTTGTGAGTTCCACGATGGAGGAGCTGCTCTGGTTTAGACCTGGGATGTCAGAACCAAAGAAAAACCAAAACCAGGTGCACTACAGGAGGTAAGAGGGGAAACTGCCTCCTTATCTTGATCAGTTGATAGTTAGTAACAGCCAATAAGGTACTAAAGGGGGCTGGTGTAAAATAACCAGGTAAGTCCAGCTTATCAGGAGAAATCAGTAATTTGCAAAGACAGTGTAAAAGATGAGCACAGGTCCTCAGGGGGTGAAGAATGTACTACCCATAGCACAGCAGGACAGGTGCCTTGAAGCTCTCCTGGGTGATGTTTAATATTGGGGTAAATTAATGTTTTTCTACACTTACAGCATGGAAGGTGTGAATTTATAGGCACCACCATCTGTGGCTTTGATGGCTTTTGTCTCTATTGATAAGAAGGCCTTTGATGAAATCTAGGCAGGTTTCAGTGTAAGCTTTTTAGTATTTGGTGTTTGATAATGGTGTTTGAACAGTAAATTCAGGAGGCTGTAAATTCATGGGGCTGCCCTTTGTTCTCCTGAAAGCCTTTGCATGAAGTTTAGGTAGGAGCTGTACAATAAATGACTGTCAAATGAATTACCTCTGAGCATGCCCAGGAAATGGAGAAAAGCTTTTGGAGTAGGTGTAAGTTAATTCTTTACAGAATAAAAAGCAATTCCACTTACTTCAACCCCAGTTTCTTCTCAATAAGGTCTTTGAATTTATAGGCACCACCACCTGTGGCTTTGATGACTTTTGTCTCTGTATTGACAAGATGGTCTTTGATGAAATCTAGGCAGGTTTCAATGTAAGTGTTTTCAAATTTAATGAAGTGAAGTCGAGCTGTAATCTCCTCCTGAACAGATATTTCATACAAAGGTTCATTGTCTATGTCCTTTAAGAGAGAAAATGATTTCTTAGAGAACATTCTTGCAGAAACAAGGTTAAATGCTGAATTACTGAACATCAACACTTGTGCTTTTTTTGCCCTTGAAACTGTGTTAATGCCATTAAACATAACACCTGAAGCTATGTCAAAGAAGAATAGAGTTTCACAGGTCTTAATTCTCCTTAAGCTGAGATAATCGATTCTCCCATGCAGCTGAGGTGCAGGAAATCCCTCTGCATGAGGAAAGTTATGTCTGCACAGGAGCAGGTTTTTTTTTCTGAAGTACCACACTTACTGTCTGGAAAATAAATATTTCAAACAGTACCTGGCAACACAAACACTTCCCAAAAATTTTTATATAGAACAAGTTATTAGATGGGTTTGGATACAATTTCTGTTCTACCCAGCCCAGAACCTCACTCCTGTGAGTCAATCACATGCAGCTGATCCCTGATGGAATTCTCACCTTTCCAGAATGATCAAAGGACCTCACTCTTGCCACTTTGTGCTGTACAGTTGAGTAATAAGCCAATTTGGTTAATGAACCACCTGTTCATAAAGAGATGACAAGTTATGATTAATGCCTCACCTTGGAGCAAACAACAGAACTTATGTTTATGTCAGCTCTTGGTTCTCCAGGTTTCCTCAGTTAAAGCCAGAGAGAATTAATGGAAATGCAGCAAAAACCTTTGTTGAGGAACCCCCAGAGCATCACAGGAGGGCAAAGCTCCATAAATTCAGTTTGAGCCCAGCTGATGTGGGATGAGGACGAGCAGTGGAAATTCTTAATCAGCCAGGCCAGTACATGCACTGCTGCTCTTTACCTTGTTTGGAAACGTCATGAAACCCCCAAATCTGTATCAGGATTTTGTCAGCTGGTTTGCCACCACTGAGCAATGCCCCCCATGTGCACAGAGTGTTTCAACAGCAACACCTAAACAATATTCCTACCCTGTTTTTAGGGACAAGCCTGCAAAGTCATGGCTGGTTAGAAAATGACCCTCTGTACTGAGTAATTATTTTGCAAGATTGGTCTTGGCTTTGGGGTAAAGAATGCTCAGAGTGATGTTTCTCAAGCACACTGCAGTTGGAGATATTACCAATGTGCAAGTCTGAGCAGCCTCATCACCCCCTTCAGGTGTCCAGTCTGCTCATGGCAAATAAAACTTTCAACTCTCCCCTAGAAACAGAATTCAGCCCCTTGCCCTGTCTTTCTTCACATCTGACCTGCAAAAGTGGATTTCTGGGGTTACACTGAATGACTTCAGTATTTTCCACCACAGTGCTCCAGGTCTGAGGATAACTGTGATCCACTACTGGGTTAACATTAAAGTCCTGAAAGTAAATAAAAACCTGGCAATGTTATATCCTGAATAATGGCTAAATTCAGTGGCACTGCACTCTGCTACCTAATAAAAACCAAGGAAGGAAACAGCAGAGATGAAAGATAATCCCTAGAGTGTGTAGCTTTGCCTTCATATCAGCTCTTCCACAGTGCTCAAGTATTTTTGTTAGTAAAATATTTGCAACCCATGGTCTCTTCTGCTAAAAGGTGAGGGCTTGGTGCTTAGAGCTGAGGGGTTGCACAGCTTTTTATGAAAAGGCTTCCCCTCCACACCTCCAACCTGAGGCCACAAAGCCCGTGTTGGGATGTCATGTTCCTCACACTGACAATGACACAGGTGCTGCAGGAATTCATCACCAGATCCCCGGTATGCAGAGCTGTGCTTTGTGCATTATCCCCTTCCTCTCCCAGTTTTTAAAGACTTAAATCCATTCAGAACGCCAGCTGAGACATGTAACTAGGTTTTATAACTAATCCCACAGCTCTAATTCCGTGCTGACCCACACAAAGGGCCAGTTCCAGCTGATATTTTCATAGGCATGTAACCAGCAGTTCCTGAGGGGCTGAAGTTACTGGTGACACAAGATTTTCTATTCTGGTGCAGGTTTTCCTCCCACTGTCCCTGAGTCTCTACCACAGAGAGCAGTGTTCGCCTGAGGAGTAATAGTTGGGTTTTCTTTTCCCTGGCTCTTCTCCCAAAAAGTTCAACTGATCTCGTGACTGTAGAACGGAAGGAAAACGTGTGAAATGGCACTTTTTGGCTCAGTGGCTGTCCACAGAACGACTGCTAACTTTTGCACGGGAGGAACAGGGAACAGGCTCAGCCTGTCCCTGCACAATTCCCGGCTGTGGCGCGCAGGTGTCACCCTGACGTGTGTCACCCTGTCCCCCGGCTCAGGATGTGGGGAACCGGCAATGTCGGGTGCTGGGGCGTATGCACAGGGCAGCGGGTGTTTTTGGGGAGTGACTGAGGCAGCAGTGACAGATCCCGACCCACGTCCAGCCCCGCAGCCGCCCTGCACGGGCAGTGCCACAGCCGACGTCTTTTTGCTTCTTCCAGGCCGGTTTCGGGAGCCGGGGGAGCGCCGGCAGCATCCCGCGGGCCGCGGCCTGGGGCGGGGGGCGGCCAAGGGGCTTCGCACTCGGGCCCGGTGCGCTCT
>VYXF01006338.1:114212-139793 GCA_013397295.1 Polioptila caerulea | reverse complement strand
AAGGGGTGGAGAGACCCTCAGGGGAAATTGAAGGGGGGACCCCAGGGAGGGGGCAGTGAGACCCCCGGGGGCAGCGTGGAGACCCCGGGGCAGAGACCTGGGGAGGAGCGAGGAAGGGGACAAGGACACACCCCTGGTGGGGTCGATGAGACCCTGGGGGAGGAACTTGCGGGGTGGGATGAGGAGAGAGACCCCCAGGAGGGCAGAGAGACCCCCGAGGGGAACGGGAGGGATACCCGGTAGCTCACGGGGTCCAGGACACCGATACACCCACACAGCCATGAGCAGACCCACGTGTGTCCCGTGCAGCCAAACCCCTGAAATTTAACCCCCTGGGTTTTTCCAAGTGTTTTATGACCCGGACACATCCCCAGGAATGTGAATTGTGCCTTGGAAAACTTTCTCTTAATCCAAAGTACTTTCTGTGTTTGGTGTCCCTGCCTGTGACAAGGGGCTGGAATTAAATGATATTTAAGGTCCCTCCCAACCAAACCATTCCATGATTTTTGTTCACCCTTGCAGTGACGTTTCTTGGCTCTGAATTCCCAGAGAAGTGGCTGCTCGGGCCTGCTGATATTTCTGTCTCACATCGAGAGAGCTGTGGTTTGATATTCCCGAGCTATGGAAAAGAGCATTGCAGGGGATCCTGATGGACACGGAACTGGTGAGGAGATTCGGTGTCAAATCTGAGTATCTCTGCTTTCCCTGAAATCTATCTCATGTCCGTTGATCACAGGAAAACCAGCTGCAATAACTACTTAAAAAAAGAATACCTTTGGATTGATTAACCAGATTTTTATTTATTTTTGACCGTTAAAAGTTTCTGCAACTTCTGACGTTCAAGACAGCTCTGGCACAGGTCATACATCAGTGCAGTTTGCACAGAACACAGCATAACATCCTCCAAGGACAGAAACAAATTCCCATTTTCCCCTGGCAAAAGGGTACCAAAAAGTAAATATAATTTATACACCTGCCTTTAATGAAAGACTTTAATAAATATTTCTTTTATAATCGGCAGCACAGCCGTAACTTTCAGTCCTATAAGGACATAAAAACGGGCTCCTGCCTTCACAGAAGGCACACACGCATCCTGAACCTCACAAACAGCCCTGGCTCATGAGCAAGACATCCCGAGGAATTTCCTCTACATAGTTGGGGATATGGTTGAACCATTCTCGGAGCATGCTCGATACACTCTATAAATATTATAGAACCCCTCACGGCCCCGTGGGAAGGCCAGATTGCCAAACGTGTCCGGTGAGACCCCGGGGCGCTCCGGGTGTGGATGCCCGGGGACCTCGGGCAGTCAGAGGAAGGCTCCTCCTGCAGGGACACTTTTGGGAGTTCTGGCCGCCCCAGGGGTTACAGCTTTCCCAGCAGAGATACGTGGACAACCTCGCAGAGGTTAAGAACAGCCGTCGTTCCTCTCCGAACGACCCCTCCAGCCCTCCCAGCAGGAGGATACAGCTCACATTCCCTCAGAATAACTTTCTCTCCACGCGGTGGGATCCTTGCAGTCCTTCAGGGAGAAGGGGAGCTCACATCCAAGCAGAGCAATGACCTGCAAAGGGGAAACATTCTTCCCTACTCATGAGAGGAGTGGGGGCGACTTGTACAGCAAGTCACGGTCTCCTCTGGAATACGAGAAAGGTCCAAAAATCACGGAATCGTGAACCGCCAGTGCCTCCGGAGGCTTTGGGATCGCTTCGGTGCTGCTGGTTTTGCCGGAGGCTGGTGGCAGGAGGTGGGTGCGGAGGAAGAACCAGAGTCCCCAAGTGCCGCCTGTGACCTCCGGGAGTGGCAGCTCAGCCTCCCCCGCGTTCCTGCGCCCGTGGAACGGAGGGACGGGAATTGCAGGGCCGCTCTGGGCACTGCCCGTCAGGATCATCCCGCTGCGGGCTCTTGGCAGGGGCAGCAAAAGCTGAAAGGGCAGGAGAGGAGAGAAGTGTTACACGGGGAGGCGGCGGCCGGAGCTTTTCCCGAAGGAAAAGGCACTGAGGCGGATGGGGGCTGTGACTGGGAGCACTCACCTCGCCCGTATCCCGGGTCGCTCACGGCCATCCCCCCAGGATTTCGCCTTTCCCCAGCTCGGAGTTGGGCTGGAGCCTCTGAAATCCCTTCTCCAGGAGCAGTTCCAGCTGCTGTAAATCCGACCCGGGGTTCCCGGAGCTGTAACACACAAGGGCAAGAAGGGAAGGTGAGCAGCGAGGATTCAACACCCCGAAGGGCGCGGCCCTTCCCGGCTCTCCAGCAGATACTCACTCTGTGCTTCCCTGCGGGCGAGGGGATGTCCAGGGAGAGAGCACCGTTATCCCAAGGGCTGCGTTCAGCTCGGAGTGGAGAGGGAGCCAGGATCTGCCCTATTTATACACAGGGCCCGCATTACAAAAGTCTGGGTCCGGAGCGACTCGGAGTTTCCCACAGTCGCCAGCCAATCCATGCGTGCCCGGGACAATGGGAAAGCATCCATTACAGCATGGCAAATTGACTGTGAATTGCCTGGGGATAATACCCCGCTCCCAAAGGAGCAGGTGGGCTAGGGAGTGTGGGACACAATAGGGTTTGGCATCGCGGCGCTGGGCAGGGAACGTGGGAAAGCGTTCGCCGTCATTATCATCCAGCTTCTGCCTGATGTTGGGAACGTCAACATCTCAATGTGCTGCCTTTTCCCAGGCTGTGTTGAAATTAAGCACAGAAGACTGATCCCAGGAAGAGATAATGCTCTGTGCCCCAAAGAGAGGTTGAAAAGGGAAAGATGCAGAATTAGAGGGACTAAACCCTTTCATTGACATTAAACCGTGCTTAGATGAATACAGTACCAGATAATTTTCAGGCAACGAGAGACTAAAATCGAGGGAAGAGCCCTTCAAACAGTTAGCTTGAAATATTTTCCTCTCTATTGTTTCAAGGCCCCGTGTAAGTTATACCCAGAGCTCTTCCTTGCTTTTGTTCGGGTAATCTGGACTTTCCTACGGCAGCCCGTGACATGTAATGATTGTGATGTCTTTCCCAAACATGTCCTGTTTAATTTCATGCCACTTTGTAAATGCCTTACTGTTCCTGAGTCTCCACCTAAATATATTTCCCGTTCACAGCACACGGAGAGGGAGTGAAAAGTCAGTTCTTGCCTATTATTTTGCTATGTTATCCCCTTTGCAGGATGTACCACAGGTGTGAGGCCCTCCTTTGACTTTGCTCAGTCTCAGGATTTCTCACCTCTTTGCCACAGGTAATGAAGGGGAAAGGACCAGACAGGATCCTGGATTGGAGCTGCCATGTAGCAATATATTTAATTTTTTTCCCAGGCTGTTTTAAGCTGTCAGCTCAGGTCTGCTGCCCCCTCTCAGCACAACCCAGTACAAAACCAGACAAGTTTAGGATCTGTCAGTCAGGCATGGACGGCCTCATGCAGTTTTTGAATACCTGTTCCTTACAACTACAACATTGAGGAAAACCCTGCTTATTTCTTGTGTCTGCCTTTCAAAATCAGACAGGAAACCTCTCATTTACCTGTCAGTTGCTGGCAGCCAGTTCCACCTGCCCTCAGCATCCCTCTCAGGGCCAAACCTGTGTCTGTGGATACCTGCACAGCAGTGTCCCAGCACAGAGAGGGCTGGTGAATAAAAGGATATAATTCTGCCAAAGATGATCCTGTAACCCGTTATTAACGTAAAGATTTAAAAGCCTTTTTCACTGCCTGGATCTTCGTGGATTTCCATAAGCTAGGTGTATTCCCTTCCCAACCCAAAGACACTTTATATTTAGATGGATCACTTAGGGAACAACAATTTTAATTCTTGATGGTTGTCAAAAACTATAACTGAACACAGACCATAAGCCCCATTCGAAATCAGCTGGCTGAATTATTTTGTCAGCTTGTGATCTGCAGTATTCCTTGGAGCTGGGGCTATCCCTGGCTGCGTGTGCCTGTGCTGTTACTGCAGAGGGAAGTGAAGCACGGGATTTTCTGGATCCCTCCCGGGATCATGTGGATGAAGGGACAGCAGGTCCTGCCACGCACCGTATGGGAAGGAGGATGCTGGCGGCAGCCGCGGGCACGGGGAGAGGGGAGGGAAGCCCTGACCCAATTTTCAGCCCTGGAGATATGAAATGAGCGGTTTTAAATAACGCCACGCTGTCCACAGCACAATGCCCCGGCTTCCAAAGGGCTAAACCAGCTCCCACTGATTAAAGCCTGATCCCTTCCTTGAAGGGCCGGGCAGATGGTGCCGCAGGCGAAGGCTCTCCCCGGGACCCTCCCAGGCACACTTCTTTTGTCGGGAGTTTAACACCGTGAATGGGAAATCCTGGGAGCTGCGGGCTCCACCATCTGATGGGAATGGTGAACCAGGCACCCTGCCCCACTGCCAGCGCACACAACAGCCCTCTGCCCCCAAACCCCTGCTCCCTGTCCCTGGGAAAGGGATCACACATCTTCCATTCCTCCGTACCTGCCTCCTCCGCTCTCTGTGTGCTGCTGCGGGGTGACAGAAGCAAATATTCCCCCTGGTCGGTTTGCTTATTAAGACCTGAAAACTTAATGGCAACAGCATTTCCCAGCTGATGGTTGTGAATGATAAATTGTCTAGACTTGGGCTGTCCCTACAGTATATTCCTTATGGAGTGCAGAATGTCCTTCCCATAAGGATTTCAGTAAGGAAAAATTATCCTCTGCTGTAGGAAGTCCATTTAGTCTTGGTTAAAACTCTGTAATTAGTTTGCTCAGTTTGGTCTTCTTTAAAAATCCCGCTGTTAGTGCAGCAGCCTGTCCCCCTGGAATGTGTTTGTGATTCAAATCCTTGTCCCAGTGCTGCATGTCCTTGGGAGGAGTTTATGCCTTGGACTTGCTGCAGAGCCAGAAAGTTGGGCTGTCTGAGGCTCAGAGATACGATTTTCCCTGGTTTGGGGATGAAGGATTAAAAGAGACAAATCCCCAAAATTGCCAAACCTGGAGTTGAGGATACAATAATTCCCTATTTTGGAGGGGATATGAGATCTGGAGATTCTTTGGGCAGAGGCTGCTCCTCTGTAAACCCCATGAAATCCTGAGTTGCACCATGAAGATGCTGTTTCCAAAATCACAACCTGTCAGGGGCTGTCCCTCCCTGTCCTTACAGCCCTGCAATGCCAGGCAGGAGCCCTGGCTGCTCCTGTGTTCATCATCTCCAACTGGAGCAGCTCCCCGATGACCCTGAGCTGTGGGGGGAACCTGTGGGATTGCTGTGAGCTGAGGAACAACCGCAGGGGATCCAGGAAAGGATCCAGCCATCCTAAGGCTGTCATTATAGGTTGGTATCCATGACAATCCAGAAACCAGCACAGCTGGAGGACCTCCACCCTGAGGAATTGCTACTGGGCCTTTCTGTTCCTGGTTTACAGGTGGTGCTTTCAGCCCTGGTGTAGATTTACTCCTCACACAGTTTGCACAAAAGCTGCCATTGCTTCTAATACGCCTTGGCAGCTTTCTTAGCCCACCTGATGCATAATTTCCATCGAGGGGAACTCTGTGCTGCAATGGAGCAACAAGTCTGGAGGAGGATGGACTAGAAGCAAAGAGTATGGAAACCCAGAGTTTCCTTGTCTGTGTCATGCAGATTCCAAAAGCAGTGCCCTGCACCTCTGTGGCTGTGCTTCCAGCGCACAACTTGATAGCTTGCACCAATTTTAGAGCATTTCTATTTTAGACCATTTCCTACATTCATGCCAGCCTGTCTCCCAGATGCCATTGATGGCGTTTTTAAAGAAATAATTACGATTTTTAATGTTTTTTCTTCCCTGTGCCTTCCTTAAATGGTTTAAAATCTTTCTGACAACCCCTCTTGAGACACCTATTTAGTGTCAAAGAGCATAACGTTCCCAAGTTTTAAAAGGGCCTTCGCATAATACTGATCGATCAATGTGCTCCTTGGGAAAATAGCTCTCCAGATGGTCCATCGGGACAGGAATTGCTGGTCGCCACAATGCGGAGCCAAAAAGCGTCACTAATGTGGGCTGTTGTGAGGCACGCTTCCTTTGTGGGCCTCTGAATGCCCTAAATAGGGAAGAAAGTGTGGGAAACTCCGAGAAACTCAGGCCCACACTCTGAGGTTAATAGGGGCTTTGTCAGGAGAGTATTCCTGAGCTGTGGGATCAGCATAATAAACAACATCTTCCCTAAGGGTGGGAATGTGTTGGGAGCAGGGGAGAGTCACCCCAGGGGCCGGAGGAGCAGTAAGAAGCTTTGAGTTCAATTATGAGAAGTGATAATAATTAATAAATTGTAAACATAACCTTTGCTGCGCGGGGGCCGGGCAGGCCGGAGGTCTGGCTTTTAGCTCTGGGGTAATTGGTAAATTAAAGCCCAGAGTGGCAAGCCTGTGCTTGATGAAAAGCAGGCAGGGAGCACTTGCAGCACGGTGGATCTGACTCCTCGGACCACAAAAAGCAGCTTTTCCGGTGGGGTTTGGTGCCTTCCCACTGCCCAGGGAGGAGGCATTCACTGACACTCTTTTCACAGCACCTGCAGAGGTGCTGCCGGCCGTGACCCTCAGCCGAGGATCCCTTGGGTGGAATCCCATCCCCAGAAGAGCCGCAGCCTGTTCCGTGCCACGTGTGGCTCTGCTCCCAGCGGTGCACATCAGGCTGGGGTGGGCTTTGGGGCACATGGCACTCCAGCTGAGCCTCAGCTCCCCCAGACTGCCCTAATTAGGCTTGGTTTAAAACCCCACAGGCATGGACAACAGCTGGAGTTTTGCTGGGATTCAGAAGCCTGTGCTAATTGATAAGGACAAGCTGAGCACAGCGAGGTTGAAGTGACTTCTTCAAGCTCGCTAAGCAACCATAAAACCTAAAAATATCTCTTGTGAATTATTTAGCAGTTCGTTAGAAGGAACGAATCTGGAGCACTGGTAGAGACCTGCACCAAAACCCCACCGGCAGAGAGGTGAAGAGCACTCAACCAACCTGTGCACAAGTAAGAACTAAAATGATCCATGGCCCAAAAATGAGGCAGAGCAGCATGTCCCTGACATGGCTCTTTGGCTTTTGGGGCCTTTCTGTGTGGTTAACGGAGGATTTCACCACAAACCAAACGAGGACTGGGCAGGTGCAGTGTTGGTGCAGTTTGATCTGTCAGCTGAGCAGGTCTCAGGTTGCTCTGTGCCTTTGAAGATCAGGTATTCAGTGTTTCCTTTTGTTTGGGAGCAAACCCTGTGTGCTTGAAAGGCAGCTTTTCAAGGGCACCTTTCCCAGGGAATCTGAGGAAAGTTGGATTGTTGGCCAAATGTGTTTTGTGTTGCTCCTGTTTCTGTGGAAGAAGAGAGGGTTCCCTATCATAAACCCAAATCAGTGAATTACTGTGGTTAGAGAAGAGTTTTGTGAAATGATTATTTGTGCAGACTTATTTTGAAGAGAAGGTAAAAGGAAATAATTTAGGAGAGGAAATACTTCTTCAGTCTCTCCTATCTAATTATACTTTTAGCCATTTGTGGGCTAATTTAACTTCAGTAAAGGGAGCCTAACAGAATTTTCATCATAAAATTAAGACTGCAAAAATTAGTTCACCCCATTGCAGGTAATTTCAAAGCTGAGGCAAGTGTCAAACTCTTTGGAAGTTGTAGGGAAATTTGCACAATACTCCCTCCCAAACAGGCAGAAAGCACAAGGCTGATCTCAGCTTGGTGGGAAAAATAGTGGGGGAAATGAAGTGGCTGTGGAATGAGTGCTTTGTTGGAGGCTGGATAGGTTGCTGTTAAATTGGAAAGTTTGACATTTCCCAGCACCTCACTTCAATTTCACTTCCATTTGATTGTTGATAATTTTTCCAGAGGTTGCTTCCTTACAGTATCTGAAATCCTGTTCTGCCCAAGGGATTGCACAGATATAATTCATGTACTGAAGGGCTCAGAACTGACACCTCCTGATGGCTTCCCCACCACAGCAGTCTGCATGCACCCAGTCCAGCAGTGTCAGCCCTTTTAATCATTCCAAAGCAAAGCATTAATGACTAAAACCATTTTTATTGTATTGTACAGTGAAGACACGCGAGTTGAACATCACACAGGATGAATACATCACAACTTTATAAAAGCTTTTTAAGCTCCTTAGCATGCTCAGTGAATGATTATAAAGTACTCATTGCCTCCCTTCCTCCCCCTTTTCCTTAAGGTATAGCAGAGGTATTTCCTTTACAAAAGGCACCAATTATCCCTCAAATGAGAGCAGCACAAAGTGACATGAAGAGAATTGTCCCTAGAGCTCTCTGTGATCATCACAACTTTCTGTAAGAAGGATACTAAAAATAGCTGAGGAGCTTCAGAAGAATCAGCATTTCTTAATAACATCTTTCACTCAGAAGGGAAAGGCTCAATCCTCTCTTTATGATACAAAATACATTCTCCAAAGGGCTCCTTCTTGAGGAAGGTCAATACATTATCTAGAGACAATAGAACACTTGAACCTGTGACCCCGGCAGTCAGCAGAAAGATTTCCACTGACAGCCACAGGCTCAGCAGCCTGTGATGGAAACCAAAGGGCATTTGCTCTCTAAATCACCACAGAACTTGGTCCTGTCTTTGGCCAGGAGCCTCCAATAAAAGCAACAAATTTGCTGCAAGATATACCCACAGTCCTTCACTATGAAGGGAAACCACCCAGCGACCCTCATTTCTGGTGACAGAAAAACAATAACCACCCCCTCCTCCCACCTTTGGAAAGCAATGTTTCCTACTTCAAAGAGGAACAAATAAACCACAGGTCCCTCTGGTTTTTGTAGCAAAACGTGGGAACAAAGTTCAGCAGGTCTACCAGGGTCTCCAGATGGTGGGAGCAGCAGCCACGCTCTTCTGGGCAGGCTGTTTTCTGGGAAACACGCAGGGAGACAGGGGGGAGCCACGCAGAGCTGGAGAGTATGAGGCATCTGCACCCAGCTGAGCCTTGCAGAAGTGCTTGATGAGCTGGACCTGAGTCTCCTTCTTGGGCTCGTAGTAGGACAGAAAGTGCATCGCTTCCTTGAGGCACCGCAGGTACCCGCTGTTAAAGTCCTGCTCTGGGTTCTTATGGATGAATGCTGAAAGAGAAAGAAAGGCAAATGCAGTGGGTTAAAATCATGGCCAAAACATGGGGCTGTGATGATTAGTGCAGTGACTTTTCATGTGCCTGGGGAGCCCCTGCTCCCCTCGGGGTCTCTGTGAGGGCACAGTCCTGGGAGCAATAGGCCTAGATGTGCAATACCTGCTCTGCACTCACTTTTTTGGTCCTGCAGCTGGCTCTGCTGCTTCAGGTAGCTGACAGTCATCTCCAGGATGTCAGCTTTCTCCAGCTTGGAGTTGGGCTGGTGCCTCTGGAACTCCTTCTCCAGGAGCAGTTTCAGCTGCTCGATGCTGCTGTTAATCCGGTCCCGGCGCATTTTCTCCACCACCGGCTTCCTCAGCTGTGAGAGAGGGAGCAGATCGTTAGGGATTTTGTGAGACCTGACCCAATTTCCCCTCTGATGCCCTGATACACCCATGTTCAAAGATGCTTTTTTTGGCAGGAGAGCTGAATGATGCTGCCTACCCATTCCCCACTCATTTTAATTTAAAAAAATCTAGATAATCCCCCTTATCTCTCTTTAACATATTTGCTTTCCCCCAGACCACTTCCCCCTCTTCTCCTATGTTATATTCATTTGCGAGGGGCAGGCCAGCCTTTCCAATCCTCTCCGGGGCTCCACTTACTTTATTCTTTTCCTTTGGCAGCAGCTTCTCCTCCATGTGGATCATGAGAGCATTGCTGGGAGCCATTCCGAGCGCTCAGCCCTGGGCACAGACCCCAGCCAGCTGCTGTGGCGAGCGTGAGGCGATGCTTTGGCAGCTCCCGACTGCCTCTATTTATACCCGGGGAGCCGAGGCAGATACGTGAGTGTCGGGATCGCCCGTGTTTCCCACAGCCCCGCAGCCAATCCAGACCCGCAGCGGGACAATAGAGGAAGCATCCATTAGTGCATGGTACATTGATTGCCAATGCCCCGGGGAGAATAACCTTCTGCCCACGCTGCTGGTGGAGTGTGCGGCGTGGGGAGCTGGGAAAGCACCGACCCTCCAGCTGGCTGAGCTGGGATCGGTGGCATTCCCGAGGCCCTGAATGTGCCAGGCACAGTCGTGGCATGGAGGCACGCTTTTGGGGAAGGTGGGAAAGGGAGGGCAGCCCTGCTAGAGTTCAAATCAACAGCCCCAGGGACATCTCTGCCCTTCCCAGGGCCTGGGGGAGCTGTGGATATCGGGGGTGTGTGTGTCCATCCAGTCATTGAGCTTTAATGGTGACCCGAAGTGTAACCACAGGTTTCTTCACAGGACATTTCTGGATGGTCGGTGGATTAACAGTGAGAATAACTAGAGAATTGTAACCCCACTTTCTCTCTTCCCCATAACACACCAGGGTCTGTGAGCCTGTTGCACCACTCACTGTTCCCATTGTCCCCACTAAGGACAGCCCACACCTCCCAGCAGAGCTGGGCCCTGCAGAGTCACCCCTGTAGCTCTTGCATTTCCTTTTTCTCATCTGTCTCTTCCATGCAGACATTTTCAGGAATAGTGGTTAAGATGGGCTAAAGGATAGCATGAGGCTCAATCCAGAATCCTGTGAAGTCTCGGAAATCAGAGGTGGGCCATGGATGGGATTTAGCAGCCAAGGCCCATCTTTGACCCTCAGCAAGGAAGTCAGTTCTGCTTCTTGCTGAGGTTTCAGGTGTGCTGGGTTCTGACCTGGCCTCGCTGCAGCCTGGCCCTGGCGAATGTTCTGAATGTCAGATCTCAGACACCATGTACCTGCCTCGCTGTGTAACCCTCAGCATGTCACCCCCACTCCATTTTTTAATCTGGAAAATGTGCTGCTTGCTTGTGTCTGCATGGAAACGCCAGGATGAATTAAGCTACCATTTTTTTTGTGATAAAGGCAAGAAAAAGAACGAAGCTGTGAGGGCACTGGAGGTCAGTTCTGATTTTCTGTTGTGAGTAAAATATCTGCTTGGATACAGCCCTTGAGGCAGCACCAAATATAACCCAGAAACTACCTGGGGAAAGCAGTGCTGCATCCTGGATCACATGTGGGTCCAGCCCGGGGTGCCCCAGGCAGAGGTGTGCTCCTCCTCCGAGCATCTGGGCATGGCAAGGGGGGAGGGAAGTGTGCAGTGAGGTAAGAAAGCCAAAGAATTTCTTGCTTGGAAATGCTGCAATGAAGCCCGAGGGTAATGGGCAGTTGACAGGAAGAAGGGAGGTGTCACCGCAATAGGCAGCGACGTGGGACTCATTGTAGCGGCCTGAATGGACTCAAGCTCTTTGTGAAGGGCAGATGTTGTCCTTGGAGCCCTTTATTCCCTGTGTTGTGGGAAAGCCAGGAGACAAGACATCTCAGGAACACTTTGAAGCAGTCAAAGGATTATGATACAAAATAAGACACAGCTCAGAGACCATGCCCCAGCTTCTGCCAGCTTTAATGAGGTGTCGCCTGTTTTCCTGTGTTCTCTGGCTGGCCTTCCTCCAGGAGCTGGTATCCCAGGTTATCCCTTTCCTAGCAGGGGAGCCATGCTGGCAGACCTTGCAGCCAGGAACTGACAGGTAGGCATGGACCAAGCTGGTTGAAGACTCTTCAGTGTCAAAAACCATCTTTTTCCCAACTCCTGAGAAGCCCTGATCTTTATTGCTGTGTTAGAACTGAGCCAGATGGTCTTTTGGGAGTTGGATTCTTTCCCTTTAAATCATTCAGGCTCAAGCACCGTCACTAATGTCAGGAGTAGTTGCAAGGCACACTTCTATTGTCCCAGCAAGAAATGTTATCAATGGGGGAAGAGTATGGGAAAGGCAGAGAAATCCAAACCCACACAGCCTGGCGCTAATAACCCCTTTGAGGAACTGTGCTTCTGCTGGGGCACCATGAACTCTGTGCCTTTTTCACCCAGGAAGGCTGAAATGGGCACGTTTCACCATGCAGGGGCTTCTTCAGGATCCGTGTGCCTGGGGAGAAAGGGGTAGCAAGGGGCAGGGACACCGGTTCATGCAGGGGTGGCTGCAGGAATGCTGAGCTGAGCTGCAGCTCAGGCTATCCCGGGCCTCTGGTTTGTTCTACTGTGCCTCAGTTTGCTCTTCTGGGAAATGGGAGTGGTGCTGAGCTCTTCCACAGAGCCCTCTTGGAACTGGGAGCTGACCTGTGCGTGTGGTGGGAGGCAGGGACCGGGGCTCAAGGGGCCCTTGTGCTTTTCTGGCATCACCTGGGAACGCCTCAGGGAGCAGAATGGAGCAGCACTGCTGGGGGTGCTGAGAGGGCCTCTTCTCCCTGTCTTGCAGAGGGATTTCTTTTCTCCCTGTGTGCTGGGAGCAGTGCTGGGAAAGCTTTTGAACCCAGGCAAACGGAGGGAGGTCAGGATCAAGCCAGCTCTGATCTGAGCTGAATGGGGAATGTGCTGGTGGCAGCCCCACTGAGGGACACAGCAGCAATAACACTGCCCGTGTCCCAGGCAGACACACCTGAGCGGGAAATATTATCTTTGAATGCTATTCGAAATGAATATTCAAAATTAGGAACCCTGGTAAACTACTGTCACTGCTGGCTGGACCTGATCTAATGGTGAAGATTTACAGATTTCAGCACCACGAATCCCTGTAGTGTTAGCACATCCCTTCATCACCCTCATGTTCCCACAGCTTCTTCCCTGGATGTTCTTGGCCACGGTATGAAAAGACAAGGAAATACCTGTTTGAGGTGACCCCTAATGATCCTGTGACAGTTCTTAATTGAGGAGCCACTGCTTCCTTTGGTGTCCCAGATGAAGATCCCTTCTCTGAGCCCTAACCCTGCCCCTAACCCCAACCCTGCCCCTGCCCCTAATCCCAACCCTAACCCTAACCCTAACCCTGCCTATCATACTCTGCTCAGTGTCTTTCAGTGACACGACATTCTATACAGAAAACAGTATAAAAATTGTTTGGCTGGAAGGCAATATATAAAGATAAAACCATGTAAAACTTGTTATTCAGGACTGGCTTCTGTTCCCACAGGGGAATCCTAACTCTGCATGTGAACCAATGGAGTGGGAGTCGAGGGAAATCTGCCTCTTCCAGGGGAAAAGGTTATGTTGTTATTAGAACTATTGTATGAAAAATTCCATTAAATGTCATTAACAAGGCATTATCTTGCCTCCTTGAGACTTCACAGCCCACTCAAAAAGGGGTCTTAATACTGTAAAGTACATTCTTTGCAGATTTAACCTTTTTTAATTAGTTTTTCTTCAAGTCCAGAATGTTTAATATACTGCCATTCCCAGGTGCATGAGTGAAGGAAAGTGAACTTTGATCATTAAGAAACGTCTGAGACAACTTGATCTGAATTTTTAGGGTTGTTAGAGGCAAAAGCAATTTCTATAGCTGCTTGTGTGGTGACCCCCAAGTAGTCATGCCCCAGTGACATAGTCCTTCTACAGTGAGTATCACAAATAATTAAAAATTAAGGAGAATTTATCATTTTTCTACCCAGCTGAAATTCCCACAAGTCACCTCTCAGCATATTCAAGAGTGCACAAGAGGGATTTATTATTTCCTGGTATATTGACTCTGAAAGGTCTGGGGATTACAGCTGCTTTGCACATGAATAGCTGGAGTGTGTTGCACAAAAGGCATGGTCTATGGGATAATGGGGTTGGATGTGGGAAAGCGCTGACCCTGGGGGAGAGCAGGCTGGTGCCTGATGGCAGGAATCAATTATGTCTCAAAGGAACACATTGCCCTGGGAGCAGGCTTGGCAGGAGCCACCATGTTCTGTGTTTACCACCCTCCTCCTTCTAAACCCGGATAAAACAACCACGGGATGTATCCTGTCCTTCTGCTCCTTCCCGGGGCTCACTCAGCGCTGAGTTAGCAGGGATTTGGGAAATGCTGCTGTTCCCCATCTCTGGGATGGGGCTGGGGGATCTCCCACATGCTGCCAGCTGGGTTTGAGGTTTCTCCCAGGCATGCTGAATGGTGCTGAGTTCGCTGGGAGCCCCCTGAAAGTCCTCTGGAACTCTCCATCAGTCACCTCCCCTGCCCTGGCTAAGGAAGGGAACAGCCTGTCACTGACAATGCAGTGGAGGCAGCAAACAGAAGCTGCTGGGTTCATGCACTTCCTTCATTGTTTGGTTTTGGTTGGGTTTTTGGGAGACAGTGGCATTCAGCTCTGACAATGGGCTCCACACCTCTGAGGGTCTGGCAGTGCTGCCAGTCTTTCAAATGTCAAAATGGGGCTTTGAGGAATGAAGAAATAGGCTGAACATCACAGAGGTTTGACAAAAACAAGTTGATGTTTCTAATAAAAATAAAAGCATTTTGATGGATTTTTTTAAAACTGAGCATTTTGACTTTGGATGGATATAATTTAACAATTTTCTCCATATATAGTATTAGGAGGCTTGGATGTGAAGTCCTGCTGAAGGCTTTAAGTATTATAAGCCTCCTGATAAAAGTCACAAGACTCAGCAAACAGTGCTGCCAAGTTTTGGCAGGGAGCAGGTATCCTGCAGAGGGGATATTTCAGCAGAGCAGGTTGGGAATAGGGAATGTGGCTCCTGAAGTCTGGCCCCAGCAACCACTTACTGTCATTAACGAGAGGGGAATGGTGTGTCAGTGCCAGACAGGGCAGGCACCTCTCCCCTGACAGGAGCAGCAATTAATCCCTTCTGCATGGGGCAGATATTGAATCACTCCGGGGCCAGCGAGGGCCGTGGTGGGAGATAAGGAGCTGCAGGTTTCCTGGGTGTCCCCTGAGCCTCATTTGATTGTCCCTGCCTTGGGAATGAGTCTATAACCTGAAGCTGACTCTCCCTTATGCCCCAGTGGATTGCTCCCCCTTCCCTTGAGCTCAGCATGAGTTTGGGGGTACATTTCGGGGTGTAAGCTCCCACTGGACCCCATTTTCTCGTGCTTGGCTGTCATCAGTCCCAGAGCACAATGTACATGTGTCTGGGGAAAGTGTCCCAGGGCTCCTGTGGGGTCCTGCCCTGAGAGCCCTGTGGGTTTTGGAGACATCTTTGCCACGCTCAGCTGGCAGCAGAATGAAGAAATGTGTCTGACAAAAGCAAGAAGGGTTCTTCAGAAGAGGGATAACCTGGTCCTGAGCCAGGCAGAGGATAGGCAGAGGGGCACACACAAGAGCTGCCAGGCCATGGGCAGCGTTGGGTGTCCTCATCTCCATTCACAGGGCAAGACAGGTTGTCAAATTCCCTCACATTCCCTCGGGAGTCCACAGGATTCAAGGCACACTGCATCCTCTCCCTGAGAAGCTCAAATCCCAGGATAACCATACCTGCTGGGAAGCAGCTGAGCAGAATTCCATGGTGCTGACAGACACACTTGCTCAGGGACCAAGCACAGCTGCAGGTCTGCAGAAATAAGAATAAGCAAATGAAAACTTAGTTTACTTTCTGGAGAGATGGAGTTATTTTCTGTTGAACACATCAATAAATGTTTCCTGATTAGGGATTTGATTGGGGCATCTTCCTTTTCCAGCCATTTAATGGGCTTAGAAAAATCATACTACATAACATTTTCAAACTCCACTGCTGAACTTGAGGGCAAAGGAGAACTTTGGTATCTGCTTATCTGGGTGGTGCATGCCTGTGAGTGTGGTCCAGCCTGGCAATCCAAGTCCTCCCACAAGCAAGGGAGCTAGCCTCATTCAGAGATGCCAAAGCTAATTAAAACAAAAGTGGGTGCTGAGCATTTTTGCAAACCAGATGTCTCAAACAACCTCTTGGCCACAGAAGCCTTCGACCTGTAGGCTGTTTGAAAGCTTGAAATCTTGGTTTTCTCCTCTCAGCCTCATTTTCCCGCCTTTGTAAAACACTGCTAATAATACATCCTCACCCACGAAGGAGGTCGCTGAGAATTCATTAGCTGGTATTTGTAAAGCACTTTGAAAATGCAAAGCCAGTGCATTATTCCTACTCTTCTGGATGCTTTCCATGTTATTAAAATCAGGATTTCAGAAAGGCTTATCTGGGATCAAAACAGCATCCCAAACTTGAAAGGAAGCAAGACTGTTAAACCATCAACTGTCGCCTCCCCCTCCAGCCAGATGTTAAGCCCTAAAGAACTGAAGTGGCACAAGGAATTACTTTCCCAAGTTCCCCCAGCTGGGCTGACAGGCCTTGATCAATGGTTTTCTCCACGGTGAGGGCTATGCAGATGGTCTGCCCAGAGCAAGGTTTCTGTGGAGTACAAAGGGAAGTCAAACACCATTTCTAATTCAGCTTGTAGCATGGCACACTTCCTTTATCCTGCGCCTGAATGCCCTGAATGGGAGAGTGGTGTGGGAAACTGGAGGGAACTCCACACTCACCAGGGCTGCAGGGCTCTGAGACACCCCTGTCCTCAAGCCACATCTGCCTGTGACAGGCAGGGGGGAAAGGAGTGACAGATCGAAAAATCAGATTAAAAAACCTTCATGGAGGGAAAGTAAACCACGAGGAAAAAGGAAAAAATGGGAAGGAAGTTGTGCAGGCAGACAGAAATTGCACCAGCCAAGCAGCAGGACGGGGAAGTACAGGGAGGAAATGCAGGAAAGTGTTAGGAGGAAAAACAGGAAAGGGCCGGGAGGAAATGACAGATAAAGGAGCGGCAGAGCAGCATCTTGCTCATCCACCAGTCAGGCTAAAGCCAATTGTCCCACTGGAGGTGGCAGGGGTGGGTTAGATTGCACTGAGAATTCTGAGCCACATCCCCTGTTTGCCTCTTTAACTCTGCAATCTGCTCAATGTGTCCCAGGAAATGCAGCAACTCCTGTGGACCATGAGGGGATTGTGAGGATTTTGTATGACTCATGTGGAACTATGGGAGCTGAGCCTGGCTTTTAAGCAATCTCAGTCAGGTTTTATATCAGCAATGCCAGGTGGATGAAAGAGATAGGAAACAACAGACCCAAATCTCCTTTTGGTATTTGGCAGGAGAAAATTCAAATTTTGATTAGGTTTTGATGAATTGTGAGGTAGGCATGGAGGTAATTTGTATTTACAAGTTTACAGAGATCAGGAAATAGCTCCAGAGCTACGAATTCTGCAGAGCAAATCTTGGAGTCCAAATTCTCTGTTGGCCTCAGTGTTGATCCCAGTAAGGCCCTTGGTATTGGACCCATTTTATTTTCCACCTCAGGATGCACTGCAGGACTCAGCACTAACTAAATATCTCACATTTTGCTGTCTTCCCTGTTCCCAGTTCATCTCTGCCCCGGCTCCCCTTTCTGAATGACTTACTAACATACGGCTGTGGAAGTTTGTGTGCTCTGGAGTTTCCCACCCCATTCCTTGACTATATTCCCTCCTGTCACAAAGGAAGTGTGCCCGACTACAAACCACATTAGCAACGGTGCTTGGCTCTGCTTTGTGTTCAGTGGGAAACCCCCGCTCCCAAAAGGCCATCTGGGCAGCATGGACTGGGAGGGAAGCAGTGGGAGCAGGGAGCATCTCTCCAGACTTGGGAAAGCAGCAGCATCCTTAAGGCTTTCTAAAGAGCTAACATCTGGCACGGATTCTGGGGCAAGGCTGCTGTTGATGACCTGTTTCAGACATCCAGATCCAGTATTTTGGGATCCCAATGAGCTTTCTGTCCAGTAATGTGTGTATTTGGAGTAGGAGATGTGTAATTCCAAATTCATTCTTCTTAGTGTAAAGTCCACAGACTCTGCAAACTTCATAATGGGAGGAATTTTTGTTATCACTTTCATTAGGATTTCCAGCCAAAGCAGAGCATCTTCTTTGGGTAACTGAGCATCTAATTCGAGTGACTCTTCTAACTTGGTCAGTAATTGGCTAATTTTTCCCCTCAGAGCTTATGCAACCAAAGAGAAAATAAAACGCTGCTTTAAATACATGTTTTTATTTCCAATTCTTTAAAATTTGTGTGTGGCACAAAGTGAGGATGTAGGAACCTCAATGGATTTCCCATCAGGGGAGATTTTGCTGCTTTTACCTCTCAATAATACACTGAATATTTTAATTCTTATTATCATACCGAGTTTAAGTATGTAGGGCTTCCAGCGTCTCCAGAGAAAGAGAAATGCCATAGAAGATTATTTTGCATTCAGCCTCTTCAGGTGCAGGCTCTGGGTCAGTTTGGATGCTGGTGGAGAGGAAATTCTGGGCACTGACCCCTTGTGCCAGTGCACAGCCACTCCCAAGAGCAAGGAGGGTGAGGCTGGCATGGCTGTTCCCATGGAATTAATGTAGTTTTTTATCTGGGTGCTGAGTGGGGAGGAAAGCAGCAAGAGGGAAACAGCAATTGTCTCTAGCAAAACTACCCTGCCCATCACAGGACTGGCACTTTTCTTCTTTGTGTGCTCAATTAACGAGCTGGAGAAACGAGTCCCAGCTCTGGAGTTTCTGTTTCAGGGAATCTCCCCGAGAGGGATGCGCAGAGGGCAAGATTGGTTTCAGAGGTGGCATTACATGGGCTCAGAGATAATCCACAGGCTTTGAGGAGAACATGTGAAACGGTGTCACAAAAGCTTTCCCACAACTTGACATAAAAGACCCGGAGCTCAACAGCTGCTGCTCTGTGCCGAGAGAAGGGAGCCCATTCAGGGCAGCACAATAGGGATGGAAAAGCAGAGCCTGGAAGAGGTCACTGAAGCCTTACCTGGTGCGCCAATAATGAGCAGCAGGGTGAGAGAGAAATGTGTCCCTGTGCTCTGGGTGTGTGTTCACATTAAAGGCTGTGTGTGACCACACACACTCAATGTATAGGTGAGCACACCTACACATATATTAATGTGAATACAACTGGTATTTACTGCCTACAGTGAGAGCTCCACAAACATAAGCGCTGACATTACTTGATAGATAAATTGCTGGCAGACCTGGTTCAAGTTTTCCAGCAGGAATCCCTGGCTGTGTTTTTACCAGAGACTGCCAGCTCTCGCAGCTGCAGGCACCTCCTGAGCACAGGCTGTGCACCAAACACAGCAACTGGCTCAGGAGAGAATATTGACAAATCAGGAAGTCGATTTCTAATAAGTTTATGAGGATAGAAATCTCTTCTGCATCCAGTTTTCCTGTGTTTCTAGACTAAATGATGAGAGTAAAATGTGTTTTGAGGAGGAAGTAAAAGGCAGCATGTGATACTGAATTGATCCTGAAACAATCCCAAGACCCTTCTCCATAAGTATTTTTTCTTGCAGGTATTTAGAAACAGAAACATAAAGCGCTTATGACTTGGCCTCAGAGTTTTCTAAAGGGCTGCAAACGGTACTGAGAAAAAGGAACAAGGATCAAAGCAGAAAATGTTTTCAATAATTGCGTGTACTTAAAATCAAATGTTTTTATTTGCAGTGAGTCAAAGCGGGAAAGCCATTTTCTGCTTCCCACGGGCAAAGCTGGTGCCAGAGTGAGCAGTGGGAGAACCACAGGTGGCTCACTGTGGAAAGCAGGTTAGTGGATTTGAGGAATTTCTGGTGGCCAGGAGCCGCTGGCGCGGGCGCGTGCCCTGTGCCTGCCGCAGCGTGTGCCTGGGCGCGCTCCCGGGAGCGGCATTCCCGCCACCGGCAGCTGACCTCCTCCTGCCTCCTCCTCCCTCCTCCTGCCTCCTCCTGCCTCCTCCTGCCTCCTCCTCCTTCCTCCTCCCGCATGTGAACCCCGGGCTGCCCCTGGAATGCTATTGATCCGCGGCATTAGTCAGCAGCCTTTCCCGTTGAAGGGCAGCTCTTTCCCAGCTCCTGACACGTAACTCTGATCCCAGCCTTTCAGGGAGCACACACTCCCCACCTGCTCAACTGGGGAAGGTCATTATCCGCGGGCTATTCACTGCCACTGGAGCATGCAAGAATAGCAGCTTCTCCCATTGTGCTGCCCATGGCCCGGATTGGCTGGCGAGGGTGGGAAACGCCACCGAGCCGCAGACCCACACGCTCGCCCCGAGCTCGGACAGTATAAATATCGGGCACAGGCAGCTTCCAGCAACACGTTTCTCCTGGATTCCACTCCAAGACCTCTCTGCTCAGGACAGATGGCTCCCAGCACCGTTTTCTTGGAGCCCGACAACCTGCTGACACCAAAGGAGAAAAACAAAGTAAGTGCAAGCGCAGCAGAGCAGTTTACACCGGCTGAGACGGGGCCTCGCTCTGTTTAGGAGCAGTGGTGGGCAGCAAACAGCCCTGCAGAATGTCAGGGAGATGATCCTTTATTAACAGGTCTCTTTTCCTTTGCCTTTTACAGTTGAGGAAGCCGGTGGTGGAGAAAATGCGCCGGGACCGGATTAACAGCAGCATCGAGCAGTTGAAACTGCTCTTGGAGAAGGAGTTCCAGAGGCACCAGCCCAACTCCAAGCTGGAGAAAGCTGACATCCTGGAGATGACTGTCAGCTACCTGAAGCAGCAGAGCCAGCTGCAGATGAAGAGTAAGTGTTGAGTTTTCTTTCAGTCTCCATTTTACCGCAGATCTGTGACTGTTGTATGAATCTCGAGCCAACGAACAACTGTTCTAAACTATTCTTTCTTCCCTCTCCCTCTTTTCTTCCCTTCTCTAGCTGCAGGATCCTTCCATAAAAGCTCCCAGTTTGACTTCAGAGAGGGCTATTCCAGGTGTTTGCAAGAAGCTTTCTATTTCCTCTCTCTCCACAAAGTCCGAACTGAAACACAGACCAAACTTTTAAGCCATTTCCAGAAGAGCCAGTCAGCTGCTCCAGAGGTCTCCTTCTCCCCCGGGAACACCAGTGCCCTGAAACAAGTGTCTCCAAAGGACAACAGCCCTCTCTGGAGGCCCTGGTAGTCAGGGCAGTCCTCACTGCGCCGATCTTTGACAGTCCAGAGGAAAGATCTGACTGCATCCGATAGTCCAGCTCTGATCCTCTCTCCTGTAGGGAATTTTATTTCCCCCCGTGTTTTATTGTGTTTTATTTATGTATGAGAGAATGCCATGCTTTTGACTTTTTTGGGATCCTCTGGCAAAAGCTGAGGTGTTCTGTTTAGTGTTGAAGCTGTGTAGGCACTGCTGCAGTGCTGCCCGGGCAGGGGCAACATCTTCAGAATGAAGGAGGGTGTTTGTAAATGTTACAGTTGTGATGGACAGGAGTTGCTGTAGGAGATTTTCTCTAATATTCCCAGTAAGAGCTATCAGCTTTGCTCTGGCTTGACTGACAACTCTGGTTGGCTCAGTCGCTCCGGAGGATAAATTTATTTCCTTTGGTTCATGCACACTTGGTTAAAGTATTTCCCTCTGCTTATCAGTTGTGCAGCACCAAAAACAGGTTTGGTTTCGGTTCAGATTTCTCCCCCCATGGCCCTGTCATAGTCCTGTATATACAGTGTGAGGGATTTCCAGGAGTTAGGAAACTATGTGGAATATTTCTACTATTTGATGCTTTTTTCAATTTAGAAAAACAGTATGTTATTGCTTTATGTTAAAGAAAAGTAGTAGGTAACAGGCTTGATTTGTCAATGTTATACATTTTGGGTGTAAGCTATGCTTTTTTAGCATTTTCATTATAATAATGATTTTTATCTGTATTGAGTGGTTGAATTCCTGGTGAATGGTGTTTCTCCCTGTGCTGGGACTGCCCTATGGCTCACCTGCATACTGTGTATGCGTCTCTGTGTGTGTAGAGAGCAATAAAATGCATTTGTGTGCAACTTCTGTGTGCGTCTCTCCGTCCAAAGGATGTGCAGCCACTTGCACCCCTGAGACAGATTCATGTCATTCTGAAGAAATGGGTTTTTAGTAAAGCTCGAGGAACTCCCATCCATGTTTACTCTGTATATTTTCACGAATCCCACCATGTCACTCCCCCGAACCTCAAGGAGTGCTCCTGTCACAGATTCCTGCAGAATCCTACTGAGCATTTCCTCAGCCACCGCCCCTCCTGTCCCCAAACTCCTCACCTGAGCAGCAATGTCCTGCACCTGCCCAGAACCTGAGTCCTCCTTCCACACCGTTTGTTCACAAACTTAGTCCCTTAAGCCGAGTTTTGAGGGGTGGGTTTGTGCCAGGTTTAGAGGAGCTTCTGCCAGGATTTGAGGGGTTGGTTTGTACCAGGATTTGAGGGCTTGGTTTGTCAGGCTTTGAGGGGTGGGTTTGTTCCAAGTTTAGAGGAGTTCATACCAGGATTTGAGGGGTGGGTTTACCAGGTTTAGAGGGGTTTGTAGGATTTGAGGGCTTGGTTTGCCAGATTTAAGGGGTGGGTTTGTGCCAGGTTTAGAGGAGCTTCTGCCAGAATTTGAGGGGTGGGTTTGTTCCAAGTTTAGAGGAGTTCATACCAGGATTTGAGGGGTGGGTTTACCAGGTTTAGAGGGGTTTGTAGGATTTGAGGGCTTGGTTTGCCAGATTTAAGGGGTGGGTTTGTGCCAGGTTTTCAGGGGTTGGCTTGCCAGAATTTGAGGGGTTTGTCAGGTTTTGAGGGGGTTGCCATGATTTAAGGGCTTTGTCAGGCTTTGAGGGGTTTGCCATAATTTGAGGGGTTTGTCAGGTTTTGAGGTGTTTGACACGATTTGAGGAGTTTGTCAGGCTTTGAAGGATTTGTCAGGTTTTGAGGGGTTTGACACGATTTGAGGGGTTTGTCAGGCTTTGAGAGGTTGGTTTGCCAGGATCTCAGGCTTTGAGGGGCGGCTTTGGCACAATTTGAGGTATTTTACTGACTTTGGGCATAGCTCTCTCCCTGCCAAAGCCTTCCCCGCTGTGCCCGGCCGGGAGGGCGGGAAGAGCTGAGAGAATCCGAGCCCCACAACCCGGCGGCTTCCAATCCCCTGCCCCATCCCCTTCCCATTCCCTTCCCGTCCCATCTCCTTCCTCCATGCCTTCTTTTGCTTTCGCATCGGCGTTCTGCGGGGACCCCTGCCGGGGCACCATGAGGATAGCGAGTGGGGAGACCAGGGACCGTGAGGGAACCGCCTGAGGGGCCATGAAAGTCCCGCCTCGGGGGCCGTGAGGGAATCATGTCGGTGGCCGTGAGGGCCCCGCCTCAGTAGCGTGAGGGACCCATCTCGGTGGCCGTGAGGGAACCACCGGAGGGGCCATGAGGGACCAGCCTCGGTGGCTGTATGGGAACCACCTGAGGTGCCATGAGGGACCCGTCTCGGGGCCATGAGTGAACGACCTGAGGGGCCATGCGGGATCTGTCTCGGGGCCATGAGGGAACCACCTGAGGAGCCATGAGAGACCTGTCTCGGGGCCATGAGTGAACCACCTGAGGGGCCATGAAGGACCTGTCTTGGTGGCTGTGAGGGAACCACGTGAGGAGCCATGGTCTCAGCTGAGGCCATGAGGGAACCACCTGAGGGGCCATGCGGGATCTGTCTCGGGGCCATGAGGGAACCACCTGAGGAGCCATGAGGGGCCTGTCTTGGTGGCCGTGAGGGAACCACCTAAGGAGCCATGAGGGGCCTGTCTTGGTGGCCGTGAGGGAACCGCCTTGTTGGCGTGTGGGACCTGCCTCACTGACCACGAGGAGAAACAACCTGGGTTGTCTGAGGGGAAACCACCTCAGAGGTCGTGAGGAACTGGCCTCAGGGACCCGGTTCTTGCAGTGTAACCCAGTCCTTGTGTTGCCCAGAGGTCCTGGCCGTGGTGTTGATCACACTGCTGGATCACTGGCTGTGCCTCATGGTCACTGAGCGGCCAAAAACACTTTATGCTTTTTTCCCTGCATGAAAGGCAGAAGTGTGTGAGCTGCTGCCTGTGGTGAAGGGTCTCTGCAGGAATCACTGGGTCACAAAGACTAGGCTGAACTCCCCTTAGCCAGAGCACAGAGAGAAATCCTGTGGGCTTCTTCCCTTCCAGGCACAAACCCAAGGACAACACGTGTGAAGTTCATCCTTTTGGCACCTCCACCACAGCCTGAGTGTCTGAGACCTGCACCCCACTGCCCAGGGAAGCAGCTTGGATTCCTTTTGGGTGAGAGATCCTGTTGCCTGTTTGAGACAGAGGGTCTGCATTTTGGTCTCTTCCAAACAGCAGCATCCTCCTTCCAGTAAGGCCCTGAGTGTGTAATCCCGTTCCTACTCTTGGGAACAGCTGAACTCCTCTCTTTATAAGCTCATTGACATGACAGATTTAGCCTTCAGTTTCTCATCCAAACTTGTCACTGCATGGAAGGCTCTCAGGGTGGCTCCAGCAGAGCTGGACCTGGAGCCATGGAGGGCAGCAAACTCCTGGTACCTGAGTTTCAGGTGCCACAACCCTTTATATAGAGCAGAACACCTGACAGTTGGCTTCTGAGGAGAATAATTTTGCACTTACAAGCATTAAAGCAAAGAGGTATGTTGCTTTAATTTCTTCAGTTTTCTGATGCATTTTACAGCTTGATGTTTTTCATAGTTTGTAGTTCTTTCTTTCACACGGGTGTTATAATTAGAAGCATGTTTATGTTAAGATGAGGTTGTTTACATACCTTATCTTGGAGTAAAAAACAACTGATGGGCAGTTGTCTTGACCAATGGGATGGGAGAGGCGTCAACCTTCTCCTCCATTCCCTGGGCTGTGTAGAAATACTATAAATATAAATTCAGATGGTGTAATAAAGAGTTTTTATACCTTCTCACCAAACCGTGTCCGTGTGTGTCATTGTGTGTCCAACACTGACAGAGGTAAGAGCCAGCTCCCACCAAGTCGAGAAGACCTTTGGGAGGTGTGATGTGGAAAACAGGGCAGCAGTTCCACTGGCAAGTTCTAACATCACAATTACTTCTTTTCTCACATCACACCTGAGGAGCAGAACATTTCCCCAGCCCTACTTCTGGCAGCAATCATGGCAATCCTTGGTTCTGCTTGTTGGTGCAGCTGCCCTCACTGATATCTGGCAAAGGAGGAAATGTTATGTGCCCCATAAGAATGAACAACATGACTGTAAAGGGGTTGTTTTGTAATAATATCCTGAAGAATGGTCTTAGTTCTTCAGCTGAAATTTCCCCTCAATGCTTGTTAATGAGACTGTTTCCTTTCCTCTGCAGCAGTGCATGAGTCAGAGGCATCTCTCTTTTTGGGTAATACATTAAAATCTGATTTGAGAGTGACCCAACAGTGGTTGTTGCTCTTGAGAGAGATGTACAAGCCTGGCTGTTAGAGTGGAAAGAGTAGGATTTGCTGATAAAAGCTGATAAAATTGGCTGTTTGTACTCTGTGTTTTCTTTGATGTGTCATAAAGCGTGAACAGCAAGGGCAGGTTTTGGTGTTAATGAGGAGAAAGAGGATCAAACAACTGCTCCTGTGCAGGAAGTTGGTGCTGACCCCAAGAAACCAGGCCTGAATTGGACATTGTTTGAACTGTGACAGACAATGGGAATGGTTGAAAAACCCAAGCACAACCCCCTTTTCCCCCAAATCATCATGAAGAGAAAGGCAGCTTGAAACTGAAAAGGAGGGTTTGCAAAGGAGTTAATGAAATAGCTCAGTGGCATCTTGTGAAGCATCAAAGTCTGCAGTAGCTGAGTGATCAAGGCACTGGGAGAGTCATCAGGGGCTGGAGGGCTCTTCCTTTTACATCCCTTCAGGAGCAGTGGGCTGTGTGGAATGCCTGGACTTTTCTTCTTCTCCCATGGACAGCTGACACTTGGTATGCATTGATTATTCCACTGTTGCTTTTTGGTGAGAAAAAACTGGCTTTTTTTTTTTTTTTT